>CAJNRD030001124.1:2457113-2593975 GCA_905319865.3 Cotesia congregata | reverse complement strand
TCATCAAGAGCTTTTATTTGAGTACCCACATGTATTTTGATATATTTTTCATATATACATATATATTTCATATATAAAATATATGAAAAATTGATGTAGGTACTCAAGTGGAAGGTCTCGATGAGTGTATTCTCAGAGTGAACTTATATCTTCAAAAATATCATTATTTGACAAGATAGCAAAGTCAGTTCTTAATTATTGGCATTTTTTAAGATATAAGCTCATCCCGATGTTACACTCATCAAGAGCTTTCATTTGAGTACCCACATCAATTTTTTATATATTTTATATATTTATATATATGTATATATGAAAAATATATCAAAATGCATGTGCGTACTCAAATGAAAGGTCTTGATGAGTGTAACGTCAAGGTGAGCTTATATCTTTAAAAATTTCAATAATTCACAAGATACAAGGTCATTTTTTAATTATGTATCGAGAAATGGAGTATTTTCAAATGCAGTCTAAATACTTATTATATTAAATTGACTATCAGTGAGAATGATATGTAACTTTGAAAAGGCACAAATTCAAGTCAAGACCTTTGCAATGATACTAAATTTTACTAAAAAAACTAATTTTATTCCCTGACTATCCTGGAGACAAAATTTTTCTTATTCTCTTAACAATGTAGATGATTTTTGTTAAGTTGCACTGTACTTTTTTAACTATTGATGTTCTTAAAGATATAAGCTCATTCCGATGTTACACTCATCAAGAGCTTTCATTTAAGTACCCACATGCAATTTGATATATTTTTCATATATGCATATATATATATATATATATATAAATATATAAAATATATGAAAAATTGATGTGGGTATTCAAATGAAAGGTCTTGATGTGTATAATGTCGGAGTGAGCTTATATCTTTAAAAATGTCAATAATTCACAAGATACAAGATCATTTCGCTGAGAATGATTTAAAACTTTGAGAAGGCACAAGATTAAGTCAAGACCTTTGCAATGATGCTAAATTTCATGAAAAAAAAAACTGACTTTATCATATGACTATCCTGAATGAAAATTGTTTCTTATTCTCTTAATAATATAGATAATAGCCCGTTCAATCACGCTCATTTTGTTCCCCCTCGAATCAGTTCCTTCTGGTCCACTCGAATGTATAATCTATTAATTTTTTGTGGATCTGCAATATATAATGTATGTGTAATGTATGGCCCAAACTGGCTCGATCTCCAGAACAGAGGAGCTCTAGAGTCGAGTAGCAGCCAGCCAGCCCTTGTCCCTACATTAGTCATTGGGCTCGCCTGCATGCTGTATGGTGCCGCTTATATTACATACACGTACATAAATATATATATTATATAGACATTATACATGGCATACATGGGGCTTCACATTTCAAAGTTTCTCTCTCGTCTTACTTACAATATTCTTCTGGCATGCCACGGATAGGCGAAGGTAGATTGTATGTATAGAAAATTGTATATAGGTGGTTATATGTTAGATGTTGTATGCAATATGCAGAAAAGAATATACTGCTTCCATTCGCTTCGGTAGGTCTTCCTTCGTAGCTTCGTACCTTACGCTGTGGTATAATATGTATATCATATGTATATTTTGTATGTGTATGGCTGTGAACTCGCGCCGTGCGGGTCTACTCGAATTTCGGTCTTTCATTTCATATTAGCAATGTGAAACCCCGAGTGCGTTATGTTCAATTTTTTACCTTCTCGATAATATAATATACAGCCCGAGAATAATAAGAGCTCGTTGTTCGCTCGAGCTATGGGTAATAATCGGGTAAGGACCGGACAAGGCAGAAAGGGCTTAAGGAAAATGGACACGTAATCTTTAATACCAGTCTTTTTGTTGTTCGAAGGTATAATGTGAGCAAGGATCGGTGACAAAGGAGATTCTTGATTTTTTTTTTGAGGTGTGGAAATTTTTAAAGGGAAATTTTTGTCAAAATTTCAAAAGAAATTTCTTTTAGAGGGAGAAAATTCTCTTTTTTTGGGCTGATTTGAGTGTTCGTAAATTATTAATAAATTTTGAAGAGCTTCATTGATAAAAATGAGATTTATATCATTTTTAAGGAATTATTGTAATTATTTTCGCAATATAAAGTTGAAAATAAGGAAAAATATAGGAGTGAAAAAATGGGACGTGCTGAAGTCCAATAGAAAGTGGATAGTAAAATTAATAGTAAAAAAGCAGCCATGTAAGATCCTAGATCGGTATACAAGTAAAAAGTTGATTATTATTATTATTATTTTTAAGGATATTAACGCCCTTAAATTTGGCAGAAGTTTGGCAGAACAAAATTGGCTTACTAAATTTTAAAAAATCTGAAAATTGAATTTAAAACAAAAAATTTATTTTTTTTTATATTAATTCTAGAATTTGTTCAAAAAGTTCAAAAAACACGATATTATTATTACAATATTGTCAAAAAATTTAGGACAAAGTATTTTTTGTGAAATAATTGATAAATTTTACGTCAAATCTTTATGCAGCCTAAATATATAAACTTTTCGCTTTATTGAAGGGAAAAATGATAAAAATGATGAATTTTTCTCATAAAAATTACACAGTAAAACATTTTACGTCATTTCGTCTAAAAATTTAGTCCTAAACTTTTTTATGTTAAATATTTAACACTTTTTTGTGTTGATTTAACAAAATAAATGTTAAATTTACACATAAAAGTGTTAAATATTTAACATTAAGTTTTTTGACGCAATCACGCAAAATTTTTTACTGTGTAAAACTGATGGACCTATTTAAGATCCCAATCTAGATCAGATTAAAAGTTTATCTAATTTACCTGTTTGCTTATTCCGTAAATAAAATTTGTGGCAAAAATTTTTGAATTTTTCAAATTTCTCGCATTCCTTCAAGTATTTTATTTCTATAAATGCCAAAGTCAATCAAAATTCTCTAAAAAGTTTCTAAAATTTCTTAGCTCAAGGATTTTATTAATATATAATTTAACTTTATCAATTTTTTGACAAAAAAATATCAGTCAAAAAAAGAAAATATACACCCAATAAAAATAAAAAATTTCTATTTTCTCATCAATAAAATTTTCTTAAAATAATTATTTTTTTAGTTTCTAAATATTTTACCAAAAATCCAATTCACTTAAAAAACTTAAGAGCTAAATTATCTCTTAAAAAATCAATCATCTCTTTCAAAGCTTTTAATTTTTTTCCAATGAAACCTCTAAAAACTAAAAAAGAAGAACCGATTTTCCCGAGGACCCCCATGTGTATTAAACCCAGCATATATACAGCTACAAATATACATATATCACCGTGAAAGGATCTCTCCTTGAAGTGGTCCAAACATCCCAGCGGACAAAGCAAAGTTAATGCTCGTGCAATTCAACGGTTCTCCCTTCTTCCTTCTCCCTCCCTAAAACGATTATCCACTGGCAGAGCAAGAGGCCCTCCAGCCAGCTCGACACAACTGAGCGTCGTCACCGAGGAAAGCTCGCTATATCTAATCGTCGGGGATTCTATCGAGGAAGGAGACAAGTGCACACTCACATCCAACAAACACACATTCGGATCCAACATCAACATCGACATCTGCATCCACAAGTAGAGTACGAGGGATTGAAATCGCGTACGTAACGAGACGTATTGTGTGCGCCAAGTCCAGTCAGTCAACTATCGCACCGCCGGATGCCACTGCCGCGTTTACGTTGCACGGATCTGAATAACCCACAGGGGGATGCTGGAGCCTCCAGCTCCAGCTCCAGCTTCCAGCTCCAGCTTCAGCTTCCAGTGGGGTGTTGAGGATTGAGGATCTTTCTGTGTGTCTAAAGCCAGAGGTTGAGGTTCAGGGAATTCTCGATCATGGTTACCATAAATTCACTTCTGTCCTCTATCTGCTGTCTGGAATGGAGTCGGTCTATGTCTATGCATAAATGCTCACATATATATGTATATGTACAAACATAACACAGGAACAAACTCCTAGACACTAGACAGAGGTTGTAGACTGTAGACTCCAGACTGTAGCGGTTTATAGTTAGAGGTTGCGTGATTGCAAATTCAAGTAAAAGTTGTCGGGAGTAGAACCACGCCCGTGACGCTTATTCCCAAATTGCCGAATCCTACTAGGATATAATACAGTTTTAAGATCGCATGCGCCAAATGTATCGTCGTTCGATAGCTTACTCTCTTTCTCTTTAACTCTCGCTACTTCGGTTTAGCTGTACTACGCTATCACTACACTTGCCGATGATGAATAAGAAATGAGTTTAAGAATTGCTGATAATCGAGGAGACTTGTATTGCGGTGCGAAGGTTATTCTTTTATAACTTTCACCCTCTTAACACCCTGGACTGCTTACTAGATTATAATTACTAATCTTGTAGAAGAGATTCGGAAATTTTATGAAGAAAGTTTAATTTTTTGGTTGGAATTTTTGAAATTTTTGGGGGAAAATTAATTTATTTTAATGGTTTTTATTTTATAAATTCTAGTTTAGACAATATTTTTCTGGATATAGAAATTAAAATTATGAAAAAAAAATTAATTTGATAAAAAAAGTTCAATTTCTTGGTTAAAGAATTGGTCGAAATTTTTCATTTTTTTTTTTTTTTTTTTTTGGTGAAAATTAATTAATTTCAATAAATTTTTGTTGAGACAACATTTTTTTGGATATAGAAATTAAAATTACAAAAAAAAAAATTAATTTGATAAGAAAGTTCAATTTCTTGACTATAGAAATTTGGTCGACATTTTTGATATCTTTTGGTAAAAATTAATTTATTTTAATAATGTTTTTTGATAAATTTTTGTTGAAACAATGGTTTTCTGGTTTTAGAAATCAAAATTATAAAAAAAAATTATTTTGATGAAAAATTGAAAATTTTGAACCTAGTAAATCATTTTGAAAAGTTTAATTATCTTTAATAGGGAAGAATTAATTTTAAATCAATTAAAATTTATTTAAACCAAGAAAAAAAATTTTTTTTTCAATAACTTTTCTCTTTTATTTAAGACAAATTTATTTTTAAATAATTTTCTGGGTTCAAAATAATTTCTGATGAATTAATTCAATTTTAATTAATTAATTCAAAATTATTTCTGATGAATTAATTCTTTTTTTTTAGTCCAAAATTTGATTCTTCAATGAAAACTTCCATTCATCTAAAATTCATCTAAAATTAATTTCCCAGAAAATTTCCACCTCAAAATTCCAAATCTAAAAATATTATCCAAAACAACCATCATTAAAAAAAAAATCATCATTTTTTTGCATTAAATATTCAATATTAAAAAAAATAATCCCAATTTTTTTGAAAAAACTTCTCAATGCAACCAAAAAAATCAATTCAACAAAAATTCCTCCCTCAATTTAAATTTGCCATTCGCACAAAGACAAAAGAAAGCCCGGATGCGGAACGAGTGAGAGTGAGCTAGGCGGCAAATAAACGACTAATGCCGTTGGAGCTTGCGAAGACAACAGCTGGTTGTCCGTTCAAATATTTAAGAGCCAATATACACACGACAACCTTTTCTCCGAATCAAATGTTAATGCAAACATCCTTCGGTGGAAGCGAGCTTTTTGCGTGTGAGTGAGTATGCAGGTATCCAGTGGTATTTTGTTTCTCTCCTCGGTCTCTCAGTGAAACTACTCTCGGTACAAAGGATAAAGGGATATGCAGTATAAATAAAGTACCTACGGTATTAAGTACACATACAGGAGTTTAAGTTATACTGCATACTGCTGATGTAAACTGCTGTTGCTATTAGGTTTACTCACTTTAATACCGACTCGGCGATGATGACTAACAAACTGCGCCCGGTAGCTGGTGTGGCAAATAGTATAATGTTGAACGCGAATGTTAAATGTTGAATGTTGAATGTTGAGGGGTGGAAGGACGTAACCGTCAGCAATGAAACTGGCAGACGACATCCTACACCTAGTACATTCTACATACTAGACCACCCGACTCCTATCCACTCTGACGTAGTGGTGTACGATCAACGATTACAACAACCCCTTTGGGGTGTTAGCTACTGCTTCTCTCCAGAGTCGGAGAGTGACGATCGATTTATGCTGCTATGCGTGCGCCAGCAAACACTGAACACCCTGTTCCATTCCCATTGAGTTTCACTTTTGTTTTAAATCTGGAGAAACTCAAGCCTCAATTCATCCTTGTCCTTGTCTCTGGAAAAGAGAGAGCTAATATAAGTGGATTGGTGGCTGTGAATGCGATACGAGGAAGAGGCGGTCGGGTTTAGTTGTTACTCTAATATAATGTTATGCCTGATAATGTCTATTGGGGAAATCAAGGGGCTGAGCCGCCTACAGGTTATGGGCCCCGGTCTAGTCTCACGCGGATGGCTATTGAATAATAATCACTCGCAATTGGCGATCGATTTGCGGAAGGAGCGGAAGGGCGGCTATTTATTTTCATGATAAATAGTCATGCTTTCGTTCGGCTAAGACAGATCACTCGTGGTTATAATTAAGATTTTTACCGAGTGAGAGATCGCCTGATAGTTTATCTTTTTTAATTGGGGGTTACGAGGGACTTCTAAGCTACATGTGATTTATCGCACAGTACTTGCTGAGTAACTGGGGTTCTTTTTGCTAAAAGGCGCTTTTTTGGATGGATGGTAGGATGGAGGATGGTATGCAAGCTTTCTGGTGGTTGTCGGTATGAATGGAATGGTTTAGATCGATGCTGGTTATTGAGGCAGTTGGGGTAAAGAAGAAGCTTGCTTGATTTGCGGAGGAAGGTATGGATGGAGAACAGATGGTTAGGAAGGAATTTTAAGGACTGAGGTGAGAGAAGAAGTTTAAAAAAGTTTTTTTTAAATATATGAGTATTTTTGTGATAACAAATTAATTTGTAGGAAATTTTGAACAATTTTATTTCTTAACTGAAGAAATTTAAATTTTTCTCAAAGTAACCTTTTTTGTCGGAAAATAATTTTCTAGATTTGGAAAACAAAAAAATTTTTAAATAGATTATTTGAAATCTATGAAAATTTTTTTTCAACGAGAAAGTTACTGTGAACAATTTTGATTTTTTAAGCTAAGAAAAATTGTTGGAATTTTTCTAGATATTGATTTATTGATGATATTGAAGTTAGTCGATGTTTTCGATTTTTTTTTTATTTATTAAATTAGAACTTAAAAAATTACACTTATAGTTTTTCAAATTTTTTTGATAAAAAAAAAAATTCTAAAAATTTTTAGATGTCAGCTAACTTAATTTTTATAATTCCTTATCACAAAAATGTTCATTTTTGAAAAAAAATTTTTTCTCTGTCTGTGTAAATATTACAATAAATATCAAATACTGTAAATTTTTTTACGAACCGATTCAAGTTTCAATCAGCGAAATATTTATTTTTACGAGTCAAAATTACGGGTTTTAATTAAAAATCTGTCTGTGTATGTATATACATTTCCAAAAAAAATTTTATTGTGTGACATTAAGCGTAAATATTATTAAAATATTTGAAAAATTGTTTAAATCATCTCCAAAATTTTTCACTCCTTCAGTTTCACCAATTTTTAAGGCAAGCGATAATAAAAATTTGAAAAAAGACTGAAATAAAATTGAAAAAAAATACTGCGGCCTGGATTCGAACCAGGAATTTTCAAGTTTTATCATTGTCTTGTAAGCTTTAAGTGGAACTTCAACTCCCTCTAGCGTTTGTGACTGTAAATAAATTATATTGTTTTGACATGGACGCTAATGTGCAGTAATATGTTGAATACATAAAATTTTCAAAGTATTCGACATATTAGTGCGAAGCAGTATCCACATATGAAATGAAATTAGTTTTTACTGAAATTATGAATTGTTAATCCGTAGATATTTTGACGAAACCATGACGATATTTCGACGGTATCGGAACATTATGGTTGTGACAGGGTTGAGACAATTTCCAACAGTTTCAAACCATAATGTTAGGATATTCCGACGGTATCAGGAAGACATTGAGGTGATATCGGGACAACATCACTCAAAATCGATATTTAATTGTGAAAATAGAACAATATAAATGACGATATTGATAGATATCGTGACGAAATGAAGATGGTATGCAGAATGTATTATCTTACTACTAACTTCAGGTTGTCAAAGCTTACAAGAACAATGTCTTTACCCTCTTAGCCATCGCAGCTGATAGCAATCTTTTCTAAATTAAATGTATTTATACTGTAGTATACAAACTAGCTTTCTAAGCTTAAGCTATAAGTCGTTAATTTTAAGGATTTTACTAATTTTTTTTTTTTATATATATACCAATCCAGGATAAAACAATACATCAACAAATTTTTTAATAAAATTTTTATTGGAAAAAAAAAAAAAAAAATGCAATCGCTAGGGATCGAACCTGGTTTGTTTAATTTGAGTCAACAGCATTCACTCTGAAGTTTAGCGAATAATAAATCGCCCGGGAAAATTTTTAAATTTCAATTAATGAATTAGTTATTCAAATTTGAATTAATTAATTATTGACCAAAATTTATTGCAAAATAATTTTGTTAAAATTGAAAGTAATTTTTTTATTGTTGAATAAATAAATTAAAAATGAAATTTTGTTATAATTTATCTTCAAGACAGAACCAAAAAATTTTAAACTCAAAATTTTTAAGACAAAAAAAAATTTTTAATTGTAAATAAAAATTTTTGATCAAATAAAAATATTTAAATGTATTATTGTCTGGGAAAAATAATCAAATTTGCGATGGCCGAGTCGATGCTACAGGGGTGGCTGGAACCACCAGACAGAGAGATTGAGATCGCGAGTGCGGAGTGTGGGTGGCCGCAGGATAGGACTGGCGCATGTAAAAGTCAAAGTGCACTGCGCGTCTTGTCGCATAAACCGCGGAGCGGAGATACGGTCAAGTGTCCAGAAGTGCCCGCGATTCGACACGACCCACATCGCACCACGTGCTCGTACCTCGACAAACCACCCCCGTATGGCCTGGACCTTTGAATCATCACTCGGAAACTTCAAAAATTTACTTTTATTCCATCCAAAAATCTTTTACTGAAAACTTTATCAGCGCAGCGCTAATTTCCAGTGATGCGTTTGTAATTTTGCGGGGAAATTTGTGAAAGTGTTTTCAAAGTACTTTTGACAATTCAAAATTATCAATTGATAATAAATAATCTATCGCACATTTTCGCATTTTTTATTTATAAATTATGATCAGCCGTCAAGTTGTATCAACTTTGCTGTCAATCGTCGTGTTCATTTCATTCATCTCCTACGGTAAGTTTTTTTATAAATAATTATTCATCATTTAGCGTTTGATTGAGTGGATTTTATTTAAGAGTTTCTCTCTCTCAAAGTAAAGCAGATTATGTAACAATTGCCCAGGTGGCACCGTTCCAATGTCGTAACAGTTCTCAAGATCAATGAATAAAAAATCATTTCCAAAAACTCGACCCAAATTTTTTTAGTTAATTTATTTGAAAATTATTTGTGCTTTTTATCAATTTAATTTTTCATTTTTTTGAAATTAAAAATGACAAAAATTTTGCACCTTAATAAAAATAATTATTAGTAAATTTATTTAAAAATTATTTGTTCTTTTTATCAATTTAATTTTCCATTTTTTTTTTAAATAAAAATTTTGCACCGTAATAAAAATAATTATTTGTAAATTTATTTAAAAATTATTTGTGCTTTTTATCAATTTAATTTCCAATTTTTTTAGAATTAAAAATTACAAAAATTTTTGCACCATAATAAAAATAATTATTTGTAAATTTTAATAACAAACTTTAAATTATTCTTTAATAATTTTAATAATTATTTTTAATCAAAATAATTATTCGTCTTTTAAAATTTAATCAAAAAAATTTTTTAAATAAATTTTATTATTATTAAAAAATACATTTCAATAATTTGATCATTAATGACAATAAATTTTTTAGTTCTATATTTATTTTCAATTCATTACAATAAAAAAAAAAAAAAATAATTAATCCTGACAATAAAAATAAAAAAATAATAATTTTTCCATTACAAACAATCAAAGAAAAAATAAATAGTTAAAGAATGAGGGCAGAAATGGAGGTGTCAGTATAATGCATCGGTAGTTTTTACTGAAGTCATACAAAACATTGTCAGCACTTGTATTACTTCCACGGCTTAACTAGCCATGTGTGTTTTAATTTTTCCAATACACAATATATGTGCAAATCCACATTACCGATCCATATATATAAATATACAAATATATATATCACAGAAGACGATATTGTCTTTGTAAAACCTCTTTCATCTCATTTGTTCTCGGAAAGTAAATGGACTTACTGTACGACACGCCACGTAAATTTACTGTTTAGTAAATTTCACTTAAATAAAAATAAAAGCATAATTTTATTTGCAAAAAAATTTTTTATTTCTCGGCTAATTAAAGTTCATTAACTCGACAGTAATAGGTCAGTGATTGTAAACTCTTGTAAATTGATAGAAGAGATCCAAATTAGGTATGACCTTAACCTTGAGTAGAATTTACGGAGCACGGAAGCGGCGAGACTCAGGGGTCGCGGATGTAGTGTTATGTTTATGTATTTATCTGGAGATATGCATACAATAGAATACATAGATGGATACTCGACGGAAGTGAGGGAGAAAGATTCGGATGGGGTGCCCGGTCGATAGAAACTTAGTGACGTCATGATACATTTTTGCCCTAGTTCCAGATAATTCGAGCTGACTTGGTACCGGCGAATTCCCAAAACTCTTATAATTATTATCATTATTTTCATGGACATCATTGATTAATTTATTGCCAGGAAATGAATAGTATCTAGTTTTTTTTTTTTATTATCTACATTTATATGGCCTTTTCAATTTAGTACTGTTCATTGCTCATTGCTATTGATTATTGACTGGGTCTTAAATTATTTTACTCGTCAATAAATAATGTGTAATTTTTTTTTTACGAAAAAAAAATTTTTCCATCGTAAAACACTCTCTGATGCTTCGCATTATAAATCGCGCAATAATTTTCTTCTTATGAATATTTATACTTGAAAATTGATAATAAAATTAGCAAATATAAGGTAGTTAGTATTTATTAGCGCATCGTGTATTTTTAGTAAAAAATATCGACGGTCTAATTAGCAATTGGTCTCTCCTTATTTTTTAGAAGGTAATTTTTTAACATTTTGATGTAGCAATAGTCTAATTATTAATTATTAATTTGAATAGTCCAAACCAAAATATTAGATATTAAAGTAATAATAAATTTTGTACTAATTTTTTTTTTCGTACAAATGCAAGATTTTTTAAAATCGAATTAGACAATTTTCTAATTAGAACATCGATATATAAGATTATGCACTTTAATATATTTAATTAAAAAAATTGTTTCTTTATTATCTTAAATGGTACATCGACGTTCTAATTAGCAAATTAACTAAATTTTATAAAATCTTCTAAGATTTAATAATAAAATAATTCTAATTATTAACGACGAAAACAAAATAGCTAAAATGTGCAGTATGTAACTTTTTGTAACCTTTTTATTGGCCTTGTGCTATAATGTTATCAAATAAATAAATAAATAAACATTAAAATAGAGAAAAAGCGATATATTTAATTTAAATAAAATTATTCTATTGAAAATTTAAAATTTTTACTCAGAAATTTTTTTTTATAATTGAAGAATTTAATTAAAAGTTTGGTAATTATTTACAAATGAGGTCCGACCCATTTTGGGCCGTAATTGGGTGAAAAATTAGTCATTTCAATTTTTTTTTATTCTGCTTATTATTACGGCACATTTATGAAAAAAATGTTTTGAAAGAAAAAGCTTTTTTGCCTTCAAAAGTTGGGAAAAATTTTGGCTCTCATATTTTTGGATAAAATTTCTATTTTATCTTTTTTGATATATATATTTTTTTTTTTTTTTTTTGAAAAAAACGAACAATTTAAATAAAAAAAAAAAAATTAGATATCACAATTTTCTAAATAATTTATAAATTTTTTTGAAAGATTGTGATAATTATTTTTTTTTAATTGTTCACTTTTTTTTATGTATTTAAAAAAAAATATATCAATTAAATCAAATAAAAATTTCGTTAAAAAAAAAGAAAATTAAATTGAGTCTCCACTTGTAAATATTTACCTTAGTTTTTCTTATCTTGTAATTTTATTAGAAAAATTTTTAACTAATTAAATATTAAAAAAAATATTTTAATTAATAATTTTTTAGGAGATGCAGTCGTTTGTTACGAGTGTAACAGTGCATTTGACCCAAGATGTGGGGATCCCTTCGATCCATACAGTCTTGGCACCGTAAATTGCAGTTTCCAAGAGCGTCTCGAGCATATTAACAATATCGAGCCAACTATTTGTCGTAAAATTTCACAGAAAGGTAAGTTAACTTAAGATCACGCTAACTACTCCACAGTAACTTCCAAAGTTTATAATTTATTGACATAGTTCTTCAAGACTTCCAAGCATCTCTTAATTACACAAACTCCTAAGCAATCAAAATTTTCCACGCTCCGCATATAAAACTCATTTTTTGGATTCTAAAAATAGATTCCTAAACAAATATACATTCAGAATAATTATGACAAGAATCCTCATATAAAGAAGTAAAGCGAGTACAATAAAACAGAGAAATAAAATTTATTTATTCAGATGCTTAAAGCGGAGTTTTCAAATAAACTTTTCTTCTCAAATTTTACATATGTTCAAATATAATAAGGAAGTTTTGAATAATTATGTCACAATAAAACTCTAAAAATAAATAGTTAAAATTTTATCAAAAAAATTCCAACATAGAAAAATATATATTGATATTTTTTTTGCATAAAAAAAATTGTAACTTCTATTTCCTCTTATATTTTATACATTCCGCAAATAAAATTGCTGCATATTTATTTTTGCAAACATATATATTAAATATGTGCATAGATTTTTTACATATATATTTTTCTATGCATGCGCACTGTAAAAAAAAGTAAATTTGATTAAAAAAAAAAATGTTTTGAATAAATTAAGTAAAAAAATTTTTAAACTGAGAAATTTGTGTAAAAATTTTATTTTTTTTGTTCAAGAATTTTTTTTTAAATTAAATTAATAATTTTTTGAGCGCATACACGGAAAGAACAAGATTATACTGGATATAATCCCAGATTATACTGAGTGAAAAAAAATTTCAGATAGTAGCTAGTATAATCCAGATAACAATGAGTATAATCCAGATAGTATTCAGCATAATCTGGATTATACTAGTTACCATCTGAATTTTTTTTCGCCTCAGATGTCACTGAGTATAATCTGAGATGGTATCCAGTGTCATCTTGTTCTTTCCGTGTATTTGTGAGCTAATAAGTTTTTTTTTTAAATATTAATACAGTTTACGGAAAAGTAAGGGTAGTAAGAGGATGCGGCTTCATAACCGACGTAAAAGATGACGCTGATTGCGTAAGAAGAACTGGTACTCACGATGTAATGGCGTATTACTGCTCATGTACTACTGATCTTTGTAACAGCTCTAATTACGCAACACCCACTTTTGGATTATTACTATCAATTTTTAGTATTGTCTATATTTTAACAACTGATTAAAAAAACCGTCCCGATGATAAAAACTCAATAAATATTTTCAATAATCAATATAATACTTTAATTAATTAAATAAATATTAATTATTGTTATCGTGTGTTTTAAAATTACCAAAAAAAAAATATTTTTAAAACAATTGTCTAAGTCTTCAAAATATATTTTCTTAAAATAAAAAAATACATTATACTTAAACTATTTCTTCTTCTTTTAGATTTTTATTATTCAATTTTTTTGTAAAAATTTATAATAAGTCTAAATTTTATTGTTCCAAATTTTTAATTTTTTTATTTATAAAAATATTTTTTTATTAACTATTAATAAAAAATAAAAAATTCATTGTAAAAAATTGAAATCTTAAAAATTTTAATTTCTTCAGTATGTAATTTTTAAAATATGCCCTTGCAAAATTATTAAAAAAAAACACGATAAAAAAATAAATAAATATTTAATTAATTAATTAAACTAGCTGTTAAGTAAATGAATGTTTTTATGACCAGAACAGGCGCGTTTTTACGTATATACATTAAATGTATGTATATCAGGTATTTTTGAACACAATAATTGTCATACGTCATATCAAATCGTGAATTGATGATTAATGTTATGGAATTTAAAGATTTTAACTAAATGAAGCCGGTTAAATGAAAATCAAAGATTAATACGTACTAAATAAATATAAATAATTAGAAATACATGTCAATTTTACCTTAAGTGACTAGTCTCTTTGATTTCGTTGATCAAAGTTTGTGTTATTTGATATAATAACAATATAACTGATTGTGAAGAATTAAATTGATCTGACTCGATTAAAGAACATCGCATTAAGGTTTGGCGACGTTTTTAATCCAAATAAAATTAAGCTAAAACTTCCATAAATTGATAAAAAAATTTACTAGATTTAAAAAAAATTTTTTTGAACACAGAAAAATAATTTTATTATTTTTTATTAGGAAAAAATAATTTTTAAATTAAGTAAAATTTATTTTTTTGTTTAAAAATTTTTTTTTAAATCTAATAAATTTTTTTTATCAGTATAAAAAAAAAACTAATTTTTTTTGACTGAAAAAAAAATTCTCTAGTCTGATGTAAAATTTTTGCAGACCTCAAAAATTTTAGTTTAATAAATTTTTTGTTGCGCTAAAACATTTCCGGTCTTTTGAAAAAATTTTTCCTTCAAAGTAAAATTTATTTGATACAAATAAAAAAAATTTAACAATAATTAGACGGATTCCGCGTCTGTTCAGTTTAAAATAAAAAAAACTGCCGATTACTTCAAAGAAGATACAAAAGAGCGTAAGAGCGTATTAATAGAACCCGAGTATGTTTCTATTATTATACAATTTACTGAAAGGTAAATAAAATAAAAGCTTTGTCGCAATATTTTATGAGAGTCTAGTCAATGCTGATTCAATTAGACCAATGGTAGCCCGAGTGAGTTAAATTAATTAGAATTATTTTAAAGAAGTATATAAATACAGAAAAGAGTGAAGAAATGTTTATAAGATTTAAAACACCAACGTCCTTTTATTGTTCGTCCAATTATTATTATTATTAATGTTGAATAGTTTTTGAGCTAACGTCGTACCTCAGCAATTTAAATATTGTCTACCTGCAATAATTAATGAGAGCAATGAATGAAATTTTTAGGCGATTTAAATTAGAGTTTATCCATTTTAGAAATAAAAAGAGAAATTAATTTTTTCAAATATTTGGAAGCTTTTGAGATCTAAGTCGGTAAATTATTTAGTCCATTAATTTTTATAATAAATAAATATTTTTAAATTTCTTTAATTTTTTAAATTTTTTTCTTTGTTAATTATTAAAAAAAAATTATTTTTAAAAAATTTGAAATTATAAATTTAAATGGATTAAAAAATAAATTGAAAGTGATAAAATAAGAATTAAAAAAAAAAAGTGATAACAGAAATGAATTTTACGAAATATTAAATTATGCATTTAATAAATAATTATTATTAAAATTAATTGTTACGGTGTACATAGATGTTTGCTTAAAAATATCAGCTAAATTAGGTCAGGTTGTCTCTTTTTGAGAAGCCTTAAAACGACGTGACTGCATCGGCGAGATTTTTTTTTAATAAAAAAAAATTGATTGTTTTAAAAAAAAAAAAAATTCATTCTTTTTTTTAAAAAAAAAGTTTGTTTTTTAATAAAAAAAAAATTGTTTTAAATTAATTTCATTAAATAAGAGCTTTTAAATAATTTTAATAAATTTAGTTCCAAAGCGTCCGCTAGATGGATTCTAATCAAAGCGCTCTCGCACTTGAAGCGTCAAATCCAGTCAACTAATACGCTAATTACTTAAAATAATTTTTGCCGGCAATAGATGTGATAAAGTAGGACTTTATCACATTTATTGACGGCCTAAAAATTTTTTTCATTATATATAATTAATGAACAAATTAAAAACAGCTCAAAATCATGCCAAAAATTTTCATCGAATTTTTTGTTACAAAAATGAAATAACTAATTGCTCTCTCGTCGACACAGTCGCATATGCCTTAAAATTTAGTCTGTAAGACTTAGATAATATAAAAAAAAAAAAAGAAATTAAAATAAAGATATCATTTTATTGTAAATTAGTTAAGTACGATTTAGAACTGTTGATATTTCTTCGATTTAAATCAATCAACAATTCAGTGGCATTCTATTGATACTTTTTTGATGGCTTAAAAAACATATCGAGTTAGATAATCATAAAAATTATATTTTATTTTCACTTGATTCAAAATTTTGAAGAAGAAAAAAAAATTGGGGAAAAATATTTTGTAAAATTTTTTAAACGACTGAGCCGAATTTTAAAGTATTGTAATACTAATTAATAAAAAATATCATTATTCATAATGTATGTACATCAAATTAGTCAATATGAATTTTTTTTTTCTTTTTTGGCGTATCAAAAGAATGTCAATAATTTATCGAAGATTATTTGTAATGACAATTATAAAGTTGTATAAAATAAAACACAGAAGACAACATCTTGTGTAGGAATGATTAATTAAATAAAATGTTGAATGATTATAATTAACTGTCTAATTTATTTTTCCTAATTAAAAAATGTATTTATATTAAATGATTTAATTTTAATATAAAAATTTTTTTACTGTTTTATTTAATTTTAACATTAATTTTAAATTTGTTTTACAAATTTAGCGAACTGCTGTAAGTTAATTGCTGAAAATTTTAAATTTAATATTTATAAACTAAAATATATATTTATTTAATTTTTAACGTTATCCTGTTATAATATTTACTATATTTTTTTTTTTTTTTTAATAAATGTCTTGAAGATAATTATCTCAAATGTACTTATGCACCGCAATAATACGTATTATAAAAAAATGTAAGTAAAGAGCGTATCAAAATCCATAAAAAAGCCATAGTTGATATAAGTGTAAGAAAAAATTTTTTTTTATAATTATTATTATTCAATATAAATAGCTTGTCTATTTATAATTTATAAAGGCACCTTCTTAATGATTGAATAAAAATACGTACACTTTAAGGCTTTTTAGAATTGTATCAAAATATTTTTTTCTGTCAATTTTATTGGAATGTTTTTTTTTTAATTCGTTTTTTTTTTTTTATAAAATTACTTCAAGTTAAATCACTAAGTTAATTTTTTAAGTCGTAATACTTTTGATAAAATAATTATTTAATTTTTTTATGGCACTTTAATTTTAATTACGACTTATTGAAACTAAAAAAAAAACTCCGAAAAAAAAAAAATTTTTTTTTCAATTAAAAAAAAAAAAATTGATACCTAATTAAATAGTAAGTGATTAAACTTAAAGTAACTCAGTAATTTATACTTTTATGGCGAGTCTCAAATCAGCCGTAATTAAAAAATAATTCAATAATAATATTGAACATCTTATACCTTGAAAATTGCATTGCTAATTAAATATATAATTAAATGAAGGCGTAATTATAACTAACGATTTAATTTACATCGAGACTAGAAATCTACCAAGAATATTCAGATTACTCTAAATAGAATACTAATAAAAAATATTAAAATTACTGATTAATAATATAAATAAATAATTTTAATAATTGATTCTCTTTCTTGCCTTCGGTTACAAATTAAGTTTTACTCTTGAAACTTCTAATTTAATTAGCTGTCCATTTTGAGACTGTTGAGACTAGATTGAAAGTACGCTAAAATTATTCTCATTAATTTTGATTAGTTTTAAACTACGTTGTTTTGAGCGAGGCAATACCACTCGGTTTTTCTTCTTCTTCTGATTTTGTGAAAGGCGTAACCACTTGCATGTTCACTGATATATACAATGGATAAGTCAATTGTTTATCTAACGACATCACTTGTTTCTATAAAATAATTAATAATTAATATTTAATATTTAACATGAAAATGTAGATGTGTAACATACTACTTATTTATTAAAAAATATAATACCTCTTCATTTTTGTGTAGCGTTAGTCTTAATACTCCTGAATTTTGATAATGTTTTATTTGTCTCTGTTCATTTAATGAAAATAAACATACCCTAAAAAAAAAAAAATTATTAAATAATTAAATGCTTATAATTATATAAGTGTAAAACTTTTTATTGAAACTAAAATTCCGGAAACTCATTAACCCTTTTCATTTCTGATTGGACATTACTCTTGCTTGGTAATTGAATAGACATGATTAAGGGTTGAAAAGCTTTAATTAACTCAGGGAAGTTTAGTTTCAAAGTAGTTAGTTTAGAAATTACATTGCTTCTAGTTTGACATATTTCATTACATTACAGTATCGCTTGATAAATTTCAAAAGGGTGTATAGAAAAATTTTTTTTTTTTGCTAATTTATTTATGAAAATAATTTAAGCTTAAAAATTAAAAAACATTTTTTTTTTAAGTAAAAGAGACGTAAATTTTTTTAATTTTTATAGCAATAAAATTATTTAAAAAAAAAATTCATTAATATTTTGCACGACTCATGACTCATTTTCACATTTAAAAATTTTTTATTTCCTAATAATTTAATTTAATGATCTAATTAACTAATAATTCAATTTAATAATCTTGACATTTAAAATAATTTTAAGTTGAGTCAAAAAAAATTTTTTTAACTAATTTGTTTATTAAATTTTTTTTTATAGAACAAACTAATTATAAAAATTATTTAAATAAATATTACCAACAACTCTTACCTAATAATAATATTTCGTTTACTATGATTGGCACTAATATGATTAGCATCCGTCCGATTATTCCGTCTTATCCCCAGCGAGGAGGTATCAAGATAAACGACTAAATCAAGCCCAAATTGAAAGGCCGTCCACCTCCAAATATGTTCCCCAGGCTTTTCTATGCACCTGCCACACCTGAAGCACTCTTGGGCAAACTCTTCTTCGTTCATTTGCTTCGGCCTAAAACAGAGCCAAAAAAATAGCCTATCAGTCTCACAGAAGCTGAATAAATTCTAAGAAGATTTGATACCGAAAGACAATCGCTTGAAATGGATACAGGGCCGAAATACTGAGGACGTTGTCGAGTAATCTGAGATAGGGCAAAGGATAAAAGTTACATCATATGACTGGTCACGGAGGATAAATAAATCACTTGAATAACTCACCCACAGTCAGCGTCTTTGTCTGCGTCAATACGCAGCAAATGCAGCCACTGTTCCTTGTAAGCATCGTGGAGCCATTCAGCCGGTATCAAATTATCGCTGTTCAATATTTTAACATCTTGATCGTGCAGCAATAGGTATTTCATTCTAAGAGCTCTGAATGGCTCGGCGAATTCTTTTCCCTCTGCGGTTTCAAATAGTGCCTTTGTCCACGTGTGTTTTTTAAAGTACTCGTCCACTTCGGTGTCTTCTTTATTTTGCATGTGAATAAACAGCCTGTTAAATTAAAAAAAAAATAATTAAATCAATTATTTTATTCATATAACTAAAAAAATAAAGAAAACTTTTTCTCCGGTGTATTTATATGATAAAATAAGTTTTTTAACAATTAAATTATTATTATAAAATCAACTTAAGAAGAAATTCTTTAAGAAATTTCAATAAAAATTTATATTTTTTAAGTGAAAATAAAAATAAAAAAAATTGATCCTGGGATAGCACTATTATTTTTTAAATTTATTTAAAAAGTACCCAAATCATGTATAGTATGATTGAATCCCGGAAAAAATAGATCCAGAAAAAGTTTTAAAGTTATTAAAAATTCATATTGTTTCATTAAAATTATTATAAAATAAAAATTATAATAATCATAATATTTTTTTTTGTAACAAAAAATGAAGCGATCATTCTGGTGCTGCTTGTTTTGTTGCGGGTCTATTTTTTCTGATTATCAGTGTGATTATTAAGGCCAAAATTTCAAAATAAATGGAGTTAAATTTTAGATACTAAACCAAACAAATTGGTCGTATAAAAAATTTTTTTGAATAAAATTTGTTCAGCATTTAATTATCTAAGAAAAATGTATAATTTTTTCTGACAACTAATAAAAAAACCGTAATTCCAAAACTAAGGTTTATAATAAATGATTCAAATTTTTGCTAACTATAAAAATATTAATTTTTAAATTACGGCTTTTTTATTGGTTCAAAGAAGAAATTGAGACATTTTTTCGATAAAATTAAATGTTGACCAACTTATATTTAAAAAATTTTTTTATACGACCAATATTTCCGGCATAACATCAAAAATTTGATACTATTAATTATTAATTGTTCATTCATAATCCGTAAATTTAAAATATTTAAATATAAGCTCGCTATAAATAATTCTAATTCTAAAAGTGTATATAATTGAATATTTATAAATTACCATACACGTAACATCATATATATACAAAATTCAGTCTGTATAGCGACAAGTTCAGAGCTCTTAATCAGTTCCACCATCAACTCGGGCGTTATTTCCTTCAAAAACGACGGATACCTTGACCCATAACCCAGTAAGTTAACTTCTAACCAGCGTTTCGCGGCCGCTTTAACAGTAGGCACTCCATAAGACACCGCCGCGTTGTAGTAAGGTACAACTGTTTTGATGTTTGTTGTTTCTATCATTATCTCCGTGCATTGATCTATCAAGCCTTGAAGCTGAAATAGTGTCGATGTCGCGAGTATTGAGATAACATTTTTAGGCTCAATACTCACTTCGTCTTGGTAAAACGACCCTAGTACTATCGACAATGCTGGAAAATAAATTATTTTTTTTTAAACCGTGACCCAGATTAAATTAGAGTCAAATAATTCCAATTAATCGATACAATTAATGAAATACTAATGGAGAAAATTAAATAGAGTAAAAATAATAAAAATAAATATCCATAGCTTGTTGATGCACTGCCGTAAAAGGCAGGCAGTTTCTAAATTTAGATAAGTAGGTCAATCACAGCGGAACGTGTGAATCTATACAACAAAAAAACTTTCACTTTTTAATACTTAGTAAAAGATGCGCTCTCTTTTTTCAATTATTATTACTCTATTTTACTCAATTCTTAAAATTTATATTCTTACAGTCTATAGAAATATTTGAGTCTGTGATTTCAACTGGGACAAATTTTTGATTTGTTTCTTTCCAGGATCCAGAGAACATACTTGCAAAATAAGGGCTCTGAAAAAAATTTTAATAACTATTATTATTATTATTATAAAGAGAATAAGAATAATTTTTTGTCCAAGATAGTCGTATGATAAAATCAATTTTTTTTTAGTAAAATTTAATGACATTGCAAAGGTCTCGATTTGAATTTGTGCATTTTCAAGGTTCAATATCATTCTTACCGATAGTCAATTTATTGTGATAAGTATTTAGGCTGCATTCGAAAATGATCTATCTCTAGATGCATAATTAAGAAATGACTCTGTATCTTGTGAACTATTGACATTTTTTAAGAAATAAGCTCATCCCGATGTTACTCTCATCGAGACCTTTCATTTGAGTACCCACATCAATTTTTCATATATTTATATATATTATATATATTTATATATAAAAAATATATAAAAGTGCATGTGGGTACTCGAATGAAAGCTCTTAATGAGTGTAACATCGGGATGAGCTTATATCTTTAAAAAGGTCAATATTTAAGAAAGTACAGTGCAATTTAATATAATTAAGAAACTACCTTGTATCTTGTGAACTATTGATATTTTTAAAAATATAAGCTCATCCCGATGTTACACTCATCAAGAGCTTTCATTTGAGTACCCACATCAATTTTCTATATATTATATATATTATATATATGAATATATAAAATATATCAAAATGCATGTGGGTCAGTGCAATTTAATATAATTAAGAAACTACCTTGTATCTTGTGAACTATTGATATTTTTAAAAATATAAGCTCATCCCGATGTTACACTCATCGAGACCTTTCATTTGAGTACCCACATCAATTTTTCATATATTTATATATATTATATATATGAATATATGAAAAAAAATATATAAAAATGCATGTGAGTACTCAAATGAAAGCTCTTGATGAGTGTAACATCGGAATGAGTTTATATCTTTAAAAACATCTCAATATTTAAGAAAGTACAGTTCAATTTAACAAAAGTCATAATTTTATAAAGCAAAATTATATTGCTAATTATTATTATTTAAATAAATAAAAATTTAAAAAGTAAAATTTTAAATTAATAATTTATAATAAATTACCTGGCTTATGTAAACTTTGTGCAATCGCCATGGTCTTCCTAGCATGTAAACAGTTATGTCACTTCCTTTTTCTTCTTGAAATAATGTCTTATAAATATACTGTGCAGTTGTTAGCAACTTTCTTCTGTAAAAAAAAATTTTTTTTTTAATATTATTGTTATTATTGTCACATAAAAAAAATTTCTTATCATCAGAAAAATACAGACGGCAATAACAAGTGTAAATATAGATAGCGTAATAAAAAATATAAAGCAAATATTATCTAGGAAATTTTTAAACTTTTATCGGTAGTAAAAAACATGGATATTTTTTAAAGGTACATGAATAGAACAATACAAGCATACATATAAACCTATGTTATGACATCATCTGTTAAAAAAAGAAATGTCTCATCCTGTCGATAGCCATGAATTT
This sequence comes from Cotesia congregata, assembly GCA_905319865.3. Lineage (NCBI taxonomy): Eukaryota > Metazoa > Arthropoda > Insecta > Hymenoptera > Braconidae > Cotesia > Cotesia congregata. Next base: position 2,571,346 of record CAJNRD030001124.1, on the reverse strand, counting down.
AAATTAATAAAACTTATTGTTTTGTGTTATATAATAAACATTTTTCAGATAAAATAATATAATATTTAAACAACTGTTACACATGTACTTGGTAATTAAATAATCGATTATTTCGCTGGCATGAATGATCTAAAAATACAAACATAAATATATGTATGATTATTAGCACACATGGATTTAATTAGGGGAGTGAACTCGGTGATAACGGACATGCTAATAATTGAATAGATTACTTTGTTGAATAATTATGATACTGAATTTGATAGACATCTGACAGGATTTTTATAATAATTAAATTATTATTATAAAATAAGAAATTTCAAGGAAACATATAATAATAATAATAAATAAATAAAAAAATTTATAATTTTTTAGTTTTCAAAGATGAAATTTTTAAAATAAACTTCTTGCTATAATTTATTAATTAAAAAATTTCTAAAAATTATCAGATGACTTTTAATTTAAGTATCATTAATTTTTATAAAAAAAAAAATACTCTTGAAAATTTGCACTTGTAATTTTTTTCTAAATTTATACGTCAAATTTTTATGATAATAGATCTAGCGGATATTTAATAATTTTTTTTTAACAAATAAATTATGACCAAAAAAAAATTGACGTAAAAATTTTAAAAAATTCTCTAGTGACTGTTAACTTTAATGTCATGAAATTTTTTTGTTATAAAAATTAAAAAATGTCTTTTAATTTCAGTGAAATAAAAATATATAAATAGTCTGTATAAAAATACTTACTTTTTAGGAGTCTGAAGAGTTCTATCAATAAATTCCGAGTCTGAGTCACAGTCATCTTCCTCAATGCATTTTCGCTTTCGTCCACGATAAACAGTATTAACAGCAAAGTTTGACATTGATGCTATTTTACTCACATAACCACCCATTTTTATTTTTATTTTTATTTAAATATATTTATGTCTGTTATTTCTTCTTTAAACTTTTTTTATTTTTTTTTTCTCTTCACTCAGTAAGTACTTTAGGTCTGTATTGTTGCTAGGTACGCTGAAGTAATAAAACTTACTTGTAAATAGTCGGAGTAATTTAATTGAATTTAGTGTCATGAAATTTGAATAATTGAAGCCTGCATGGTTCAGTGGCCGAGTGTTGAGTATTTTAAAATCTCAGAGAAACGTACAAATATAAAGTAGCTGGAAATGGTCTTTCTGCATGAACACGAAAACGTAAACATTTTGCAGCAACCTGCGACACACGGGGCAGCTGTTAGCACCCACACACTCAATTACGCGCACAGTAACAACATTTCAAGCATATGTACACGTGATTTTTTTTTTTACTTTTTTTTATTAGCTTTGCTGCCGCTGGCTGTATATATATGAGATTGAAGACGCAAATACTGTTGCTGTCCGTGTTTTTGTTTTTTCTCCTCTCTCCAGCTGATACGTTTAAATCTTACGCGCATGCGCGCTTCTTTTAAATGAGCGCCAAAAATTTAAATTTAAATTTTGATTAATTAATTTAATTAAATTTTAATGAAAATTAAGTTAGTAACTTAAATGATTACAAAAAAAATAAAAAAAAAATTTCACTTGTAAAATACTTTAAAAACTGTAAGTGCAATTTTTTAAAAATATTTTTTTTTTCTAATTTAATTTAAAAAAAAAATCAAAAAATTAAAAATGTCGGCTAACTTTAGTATCATTAAATTTTAACTAATTAATTTAATAAAATTATGATTAATTAATTAATCAAAATTCTAGATCTAAAATTTAAAAAAAAAATTAAAAGTGCAAATTTAAAAAAAATACTTTTTTTTAATAATTTTTTTGTAATAAAAATTAAAAAATTAATAAATGTCTTCCGATTTAATTATTATAAAAAAAAAATATATGTATAACTTACAAAAAAAATTATATATTATTTATTGTAACGTATTAATAAATACATTTTATTTTTTTTTTTTTTTTTTTGACAATTATTAACATTAAAAATGGAATGAAAATACATCAAGTCTTTATCGTCAACATTAAATTGAGTAAGTAATATTTAAATTACAAATTTTTTTGTATGAAATTAATTAAATATTTAATAATCAATAAATTATAAGCTAACATTGGAATTAAATTTCATCTTGAATATCATAAAATTTTTTTCCGAATTTTAATTCTTAATTTTAAAAAAAATTTTTTTAATTTGTTAGAATTATCAAAAATATATAATCTTCAATAAATGTTCTTCCTCGAACACTCGATTTTTGTTGACAATTAATCTGCTAGTAACAACCTGCTGTTAAATCATAAACGATAAAAATAAAACTTGAGATCTTTAAACTTCAATAAATAATTTGATCAACAAATTTATCGGTAGTAAATAAAAAAATTGACTTTGAAATAAAAAAAGAGTCTTTTTTTAATTATTAAAGTTACTATTTTCCTGAGTTTCGTTACAAATCACTCCGATTCATTGGGATGACTTGTTTTAATGTGGTGACTGAATTCGTACTGAGTCGTGAAACGTTGCTTGCAGTAAGGACACTGGTAAGGCATCATCGGATGCGCTGATCTCAGGTGAGCTACTGCCAAGTCTCGTAGGACGAACGGTGATTGACAAACTCCACAGCGGTATCTGTATAAGAATTAATTAATTAATTTTAATTTCTTAACCAAGTAGTTAATAACTAAATAGTTAATTAAATAACTATTTTAATTTAATAAATTGCTGATAAAATGACAAAATGACAAAATTTTTACCCTCCAGAAGTTCTAATAAGTGTTCTCTTTAATGGCACAGTGTAATTTTGTTCTTCAGGCTTGTCATCAGGCTCTGAAAAAGAGGACTGTGGTTTCAATTTAGGCATCGATTTTACATCATCAGTATTTTGCACCTAAAAATAAAAATTTAATATAATTAAATAACGTTAAAAAATAATAAACAAATAAAATATTTAACCATATTAATTTATTTAAAATTATATATACCTTAGGCTCGATGTGTATTCTGATATGTAAATTTCTCAACTGCGAGGTATCAAAGGTCGCCGAACACTTAGGACATTTAAATTTCTTAATTTGGTTACCGGGTGAGATTGTTGGAGCAGTTGATGAAGACTCCTTGGTCGCGGGTAATTTACTAGGCGAATTCTTCTTTCCAAACTGAGGCACTCTGGCACACTGATGAGTAATAAGTGAAAGTTCTTTAAAGAAAATTTTATCACACTTCGCGCAGCGATATGTTCTATCTACTACATGAATTTTTTCATGATTCTCCAGTTGGGATTTTTCTGGGAATGGTTTGTTGCAGACTGAACAGTCATAGGTGACGACCTTAGCACGTTTATGAGATAACTAAAATAAAAAAATGAATAAATAAATAATCATTTATAAATTATTGTATATAAATAATTATTTACAAATTAAAAAAGAAATAATAAGAATTTAATTTATTACTACCTCATGCCTTTGTAATTGCCATTTTTCTCTGAAAGTTTTTTTGCAACTACTGCAATTAAAATTCTTAATGTTTAAATTGTCCGAGTGTGTTTGAAGATGATTCAGCATTGTCGTATGATCATTGAACCATTGTTGACAAATTCCACACCGCGCGACATTTTTATTAACATTTGTACTCAATGACGTACGCTTTGCTGGTCTTTCTTCATCAAGTTCATCCTTATCCAAAGTCTAAAAAAACAAATTTCTAATTTATAAAAAATTTTTTTCTATAAAAACTAAAAAAAAAAAAGTAATTAAATAAATAAAAATAAATAAATTAATTAAATAAATTAAAATAAATAAGTAAAAAAAAAAAATACCTCAGAAAAAGTTCGACAGCGATCTTTAGCTCTAACTTCTCTTTCTCTCGCCTCTCTCTCATCATTCAGAGCTTCTTCTTGCTCGATAGTACTAATTTCCGGTTTCATAGGTGGTTGCTGATTATGCTCACTTAGTTTATGAGCTGCTAATCTTATAAATAAACCAAAGGTTCTCCCACAGATATCACATTTGTGTTTCTTCGGTTCGTGTGTCCGCATATGGTTCGACAATGCGCTTTGCTGAGTACAAATCTACAATTAAAAAAAAATTGTTCATTAATTCTTTATTAAATTATTAAAAAATAAAACCTTATCAAATTAATAATAATACCTTTCCACACGTAGGACAAACAAGACTTTTAATTCCATCAATCGGTTCTCGTTTCACTGCGTCAAAATTTAAGTGGTTCTGCATCAAGTCATGAATTTTCTGAAAGGGTTCCGCTTTGATTTCATTTTTATGTCTGTGACACGATTCTATAAAAAAAATTTTATTTATTATTAATCCTTATATTATTAATTCAATAATATTAAAATATTAAAGCAATTTTTGTAATAAATACCTTCGTGTCGTGTTAATTCATCAAAAGTCCTGAATATTATTAAACATTTTCCACATTCGTGTTTTTTAGGACATTCAAATTCCATGTGCTTTATTAAACTCTCTTTGGTCCTAAAAAAAAAATCAAATCATTTATTTTTCTATTCAATTTTCAAGATTTAAATTTACTCCAAATATAAAAAAATTTTTTGGTATTTTTATAAATGAAAATTATTTTAGCATATTTTTAAAATTTTTGTAACAAATAAATTATGGCAAAAAAAAATTGAAATTTAGAAATTAACAAAAATTGAAAATGCAATTTAAAAAAAAAATTTTTTTTTTAACAAATTTATTTATTAAATTATTAATATTAAAATAAATTAAAAAAATAATCAAGCTACTGCTAACATTAATGTATTTTTTTATAATACTAATTTAATTAGTCGTTATTAATCATTCAAATAAAAAAATTTCCACAATAATTAATGTTTAATTATAATATGCAATTAAATTAATTCTGCTTTCTTATCTGATTTGTTGTTTTTTTCCTACATTTAAATTGAAATTTTTATTTCTACATATTTTCAATAAATAATTAATTAAACTTACTTGCAATAACTATTACACATCGAGCAACATAACTGAGAGTTACTCTTGGGTGACACATCCTTGCAATCATTAACAGTCAGGTCCCCTTTGAGCACCCGCTCCAAAATACTAGTCTGCTTTTCATCAAGGCATCCATTTTCTCCAACAGTGCTCGCGTCAGCCAAGCTGTGGTCACTGTCTCCAACCCCAGATTCAAAATCCAGTTTATCTAGATCAGCTTCAACTGGTTCTTCTTTTATCTGAACTTCACAGGGCAGCTCCACCATGGGTTCCACTTCTTTTTCCTTCACTGGAATGAATTTTGCCGGCAATGGGACTAGCGGCGGTGGAGCGCGTTGCTTTATCATGCAGAGCCTGACCTAAACTCAAACAATTTATAATTAATAATTTATTTATTTATTTATTTATTTATTTATATGATATAAGTGAAGTAAAAAAAAAATTACCTGGCAAGGATCTGGAGAAGCGGACATAGCATCCAGGAACATCTTGACCGCAGTGAGATTCTTGCTAGCCAGCAATTTAAAATGCATATTCTTGTAAACACTCAGGCAGTACTCTCTGAATTCGTAGGCATCATCAAGCCTAGCAGCGCAGAACTGACAAATTTTCTTGGGAAGCGGGTCACTTTTGTATACCATTACAGGTAAGCAAACGCGCAATTTCTGAGCAACTCGTCTGCGAATACCTTCTTCACCGAATATCTCGAACATTTCGGTTTTTTTTTCTGAGCACAAGCGGCAGGAACCGTTCCAGTCCAATGGGGCCATATTTACTTATTTTACGCCAATTAATTAATAAATAAACAACAATCTAGTGGAAAAAAAAAATAAAATATGAAAATTAATTTAACTTATATTTAATAATTTTATAACAAATAAATTATGGCAAAAAAATTGACATGAAATTTTAAAAAAATTAAAAAAATGCAATTTTTTTATTAAATAAAATTAAAAAATTGCCATGTAATTGCTAATTTTAATTAATAACATGTCATTATGAAAATTAATTTAGAATATATCTTAGAATTTTATAACAAATAAATTATGGCAAAAAAAATTGATATGTAGAAATTTTAAAAAATTAAAAAATGCAATTTTAAGAAATTAAAAAATGCCATTTTAAAAATGAAAAAAATGCAATTTTTTATTAAATAAAATTAAAAAATTGCCAAGTAATTGCTAATTTTAATGAGATGTAATTATGAAAATTAATTTAGCACATATTTTAAAATTTTATAACAAATAAAGTATGGCAACAAAAAATTGACTTGTAAAAATTTTAAAAAATGAAGAAATGTAATTTTTTTTTATTAAAAAAAATTATAAAGTGACTGCTAACTTTGATGACAAGTAATAATAAAAATTAATTTAGAATATATTTGAGAATTTTATAACAAATAAACTATGGCAAAAAAAATTGACATATAAAAATTTTATGACACTTTTAAAATTTTTTTTAACAAACAAATTAGTTAAAAAAAAAATTGCATTTTTAATTTTTTTAGATTTCTTCAAGTCAATTTTTTTTGCTTATTTTTTTGCAATAATTTATTTGTTACCAAAATTTTTAAATTCATTAAATACCTGCTAAATTAATGACATTAAAATTAGCAGTCACTTAAACATTATTAAATTTTTTTTAACAAACAAATTATTTTAAAAAATCGCATTTTTAATTTTTTAAAATTTCTATGTTAATTTTTTTGCCATAATTTATTTGTTACAGAAATTTTAAAAATTATCATATATCTGCTAATTTAATTTTCATAGAAATTAAAAAAAAAAATAAAAAATTACAATTTTTAAATAAAAATATGCAACAAAACAGAACAAGTTGATTAAAATAAAACAAAACAGTTGTCACAAAGAACCAATAATTAAAATTAAGGTTATTCGGCACAAATTGTCGTATTTTTTTCTCTAGAAAATTCCGCACCGAGATTCATGCTTTAAATATGTTTATCACAGTTTTATCAACACAAGCTGGTGACATTGTACTTAATGCTGATGATAGATAGTTGATAGTTGAAGTGGATGGATATAAATCACATTTTGTTGCACTTATTAAATTACATATTAAAATACAGTATGTCGATATAAATACTATAAATATATTGATAATTAATATGTAGGTTTTAATACTTAGTAGTGAGTAAGCTGATGATCAGGTTGTAACATTACAGATTTCAGCATTGACTTTCACTCGACATCTATAACTTGGCCAGAGATCCTAGTCAGTAGTCATGGGCATAGCAGTTGGACAATCTCCAGCGATCCGCCATGCCGTTTTATAAACACTCAACCTCTTTAGACTTCAGCTCTAGACTTACAGCTGCTCCTGGCTCCCAGCTCTGAGCTAAGGCTAAGAGCGTTACTCAGATTTTAGCTTTCAGCTTGTACATAGCAGCAGCAGCAGCAGTCACTGGCAGTGGCAGCCCAGTCCCAGTTTCAGTCTCAGTCTACATAACATATTTACTCACTTACTCACTACTCAGTCTCCCAACTCCCGATACCCAATACAAACCCAGTTCTCATTCTCAGTCTAGTGCTTCTTAAGTTAGGTATATTATCAAGTGTAACGACATTTGGGATTCTCCGCTTGGTAAATTAAAAAACCGGTTCTTGCACCTGATTACTGATTATATGTACTAATACTTGTAAGTAATTATATATATTTACACACAATAATTATGACATTAAAGTTAGCTGTCACTTGATAATTTTTTTAATAAATATTTTTGCTCCAAAAAATTATTTTAAAAAAAATTGGATTTTTTTATTTTTTTTAATTTTCTAAATGTCAATTTTTTTTTTTTTTCCATAATTTATTTGTTAGAAAAATTGTTAAATTAATTTTCATTATAAATAAATTTGTTCAAAAAAATTTTTTTGTAAAAAATTTTTATTTTTATTTATAAATGTCAATTTTTTTAAAAAAATTATTAAAAAAGAATTTTTTTTTATTTTTATTTAAAAAAATATTTTTTTAATATTTAAATAATTTAATTTAATAATAAAAAATTTTATTTTGGAGTAAAAAATTTAAAAAAATGATTTTTTGAGTTTTTAAAATAAATTATTATATTAATTATGGAAATTAATTGTATATATTGACGTAATCTTGATTGTAAGTGATAAAATTTAAAATCAAAACAATGTCCATGTGTTTTGACACGTGAGCAAGTTTTCTTAACCTCTTATTGTTTATTTTTAGCTTGTGGAGTAAAAAATTCATTTTTTTCAATTAAAAATCTTGTTTTATAAAATAAGTAGCGATAAAAATGGGAGAACTTGAGTTACTGAGAGAGAAAATTGGATTAAGTGAGTCGAAAGCCAAGGAAACGTTGAAAAATGCTCAAGTTACTAAGAACTTACTCGCTTGTATCGCTGAGGTATTTATGAAAATTATTTTAGTATCTATTTAATAATTTTTAACAAATTATTAATCAATGACTTTCTTTTTTCAATTATTTTTAATAATAAAATAAAATAAAAATAATTTATTTACAGGCTGATAAATTTGGAAAACTCGATAAAGACTCAGGAATTTTATTGTATCACTTGGCTTCCAAGATCAAAGCTCAGATAATTGACAAGCTGGGTTTTGTAACTGAGTATATTGTTAATAAAAAGCTAGATACTACCCAGCGGGTTGAAGCCGCGTTGGCCTACTTGTTGAGTAACATCTGCGACAATGTTAATATTCCCGAGTTCGAAAAGGCTTGTGGTGTTGGGGTTGTTGTCACTCCGGAGCAAGTTGAAGCTGCGGTTGAGAAAGCTATCAAGAATCACTTAGATGATATTAAAGAGCAAAGGTATATGTAGTTTATAATTAATAATTATAATTACCAAGTATTAGTTTTTATTACTGAATTTAAGAGACATCTAACAATTTTTTAGATTTTTATAACAATTCAATTATATAATAAAAAAAATAAATGTAGAAATTAAAAAAAATTTTAACTAAGAATTTTTTAAAATATTTTTTTTGTAAGAACTGATTTGTTATAAAAATTCTAAGTCTGATAATTTTAATATTATATTAATTTTTTAATTATTTTAGGTACCGATTCAATTCAGGTTTATTGATGGCAGAAATAAGGGCTGAGTTAAAATGGGCGAGCGGTGAGTCTGTAAAAAATGAAATTGGAGTCCAGATGATTGACATTCTTGGACCCAAGACTGCTGAAGACGAAGCTCCAGTTGGTAAAAATCAAAAGACAAAAGCTAAAGCCGCTGATAAAGCGAAAGCTAAAAATGTAAAAAAAGATGACAAAAATGATAAAGGTACTAAAATTAATTAAAAAATAATTTAGCTGGCATCTAAAATTATTGCAAAAAAAAAAAAATAAAAGAAAAATTTAATTTGTAACTTTAATTAAGTGCAATTTTTAAAAAATATTTTTTAGTTCTAATTTAATAAATAAAAAAAAAAAATCAAAATTTTCAGCTAACTTAAGTAATATCTAAAATTATGATACTAAAATTCGCAGACATCTTATAAAAAAAAATTTTATTCTTATAAAATAAAAAAAATTCCTACTTGTAATTATCTAAAATTTCTACTTGTAGAATTTTCAAATTAAATTTAATTCTTATAAAAATTAAAAAAACTCATTTTTAAATTAACAATTTTTTTTTTTTTTTTCAAGATTCAAAAGCAGCTGAGGAAAATTCCGACTCTGCAAGGACAATAAGCGAGCTAATGAAAACCAAGGTGCACTTCCACAAGCCTGGAGAAAACTACAAAACAAACGGCTACGTGGTGACTCCAAACACGCACAAACTACTCGCGGAGCATCTTAAAATCACCGGTGGACAAGTCCGAACCCGCTTTCCCCCAGAACCAAACGGAATCCTCCACATCGGCCACGCGAAAGCGATAAACATAAACTTCGGCTACGCAGCAGCCCACAACGGAATCTGCTACTTGCGCTACGACGACACCAACCCCGAGAAAGAGGAGGAAAAATTCTTCACAGGGATCCGAGAGATGGTAGAGTGGTTGGGATATCAACCCGCAGCAATCACCCACTCATCAGACAACTTCCAGCAATTGTACGAATTAGCAGTGAAGCTAATTGAAAAAGGGCATGCGTACGTTTGCCACCAGAAGAGTGAGGAGATGAAGGGGTTCAACCCTCCCCCGAGTCCTTGGCGCGAGAGACCTATTGCAGAAAGTCTCCAGCTGTTCGAGGACATGAAGAACGGGTTGCTTGATGAAGGAGAAGCTACCTTGAGGATGAAAGTAACTCTAGAAGAAGGCAAGCAGGACCCAGTGGCTTATAGAATTAAATTCACGGCTCACCACCGCACTGGAGACAAATGGTGCATTTATCCTACTTACGACTTCACTCACTGTCTGTGCGACAGTATTGAGAACATCACTCACTCTCTTTGCACCAAAGAGTTCCAGACAAGAAGGTCTTCCTACTATTGGCTCTGCAATGTCCTGGACCTTTACTGTCCAGTCCAGTGGGAGTACGGAAGGCTGAATTTGAGCTACACTGTTGTGTCTAAGCGAAAAATTGCCAAGCTAATTGACGAAGGCATCGTTGCAGACTGGGACGATCCAAGATTGTTCACCCTGACTGCTTTAAGAAGAAGGGGATTCCCTCCAGAAGCTATCAACAATTTCTGCGCCCAGATGGGAGTCTCTGGAGCCCAGGCTATTGTTGAGCCAGCGGTTCTTGAAGCTGCTGTTAGAGATGTCTTGAATCTAACTGCCCCCAGACACATGGTGGTCATCGATCCTATTAAAGTGACCATCGCTAACTTCACAGACCAGCTTCCGACCAAAATTGAGGTCGCTGATTTTCCCTCTGAGCCTGACAAAGGACAACACTCTATTGCTTTTGATGAAATTGTTTATATTGAAGCCGCTGATTTTAGGGAAGTAGAGGAGAAAGGCTTCAGAAGACTCACTTCCAAGCAATCGGTGGGGTTGAAGTATATTGGAGTGGTTTTGACGCTGCAAAAGGTTGAAAAGGATCCTAGTGGAAAAATTACTGGGCTGGTTGTTCGACAGGAACCTGTTAATGATAAAAATAAACCTAAGGCTTTTATTCACTGGGTTGCTAAGCCGAAACTTGCTTCTATTAGGCTGTATGAGAAGTTGTTTAAGCATAAGAATCCCGAGGATGTTAATGAAGTTCCTAATGGATTTCTTAGTGATATTAATTCGCCGAGTAAGAGGGAAGTTGTCGGGTATATTGATGCCGGGTTTGATGCTGCTAAGCCGTTTACGCAGTTTCAGTTTGAGAGGAATGGATTCTTTTCGGTTGATCCGGATACTCGACCGGGAAAAGTAAGGATTTATTTTGATAATTATTATTATAAATTCTCATTATATTAAAAAATGAGCTTGTATCTTGTGAACTACTGACATTTTTTAAGATATAAGCTCATCCTGATGTTACACTCATCGAGAGCTTTCATTTGAGTACCCACATCAATTTTTCATATATTTGATATATATTATATATATATGTATATATGAAAAATATATCAAAATGCATGTGGGTACTCAAATGAAAGCTCTTGATGAGTGTAACATCGGGATGAGCTTGTATCTTAAAAAATGTCAATAGTTAAAAAAGTACAGTGCAATTTAACAAAAGTCATTACAAAATTTTATTTATTTATGATTTATAAATCACGGCATTCACATAGTGACTGCAAGGTTGCTAGTAATTTTTAAATACTTTTTAAACTTTTTATTATTATTATTATTTATACCGCTTTTTACAGATTAATAAAAATAATTTATTTTTTTTTAGCTTGTCTTCAACAGAACGGTGACACTTAAAGAAGATGCAGGAAAAGTGTAACTTAAAAATAATTAAACTGATTAAATTAATGAATAATTTAATTTTTTTGTACACCGTAGAATTAATAAAAAATTAATTCATCATACAAGATTCATAAGTAGGTACCATATATTTAATATTTATAAATGCATCTTCGCCACCGTACCTCTCCAATACTTCCAAAGTCTCTTGAATCAAGTCCGCTAGATTTTCTCCACGTTGCTGAGAGTAATCAATACCTTCTCCAAGATTCACTGCATCAAATTTTAATATAATTAATTATTATTGTAATTATTTTAATGAATTAAATGAACTACCATTTCTATCCTTGAGTAAATTAAGAATTGGAAGAATTTGTCTGAAGTAAGGAACCAAAGATTCGCCAACACAATCAGCAGATCTGACCAGCCGTTGCAAAGCTCTCATTGTCATGCAAATTATCTCCGGAACTTTGGTATTCAAAGCATCTGCAATAGTGGATAAATATTTATTATTATAAATATTCAGCAGACACTGAGGGCATGCAAATCTGACTATAACTTTTAATTGGTATAATTAATTGTGGCACGACCGGTAATATTTTGGGACCACCGTGCTCCAACATGTCCGATATTCCCTGTTCGACCAAAAATTTGTACGGGTGCTCGGTTTCAGTTAATCCGTCGAAGAACATCGGCAAGTAATGATGGAAATCCAGCTCTTCTATGTTTACTTTCCAGGTTATTGATGAAGAGTCATTTTCTATCGAAATTGGAAACAATCCGCGTTCGTAAAATTTCCGGAAGTTTGACGGCTTTGGCGGAATTGGTTTGTAAAGACCGCACTTGGGAGGTTTTGCTACAACTGTGTTTTCCTGAAATTTTTTTTTTTAATTCATTTTAATTAAAAAAATTTACAAATTTTTATTTTAATTACTTCAATTATTTAATTTTAATTAGATCTAAGATTTTTGCCGGAAATATTAGTCTAGTAAAAAAGTTTTGAAAAATTTAATTAAAAAAAAAAAATGTCTCTTATAATTTTTTTTATACGACTAATATTTACTCTGTAATATGAAAAAATTTCCATCATTAATTATTAATTGTTATTTTGAAATTAAGGCAAAAATTTTGGTTCTAATAATTAATTTCTTAATTTATATTTACTTGAAGAGCTTGAATTGTAAACGCTGGAACAACTCGGGGTTTTTTTTTATACTTTGGATTATTTTTATGAATTTCAGCCCAAAATTGTCGCTGATTTACCATTATTAAAATTAAATTAATTACCAAACTAAAATTTATATAATTAATTTTTGTGCAATTGTTGGACAAATAATTTTATTATGCTGTTGTAGAGTATAAATTTATGAGCTAGAGGTTAAACAAACTGTCAGCTGCCATAGCAACCTTAAATTAACGCACTGCGTCAAAATGCTAAATAATTAATATAATATTAATATTAATATCGATACATATATATATATATACACAATTACTACATATTGTTTTATCAATAATTAAGACAGTCATTTGAAAAATATATTACATTTTATTAAATTGCAATAGGTATAAATCATAACATAAGTTATTAAACTAAATGCAATTATTACACATTAACAGAAGTTTTGTGGAATTCCGGATCGCTGAATAATAAATCACGTTTTTTAGGTTCTTCTTTGTCATTTTTATGAAGTAATTTAAATATTCCAGTGCCTATTGGTGCGGGGATTCCCATAATTATTGCCTCGGAAACTCCACTGATAACGTCTGTCTGACCGTAGTACGCTGCATCGAATAAATGATCCGCTGTACTTTCAAACTGAAAAAAAAATAATTTTATTCATTATTTATCTAACTATTTTAAATAATCTAATGTATTTTAATTAAAAAATTAAATGAATTATTGAAATATTAAATTACAATTATAAAGAATAAAACAAAAAATTCAAAACTCAAATTTTTACGACTGAAGAAAGCTTAAAAAAAATTAACAATTAAAAAGTAAGATAAAATTAAAGACAGTTATTAACACTGGCCTAGTGACTTGCAATTTTATTTTTTTTTTAATATCTTTAGAAATTTCTTTTTAATTTTTTTTTATGCAGTACTTGTACAGCGCATTTAGTTTTTAAGTTTTTGGCTATTGGGTTGTTTATATAGAATTAGATAATTAGATAAATAAATAAACAGATTAATAAGTTTTAATAACTAGGTCTTTTATCTTAAATAATAAAAAAAAAAAAAATACTTACAGAAGCTAAATTAAGAACAGATTCTTTCATCTTAGCTAAACCTTGTCTAGTAATACCATTGACTTCTCCATAACTGGTCATCAAATCAGCAACCAGCATCGAATGCCGTCGATCTATACTCATCCCGTGATTCTCCATTACCAATTTAATTTCCGTCATAATAGTCGAACGAGCTGCTTCAATTCCCAGAGTTTTGAACACCTCCATCGTATTATTGGAGGTAGTTTTGGTATTAAAAATACCTGGAGTCGCCATGACTTCACGAAGATTGTCACCTTCAACAAACAACTTAAACTTCTTCTTCTTCTTCGTTACATTCCTCTCTTCTTCATTGGAGCCACTTTCAACAGCTTGTTCATCAATGTGAATGATCGCCCGGGAGACCGAAGGCATTCCCTTGATGATAACTTTGGGCACCGCTTCTTTCAGAATGTTCAGCGAGTGGCTCATGCTCTGCTTAACGTTAGAAACTGGGACGATTGTCAATATCGAGCTGCTGTGAACTCTTACCTCCTTGAAGTGCTTTTTCAATTTAGCCGTCTCCAGCGAGTATTTAATCGAGTTGACGTCGACTTCTAACATCAGCAGTTTTATTCTACCGATGTCGAGTTTCACCAGAAAAAAACAACTATCGGGTAGTATTACTTCTTCAAAGTACTCTGTTACTTCTCCAAGAGTTGTTTTTTCAATTCTTCCTTTGACTCGACGCGCAAAGTCCTCATTTTCATCTTCCGTGAGATAAGCAGTGATAATTGGGGTGCTGATCTTTGAACTGGCGTTTATTATCTCTTTTATACGTGGGACACCCTGGGTGATGTTCATAGAAGCTACTCCAGCGAAATGGAAAGTTTTCAAGGTCATCTTTAAGGAAAAAATAATTTATTATTAATATAAAAACAATAACAACAACAATAATAATAATAATAATTATGCAAAATTAAAAAATTGAAAATTAAGCCACATATCGATGATAAAAAAGTTAATATTTTATTACTTTTGAATTTTTTATATATTTTATATATTTCACAAATATGAGAAATATCATATATATAAAATATATGAAAAAAATCGTGTGGGTATTCAAATGAAAGGTTTCGATAAGTATAACTCTAGGATGAGCTTATATCGTTAAAAATATCATCAGTAGACAAAATACAACGTCATTTCTTAATTATTGACATTTATCAAGATATAAGCTCATCTTGATGTTACGCTCATCGAGACCTTTCATTTGAATACCCACATCAATTTTTCATATATTTTATATATTTCACAAATATGAAAAACACCATATATATAAAATATATGAAAAAAATTCATGTGGGTATTCAAATGAAAGGTCTCGATGAGCGTAATATCAAGATGAGCTTATATCTTAAAAAATGTCAATAATTAATAAATTACGTTGTAGTTTGTCTAATAATGATATTTTTAACGATATAATTAATAATTAATATTATAAAATATTCTTATTATTTCAATTTTTCAAAAATCAGTCTAATATATTAAAAAAAAATTCCATAGCAAATTTTATGTAAAATTTTTTTTTTTAATTATTAAATGTCTTTTAATTAAAGCATCATCAATTATAATTAAAAAACCATGATAATAACAATGAATAATTTATAAAATACTAAAGATAAAACAATTTTTTACCTGAGTTCCAGGTTCACCAATACTCTGCGCAGCCAGCGCCCCAACCGCAGTCCCAGGTTCAATTTTCGCCCTCATAAACTTCTCTTTGCACGTGAACATAAACTCCGAAACTTGCGTCAAAGTAATTCTCTCCAACTGCTGAGCAGCTTTAATACTCGGTGGATATTTTTTCCTCAACATAGAAATTTTCCTCGCGACCGTCGTAAGAAACGCCGTGAGTTCATTTTTAAATTCCTCACTCAAGCATTTAAAATCATCTTTGTCCAATAACAAAGAAGCAGCACTAACAACTTCCGAGCCTGACAAAGCATCTCCATTTTTATCAGGCACCTTCGCCCTAACATGATCCAGCACCCTTTTATAATCAACCGGACAGTCTTTACCTTCCATATAAGTAGGATCCATAGAATCTCCACCATACTCAAACTGTACAATACCCCCGGCGGAATTCCTCACAGTTTTATCGTAATGCAAGCCCAAGTCTTCAAGATTCTTCATCAATCTCCTCTGCATGTACCCAGTTTCCGCAGTTTTTACAGCAGTATCAACCAAACCTTCTCTGCCACCCATCGTGTGAAAAACAAACTCCGTCGGAGTGAGCCCTGAGTAAAAAGAATTCGAAACGAATCCTTTAGCCGCGGGGATTTTAGAGTGTCTATCAAAGTGCGGCAGCGCACGATCTTCAAACCCATTTGGAACACGATGACCACTGATAGCTTGCTGCCCCACGCAAGCAATCATCTGTGAAATATTAATGTAACTCCCCTTACTTCCAGAGAGAGTCATGATCAACGGACTGTTGCTGCGGTGCAGCTCCCTCAAGCAAGCTTTGCCAGCCTTCTCTCGAATATCAGACAGCTCTTTTAGAATCTTAGACTCCAGAGTTTCCTCCATAGAGCATCCAGGCGCGAGTTTGAGCTCCCCGCTCTCCATCTGCTTGATCAAATCCTCACAGACTTTATACCCATGCTCCAGCAAGTCCTGCTTGGCCTTGAGCAATCTCTGACCCGGAGTGACATCTCCAATTCCAATTGAGAACCCGCGATTCATTAAATAAATACTCGCCATTCTGGACAGTCGCCACATCGCAGTAGTAGCTGCGTCCTCGCTCCAGTCTCTTAGCAAGACATAGAAAATATTCTGCTTGGACCCAGAGCCGAGAGTGTTTTTGTCCATAGAACCAGCTAGCAGCTCGGAGTTTCTTATCACGACAAATGAATCATTCGCACAGAGTTCTTCTTGATCTGTGTAATTTTTTCCCTTAGTTCTTAAATTAGCCAGAATTTTACAGCTTTTATTCGGGCGTAAAATCAAGCTGAAGATCTGCTTGCCGGTCCAGAGTGGACGAGGCTTTAATATAGCCGGCTCTGGCATGTCTATCTGCATGTTGGAGTCGAATCCGGCGAGGAGGCAAGCTGCTAGCTGCCAGGCCTCGGATTTGTTCAAAAAAGTGTCCTTCTGGGTGAGCAAAAATCCTCCGGTTAAAAAATCTTGCGTTGCTGCGATTAAAAGCTCGCCGTTTCGTGGCGTTACTAAGTTAGACTTGTTTCCCATTAGGACTAAAGCTTCCGCTCGGGCTTCTTCGGTCTGTGGTAAGTGAACGTTCATTTCGTCACCGTCAAAGTCAGCGTTGTAAGGATTGCAAACACATTCGTTGAAACGGAAGGTACGGTGCTCGAGAACTTTTGCTTTGTGCGCCATTATACTCAGCTTGTGCAGTGAGGGCTGGCGGTTGAACAATACTAAGTCGTCGTCCCGCAAATGACGCTCCACTATGTCGCCTATTTTCAAATTCCGAGCAATCTCGGCTCTGTTGGCAAAGCCTAAGAATATTGAAGTTACTTCTTTGCTCTTCATTATTTTTACGTGGTTGGCGCCAGGGTGTTTGTTAGCGCCGTTGAGGACTAGTTGACGCATCTTTTCGATGTTTGCTGTACAAACTCGCTCGGGGTAGGTCAATATTTTAGCAACGTGAATTGGTATGCCAACCTGCTCGATTCGAAGGTTTGGATCGGGTGATATTACGGTACGAGCGGTGAAATTTGCACGCTTTCCGGATAAATTTCCTCGGAAACGACCTTGTTTTCCTTTTAATCTTTGTACTAAACCACGGCCTGGATTTGTTGGCTGAAAAATTACTTTTTATTAATTAATAAATAAGAGATAAACAACTAAAAATTATTAAAAATTTATCACAAATTTTTGGCTTATTTATTATTTATATTTCTTGAATTCTTTTATGACCTTAGAGGCCTAGGAACCAAAGTCTGCAAATATTCTAAATAATTCATAGGATAAACTGATATGTACAAAACTGTATGCCTTAAATCCACGAGTGTTTCTATTTATGCAATCATTTATAACTCACAATCTATCATATTGATAATGACCATGTTTATGGTTTTACATCTACTTTATTCATTTTCTTTTATACTTTTGCCATCTGGCTTTTTGCCTGAAGGCATTTAAATCTGAATAAATAAATAAATTTTTATTGACAAAAAAAAATTTTTTTTTTTTTTTATGAAAAATAATAACACTGACATCAACAGACACTTGGAAATTTTTTTATTTTTCTTTAAAAATAAACTAAGCCAAGAAAATTATTTTTTAAAAATTGCATTTATAATTTTTTAAATAAATTTTTCTTGATATAATTTATTGATTAAAAAAATTCTAAAAAATCATTTTTTTTTTTCAGACAATTTTTGATTTTGATTATTTTTAAAATAGTATGAAAAATTTTAAATATTTAAAAGTGAATAAAATTTTACCTGTTTATCCAAAGGAATTCCAGTGACTTGACTGTTAATATAAAAAGCAGTATGAATTTGAATGAACTCAAGAACATCATTGTACTGTAACATCTTCATGCCTCTCTCCCGAGACTGTCTAATTTGATCATTAAGCAAAACAATCTGACTCAGTCTCATAGTTAAGTTGTCTTCATTTGTACCAGATTTGAAATCAGACTTTACACTAGGCCTGATACAAATTGGCGGAACAGGTATTCTGGTGATTAATAGATCTTTTGGCATACCGGTATTTGGATTCATCATTAAAAACGGCACATCATTAACTGGTATGCGTTCAAATAAATTTAGCACCTAAGTAATGAAAGTTTATTATTTTTTTTTTTTACTAATAATTACTAATTATTTATTTAATAAATAATAATTACCTCAAGCGGATTTAAGATGTAAGCCAAATGAGAAGTCTTAAGTGTTCCTTCTAACTCTTTATTACTTTGCATTGCCGTTTCATATTCAACTAATTCATTGGCCATCACCTGGAGGTCACTCTTTTTTGATTTTTGGAATTTTTGGTGTACTATTTTTAACAGACCTGCTTTTTTTACGACACCATTTAAATCTCCACAGTATGGACACACTGACTTCTTTTTAACCTTTTTTAAAATTTGTGATCTCAGAGCTTTGCGTTCCAAGTAACCAAGATTTGGATTTGATACGCGCTTAACATACTGCGCTTTTGCTTGTTCGTCTAATAATACACGAGAACATTTCTGTAAAAAAAAAAAAAAAAAAAAAAAAAAAAATTGTAGCGAAGATTTTTCTTTTAATTTGAAAATTACAATTAATAATTAGTAGTATCAAATTTGTGATGTTACAGAAGAAATATTGGTCGTATAAAAAAAATTTTTGGAATAAAAGTTCAATATTTAATTTTATGGAAAAAATGTCTTATAATTTTTTTTTTAGGACCAATAAGAAAATAATTAAGACAGATTACAGTAAAATTAAATGATACTAGAGTTAACTGACAATTTAAAAATTTTTTTTAACAAACAAATTTGTTCCAAAAAATTACATTTTTTATTTCTTTAAATTTCTAAATGTCAATTTTTTTTTTTATAATTTTTTTGGAGACAATTTATTTGCTACAAAAACTTTTAAAATTATTAAATATCTGCTAAATTAATTTTCATAAAAATTAAATAAAATAAATTACCTTGCAAATAGATTGTAGAATATTAACAATAGACTTGAAATATCCATAATGAAAAACTGGAAACTCAAGATTAATGTATCCAAAATGCCCAATGCAATCAAGGTATGGTAAATTGCAAGTTTTACATTCACCTTGTTTCGTACAAAGTCCCTGAAATAAATTTATCAATTAATATTAAATTAATTAAAAAAATAGTTAAAAATTATGTTTATTTACCAGTCGGGGGTCCAAGGCACTGTACGGCACAGGTGTGTGATCTTGCTCTGAATAAAGTGGATGACAAACGACATTAACATGTGCTTGTCTCGCAATGTCATGATGACTGTTTATCGCAAATGTAATGTGAGATCTAAAATTAAGAAGTGATAATTTTGTAATTAATTAAATAAAATTGTAAAATTAAATAATCATCACAAAAAAAAACTTACATTTTTTTAGCAAGATGAGTTTCCCGAAACTGTTCCTTAACCATCTTGAGGTTATAATTTGTTTATTTTGATCAATAGAGTAATGAAATATATATTTACTAGTTATCAACAATCAACTATCAGCTGTTTAGCTGTCAGCAAATTAATTTTTTACTGAGAGTAAGTTTGAATTTATTTACATTATTGTGATATTATACAATTGATGGAAAATACAACTGCGGCAACTAATTTCCGACAACACTTCTCACGTGTTCACATGCTTTTGAATGCCAACATGTTGTGCACAAGCTAAATTGCTGTTGTGCTGATGCAACTTGCAACAGCGTATAGTTACTAACGTCGCTTCAGATGGCCATACTTGAATATTCTATAAAATTAATATTTTTAATATTTATTAACAAAAAAATTTGTTCCGCAAAATTTTTTTTTAAAAATTCCATTTTTAATTTATTAAATTTTTTAAATGTTAATTTTTTTTTCTTAATTTTTTATCCAGTAATTTATTTATTAGAAAAATTATTAAATATCTGCTAAATTAATTTTCATAGTTAGCAGTCGCTTGACAATTTTTTAATTTTATTTAATAAAAATAATTAATCCAAAAAATAAGAAAATTAAGTTAGCCGACATTTAAAAATTTTTTTCATTTGTTAAAAACTTCAAAAACTATAAGTGCAATTTTTTAAAAAAAAATTTTTAGTTGTAATTTAATAAATTAAGCAAAATAAAAAAATAAAAAATATCGGCTAATTTCATTATTATTGTTAAAAAATAAATTATGGCAAAAAAAATTAAAAAAAAAATTGACATGTAGAAATATAAAAAAATAAAAAGTGCAATTTTTTAAAAATGATTTTTTGGAACAAATTTATTTGTTAAAAAAAATTAAAGAATTCTCTGATGACTATTAACTTTAATGTCATATTTTTAAAAAATATTTTTTAGTTCTAATTTAATAATCAAAAAATTAAAAATGTCGGCTAACTTTAGTGTTATCTAAAAAAATATCAAAAAAAAAAATTTCATTTTTCATTTTTTAAAGTTTCTACATATCAATTTATTTTTTGTGATAATTTAATTGTAATAAAATTGTTAAATACATGATTCATTAATTTCCATGAATATTCTGGGTACATATACCACATCATTAATTGTTTAAATTAATTTTTAACATATAAAGACATTAATATGTACAAAAAAAAATTAATCAGTAAATGACGTTTAATTTTAAAAATTATGTAAAGAAAATTTCACAAAAATTCGGGATATTTTTATTATTATTTGTTACTGAATTTATAATAGCATAAGAATACAATTAGTTTTATAAAAAAATCGATGTTACTGTTTTGGAACAATAAAATTTTCCGATAAGACCCCCATTGATAAAAAAGAATGTTCAATATCTTCCTGAGCGACCATCACGTCCTCTGTCTTCGCGACTTTCGCGACCACCCTTCCGACGGTCTCGCGAGCGAGATCGACGTTCGCGGGACCGCGACTTGTGCTTGCGTTCTCGGCCGCGTGATCGTGAGCGACTGCGAGAACGTTTTCCTCCCTTCTTGCGGCTGTACAAGTATCGGCGCAGCTCGCGGGAGATGGGCTTCAAGTGCATGAAGTTGCAGAATCCTGATCGGGTACATTCTCTGTAATAAAATAAATAAATTAATTAATTAATAATTAATAATTACATAATTAATTTATAATTTAAGATTAATTTTTAAAACCAATAAATACATGTAAAATTTTTTTTATTACAATTTAATTACGAGAATTTAATAAATTATATGTTTGTTCAATACAGTACCATTAATTGATATAATAATAAAGTTAGCCGACGTTTTTAATTTTCTGTTTTTTTTTTTTTTAAATAATTAAATTAGACCAAAAAAATATTTTTTAAAAATTGCACTTACAGTTTTTAAAGTTATTTACAAATGAAATTTTTTAAAAAAATTTTTTTGTATTAATTTTTTCAATAAAAAAAATTCTAAAATTTTTAGATGACGGCTAACTTGATTTTCATTTAATTGATAACATCAAAGTTAGCCGACATTTTTGATTGTGATTAATTTATTAAATTAGAACTAAAAAATATTTTTTTGCACGCCTCATAGCGCGAAGCGCGTGAGGTTGTGCTTTATACTCGACTCGTTAAGATCAAGCAATTTTGTGATCTTTAAATGCCTCTATCACAACCATATTACACTTATACAATGATATAAGTAGATGTACACCGAAAAAACACTTAAATTAAACCATCTGTTACTTTCTAAAATCATTTCATGTTGCTATTTTGAAAAAAATTTTACGTGGACGTCCGGATGTCACCCCATTTTGGATGTACCAACGATTACTCCCGAACAAATTGATATTTCAAGACCGGATCTTTTTTATTAGTTTAAGAAATCGATGAACTGGGTCCGTATTGCATATCAGTGGCCTAGCTTACGTATATTTTTTTAAATTACTGCGTGTGCGCATGACAAGAAGAAAAGGGGCGCTGATATTTTAAAAAAAAAAAAATTAAAAAAATAACTTTGTAATTACTTAATTATAATTTTTTAATTTTAAGAAATCGATGAACTGGGTCCGTATTGCATATCAGTGGCCTAGCTTACGTATATTTTTTTAAATTGAATTTTTATTAAAATTTACTACGATACAACCGTACAAAGCTAAACGAACTTTCCTTATTTGTCACGTGAAAATTATGGCGCTACTTGATCAAGCTAGATTTTTTTAGACTGCGTGTGCGCATGACAAGAAGAAAGGGCGCTGATATTTTAAAAAAAAAAAATAAAAAATACTTTGTAAGAAATTACTTAATTATAATTTTTTTTTTTTTTTTTTTTAAATCAATTACACAATTAATTTTTTTCTTAAAAAATGAATGAGCGTTATGAGGCGTGCACTTTTGGATTTTCCAAACTTTTTTAAAATTGCACTTTCAATTTTTAAAAATTTTTTACAAATTAAATTTTTTTAAAATTTTTTTGTAATCATTTTTTCAATATAAAAAATTCTAAAAATTTTTAGAACTTTGTTTGCTAACTTTGTTGTCATCATTAATTATATTTTAAACAACTTATAAATCTTGAGAATTTGGACAAAAAATGAAAATGTTAAATTATAAGAATTAATTGAATTATATTTACCCCATTTCATACTGTCTGCAGCAAGCTTCGCGAAAATCAGTCACAGGTGATAATTCAGCATAAACTGGACGTCCACCGAACCAACGATTGTTCAAATCATTAACAGCTCGCTCAGCATCTTCTTCACGGCGGAATTTAATGTAAACGTTTCCAACAAGGTGATCACCAAGATTATCACAAACATTCATTTCTTCAATCTCTCCATATTTGTCTTCACACTCGACAAATACATCTTCGAAGAAATTGTCATAATGCTCTTGCATTTCTTCATCGGAGACATTGGCTACCACTGAAATTTTAATTAATAATTATAAATAAATAAATAGAATACTGTTGTTAGCTGACAACTGTCAATTTTTTTTTTCAGTTTTAATAAAAAATCAATTACAACTAAAAAAAAATGTTTTAAAAATTTTTCACTGATAATTTTTTTCATAATAATTTAATTGTCAGTAATTGAATATAAATACGTAATTATAATAACTATATTAATTATTTCTTAATTTATTTTAATAAATAATTACTCACAGTGAGAACCGTCAGCACTTTTAGCAGAGTTTTGAGGGTTGACGTAAAGGTTTTGGAGTAAGCATGTCTGCAAAAAAAATTTTTCAAGTTTAGAAGTTTAAAAGTATGGGTGAATATTAATTGTTTAATAAATAATTGGATTGTTATTGTTAGTGTAAAATATTATTTATTATTTACCTGGCTAAAAGTTGGTTTGTTGTGAATCCTTGAACATCTATCACCGTGACGACATGCTCCGATTTTGAAATAAAAAGAGCAATTTACTCTGAAAAAAAATTAGTAATTAAAAAAAATAAATAAAAATTTGACAGGTGTATAAAATAAATTTCAATGAAAAAAAAAAATAGTAGACGGTATATATAAATAAAAATGAAGGTTTTTTATTTATGTAATCAACTTACTTGTCCTTTTCGGTACCGAAAATAGAAGCTAGATATTCAGCCATTTTAGCTGATATTTACTGATAGAATTATTGGTTTTAATGTAAATAAATATATTTTGGAGACATAAAACGCATCAGCGATGGTAAAAATCCTTAAATATTTTAAAAAATCCCGTTTAATTAAATACAACACGCTGGAACTGTTAGAGGTGTTTTTGCAGGTTAACTGTGGACTACATACATATAAGTTGCTGTTGGTATAAGAAAGCCGGCTAGTTGAGGGCGTCACTAGTTTTGTGAAACTTGTCGAGCATTACCGAGTTTTACCGAATATTTTGAGGAGTGACTTAAAAAAATAAAAAAAGTTATTTACAGTGCATGAAGATCTGAAAAATTTTTTTCGAAAAATTTATTTAATTTATGAAAATTTTTTTGTGATTAAATTTTAGTTCAAAAAAATTTTTTTTATATTAAAAAAAATATCTTAAATAATTTTTCACGTCAATTTCTACTTTATCAACGCATTTGTAAAAATAAAAGATTTTTTTTTTTTTACTGATAATTATTCTTATCAAAAGAACAATAATTTTTTTTACGACTACCCTGATAGCCACCTTACCTATAACTTACTGTCAATCTACGTCCGCGATTTGAAGCAAACTTGACGGAAAGAGTTGGCAAAGCGAGCGATTACCTATTAGTTACCTATAACTTACTCTCCAAATAGACGTCAAAACTTGCTGTACAAGTATTTCCGTCAAATTGTAGTAAAGTTGAAAGGAAATTTAACTACAAGTTTGATTGCTAACTTGTATTCAAGTTGCGGCCATAGATTTCCGTCAATTTGCTTACAACTGTTGTTGAGTGAAGAATTACCGCCAACTTGATGTATAAATTAACCGTAACTGCTGGAAGTCAACGCTTACTGAGAAAGCGCTGGCTATCAGGGTAGTTAAAAATTATTTTAAAACGTTTTTGTTAATAACATGTTGAATAAATTGAACATAACTTCTGTTCTTGCTGGAACTCGACGTTGGCGTAGAGGTTCAATGCATTGATCTTTACCATTACGTCCAACAGAATGTCGAGGCGCGGGTTGAATCCCAGCGAGGCCAAAAATATGCCGAAGCTCTATTTAGAGAACTTAAAACTACAAGTGTTCGGTGCAAATACCGCCAGTGTATCACCGGGTTAATAAGATAATACCCTCCCGTCCACTCCCTAACTTAATAGGCGAGTGGGCGGAAAATCTTTTGCGGCCCCGGGATTCGAACCCATATCGTTTCGAGGTTCAAGACTATAGATCAAAGCATTTAAATCATATCTCATCAGACGTCAATTTGAGAATATCCCCATCAGCAATCAGGAAAAATCCAGAATCAAGTTCACCATCAAAAGAATTAATAAACTTATCCACAAGGAATTTAAAAATACAGTCACTGCTTATGCATCTGGAAGGCACAGATCAAGAGTATTAATCACAAAAATCCACAAGAATTTTTTCCTAAAATTAACCGTATGCTCAGACCAAAGAAAGACATCAGCATCAACACGTTAAAAATCTCATTGGACAATAGTACTCTCAGCAACCACTGCTCCAATAAATTTCCAGACCTAATTAATAACAACGAAATTATAGCTACAGATCCTGATACAAAGTTACATATCATAGGTAAATACCTGGAAAGCATAAACGCTCCAAGATACACGAATTTTGGAACCACCACTAAATTAAGTGTCGACACGGTAGCTACCAACACCAAAAAGATGAAAGACAATATAAGAACTACAAATCAGTCATTCGTGAATTTCTCAACAAGTAACCCAGCTCATTACCCGGTAATAAAAGATGATGAACCGAAGTTCTTGTTCAGTTACATAGAAGTCCTGTTGATTCTAAAGAAGCTTAAAAATAAAACATCTGCTGGGTTAGATAACATTTCCACTATTGTGCTTAAAAATCTACCTGAATTAATTATTAAACATTATACCATCATATTTAACAATGCGATTAATTTAGCGTATTATCCTCAAAGATGGAAAGCCGCAAAAGTGCTTCCCATCCCAAAAAAGGACAAAAACCTAGAACTGCCGCAAAGTTATCGACCAATTAATCTCACCATGAGTGTCAGCAAAGTCTTTGAAAGACTAGTCAAAAAACAACTGGACATTATTATCAGCGACAAAAAGATCATACCAAATAATCAATTTGGATTTAAAAACAAGCATGCAACAACTCATGCGATGAACAAGTTCGCTTCTGATATTAACAAATGTCTTCATAATAACATGATAGTCGGAGCTGCTTTACTTGACTTAGAGAAGGCCTTCGACTCCGTCTGGATCGATGGGCTAATTTTTGTACTAGAAAAAAATAACTTCCCGCGTGGTCTCATCTTCCTTTTGATAGATATGCTGACTGGTAACTATTTTTACACTTGGGATGGCCTATCTCTTTCGACTGAAAAATTTTCCATACTAGAGGGACTCCAACAAGGCAGAGTACTGTCTCCCATCCTCTTCAATATTTTCGACAGCTTTACCAACGACGCAACAAAGTTAGAAGAAAACGGGGTTCATTCTATTTCATTCGCAGATGACAGAGTCATCTACATAGCTGATCCCAATGTAGACATCATGAAAGCCAAACTGCAAGACCGTGTTAATAAAATCAATGACCATTATTTGAGATGGAACTTGAAGATCAATGGGCTGAAAAGTGAGATTATCTTTTTCAGACGTCCCTGCAAACAAATAAAAGTGTCACAATATAACAGGATAAAGGCGGCCAAGATCACAATAACTGATCACCTAGGTCTAAAAACTGACATACCGGTTAAAAAAACTGTAAAATACCTAGGAGTTACCTTTGATCATCTTCTTCATATGACAAATCATCATAAAGCGCAACTTGAAAAAGCCAAAAAGGCAATAAAAATCAACTCCAGAATATTTTATAATAGAAATCTGTCTCCCAAAGCAAAACTCATCTGCTATCAGTTATTAATCCGCCCATTGATCACCTACGCTGCACCTATACTCTGGAACATGAACCATACGGTCATGTAAAAATACAGGAGATTGGAGAGATCAGCTCTACGTTCCTGCATTGGCATGTATCGTAAACCAGAGACAGAGTATCGGGAAAGATTAAGTAATAAAAAGATTTATAAAGAAGCCAATATCACTAGAATAGACTGTTTCTACCTCAAATTAGGCAGGAACTACTACGCTAACTATAGAAACATTGAAAATCCCACAATGGATGAATTAATCTGCCCCGATGATAACATCTGTCTTAATGCTTGTGCATCTGGCTACGTCACTCCAGAGATGTTCACATTCTGTGATCGCAGAGGCCTACTACAAGATGGAAATAATCTTCCAATCATCTACCACGCGAGACGACACTGCTTCAATAAAAAACTAACAACCGAACTTTTTGAAGAGTCAAATAAGATGTTCTCAACTTCATTGCCAAAAGTGGACCTCTGCGACACACACCGTCTTAATAAAAATTACTGGTGGCTCCAGACAGATGCTGAATATCTTGACGAGATCAGGAGAAGAACAGTTTGGGACCATTAAAGCAGACTACAACTCAATATTAGCCTCAGAAGCTTTTTATTATAACGCCAATGCGCCTATCAGTCGACAAATTTTGTAAATATGTACATAATTAGGATTAAGTTTATTTATTACTCTCCCATTATCCATACCTCTTCCCCGTCCTACTCCTTATCCCACACCCTCTCCTTAAAGATTTAGATGCTTTTAAATTCACAAATTTTTGCATCTCTTTATAAATTATCTTGCTTAACTAAGAATGTTAAAATTAATTATGTTTCTGACACTAAATAGTACAATCTCCAATATGTTTCTTAGCGAGATCTATTTAATATAGCTAGCTAAGATAAAATAATATCATTTATTATAATTATGTTACAGTTTTTTTATTGTATTTTTTAATCTGTATTATCATTTAGGTAACTTTTGTCTCTGGAAAAATAAAAATAAACTTTTCAAAAAAAAAAAAAAATCAAAGCATTTAACCGCTTAACCACTTCGGACATTGAGAAGCAGATGCTTCAAAAGGCATATTAATTGAACTATAGTTTTTCTATGAAATCTATTTACACCACTCGAGCGGTACGGAAGATTTCAAACTAACTTTACCATCTCTCGCATCTATACCTCCGTGTAAAAGATGCAATTTCAAAAATTAATCCTAATATAAAATTGAGATGAAATGTATGTGGCATCAAACTATTCGTAACGTGATTGGTTGAATATATCATAAGCATGAAAATATATGCAAACTCTATAGTCAAAGCGCGCGCTTGCGCGCGTAAATTCAAATTCTAGTCTTGATATAAAATTGAGATGAATCTTGATATAAAATTGAGATGAAATATATGTGGAATCAAACTGTTCGTAATGTGATTGGTTGAATATATCATAAGCATGAAAATATATGCAAATTCTATAGTCAGGCGCGCGCTTGCGCGCGAAAATTTAAATTCTAGTTACTTAAAAACGGTACGGTGAATTGATCTGATATTTTGGTCGTGTATTATTAATATATTTATCTTTCGATAAAAAAATTTCATAAGTTTCTTAAAATATGCTTTTCGTGGAGGTACTATACCTTAAAAAAAAT
The DNA here is from genome assembly GCA_905319865.3 of Cotesia congregata. Classification (NCBI taxonomy): domain Eukaryota; kingdom Metazoa; phylum Arthropoda; class Insecta; order Hymenoptera; family Braconidae; genus Cotesia; species Cotesia congregata. The sequence continues at coordinate 2,542,588 of CAJNRD030001124.1, read as the reverse complement.
ATCTTAAATAATATTTGTCATGCTTATTCCTATTTTATCGACGTATTTGTAAATAAAAGATTTTTTTTTTATTACTGATAATTATTCTTATCAGAATAATAATCATTTTTTTTTAGTAAATAGTTACATGCTTCTTACATAAAAAACCTTTTAAGTGATTTTAAGAAAATTTAAAAATTTTTTGACAGCTAAAAAATATTGAAAATATTTAAAAAATGTAATTTTTAAAATTTTTTGTACTTAATTATAAAGTTTTATTAATATAACCAGAAAATTGTCTTTTTTTTATTTTTCACGTGATTATTTTCAACAATATTTAATTTATTCTCATTGAGACTGTCAGCTGCTACTTTCAGTGTGTAAAAAAGTGCGCGAAATGTAGTGATGCAGTTGAGAGATGCGCGTCTGAAATTTTATTGTAATTTTCGGAGTTGTTTTAATATTTTTCTGGATAAAATAACTGTTTTATAAATTAAATTTTAAACAATAAAATTAAGTTACTCAATTGCGAGCTAAATTTAAATACTAACACATATAATCATCAATAATGTCGCGTGTAAGTATTTTAATAATATCACAACAATTTTTTAGGTTATCTAATAGTCATAATTCATAATATACTTGAGTAGCTGGTATAAATTTATGATAAATAACATACTTGAAAAGTTTATTATCAAAAGTGTAATTGTTGCTGTGTGTTTTTATTCTAGGATATTCGATCGTATTTTTCATTTCCTAAAGGACAAAGCAAAAATGCACCAGCAGCAAAGCCGTCAAAGATTAACAAAAAAACGTTGTCATCTGATGAGGAAGATTCTCATGCAAGTCCAAAAAAAAATAAAGCTAAAAAAGTAAATATTTTTTTTATTTAATTTATTATATCATATTTTATGATTCCGAACTAACAGCTGACAATTTTTAACAATTAATAATTATTATATAAAAATGATTAATTAAAATGAAACTTAAATTGAAAGCCATTTAATAATTTTTAGAATTTTTTTAATAAATAAATTATAACTACAAAAATTTGTAAAATCATGAAAATTAAATTAGCTGACTTTAAATTAATTAATCTATAATATTAAGAGAATAAGAAAAATTTTGTGTCCAAGATAGTTAGATAATAAAATCGGTTTTTTAGTGAAATTTAGTGTCATTGCAAAGGTCTTGATTTCAATTTGTATCTTTTCAAGGTTTTATATTATTCCCAGCGATAGTTCATTTATAATGATAAATATTGAGGTGGCATTCAAATATGCTTTATCTCTAAATACATAATTAAGAAATTACCTTGTATCTTGTGAACTATTGACATGTTTAAAGATATAAGCTCATCTTGATGTTAAGCTCATCGAGACCTTTCATTTGAATACCCACATCAATTTTTCATATATTTATATATATTATATATATATATGTATATATGAAAAATATATCAAAATGCATGTGGGTACTCAAATGAAAGCTATTGATGAGTGCTACATCGAGATGAGCTTATATCTTAAAAAATATGAAAATAAAGTTAGCTGACATTTAAAAATTTCGATTAAACATTTAAAAAAAAAAAATATTACATGTTAAAAACTTGAAAAACTATAAGTGCAATTTTTTATAAATATCTTTTTAGTTATAATTTATTTAAAAAAAAAAAATCAAAAATTTTTAGATGTTTGCTAACTTCAGTGTTATTAAAAAATCTCAATAATTAAGAACTGACTTTGCTATCTTGTCAACTAATGATATTTTTAAAGGTGTAAGCTTATCTCGATGTTACACTCATCGAGACCTTTCATTTGAGTACCCACATCAATTTTTGATATATTTTATATATTTATATATATATGAATATATGAAAAATATATCAAAATGCATGTGGGTACTCAAATGAAAGCTCTTAATGAGTGTAACATCGGGATGAGCTTATATCTTAAAAAACGTCAATATTTAAGAAAGTACAGCGCAATTTAAAAAGTCATTATTTGATAAAGCAAAATTTTATTTATTTATAGTTCACAAGTTTGTTTTATTGAAAAATTGTTTTTAAAAAAAAAATTAAAAGAAAAAGTTTTACATGTAGAAAATTTAAAAAATTATCCGTGCAATTTATAAAAACTATTTTTTTTTCTTTTAATTCATAAAGTTTAATTAATAAAGAAAATCAAAAAATTGTCAATTGTTGCTGGCTTCAGTGTCATCAAATTAAATTATATAAAAATTATAAAAAATCATAAGTGAATTTTTAAAAATAATTTTTTTAATCATAATTGATTAGTTGTAAAAAAAATTTTATAAATCATTCTTTTTGTAGACAAAAAAAACTTCGAACCACATTATATCAGACTCGGACGACGAGGATACGGTGACAAAAAAACCCGTCTCCAAGAGTCCATCCACGAAGGGGAAGGACAAGGTTAAAGAGAAAGAAAAAGAGCTTAAGCCCGTGACTCTTGACAGTATATTCAGCAAAGAACCAGTCAAACGTAAAAACGCCCCCGCACCGATTCCCAAAAAATTAAAAGAAGCCGAGGCGAGTTTTCACGACGACAAGGAGTTCGAAGCGACCTTGAGCCAGTTGGACACGACAGAAATCGAAACGATATTCCAGAATAAAGATAAGACTAAGGATAAGGAAAAGAAACTGGATCAGTTTAGCGGAAAACGCAAACCTAGTGACAGCTACAATGAAACTTCGCCTAAAAAAATAAAACTCAGCGAAGATCTCAAAGTAGAAAAAGAAAAGTCTAAAGCCAAGGATAAAAATGCCAACCATTCAAAATTGGAGGTCGAGGTTGACAAGAAGAAGAAACAAAAGAACGATGCAGATGAAGTGTACGAAGAAAACATCGCCAAGAAAAAACAGCATGCGGTTGCTTATCAGCAGTACCTCCACAGAGGCGGCGCGAGGAACCCCGGCTCCAAAGAAATTCCCAAGGGAGCGGAAAACTGCTTGGCTGGTTTGAGCTTCGTGGTGACCGGAGTCCTGGAGTCTTTGGAGCGTGAGGAAGTCGATGAGTTGATAAAGCAGTACGGAGGTCGCGTGGTTGGAAATTTGTCGAAGAAAACTAATTATCTCGTGGTTGGAGATGCTGCTGGAGAGTCTAAGATGGCCAAGGCGGATTCTTTGCACGTTAAAAAAATTTCTGAAGACGAATTATTGGAGATGATCCGCTCCAGGCCTGCTGGTAAGTCCTCCGCTGTGATTCCTAGTCGCAGCAAGAAGAATAGTAGTTTTAATAAGTCTACAGATGATGAACTCAAACCTTCGCCTCCTAAAAAAATTTCTTCTGAGGTCAAACCTAATAAAATTGAAGATGTTGAAATGAAGAGTGTTAATATTAAAGATGAAAATATTTTTAAAGCTCCAATTTCATCCAAAGAAGCTTCAACATCTGTTACAAGTTCAGAAAAAGCTTCAACATTAATTACAAGTTCGGAAAAACCTTCAAAATTTTTTGAAAGTTCAGAAAAAGCTTCAACATCAAAACAAGAATTTTTTGGTAATAATCACGTAGAAGCTTTGGTAGAAAAATACCGTCCCAAAATGATGAAACAAATAATTGGTCAACATACTGATAAAAGTTGTGCAAGAAAATTGCACACGTGGATTCTTAACTGGCACAAAAATCAACACGGCAAGGTTAAGCCACCTAAGCCTTCTCCTTGGGCAAAAAATGACGATGGAGCTTTTTACAAAGCTGCTTTGTTGTCCGGAGCTCCGGGAATAGGCAAGACTACCACGGCCCAGGTGGTCTGCAATGAACTCGGCTACGACTTGGTTGAATTTAACGCTTCAGATACGAGAAGTAAGCGTCTCCTGAAAGAAGAAGTCTCGACTTTGTTGTCTAACACCAGTGTCAAAGGTTACTTCTCCAGTAATAAAGAAGACAAGACTTCTAGGAAGCATGTGTTGCTGATGGACGAGGTGGATGGTATGGCGGGCAATGAAGACCGTGGAGGGCTCCAAGAGCTGATTAATCTTATCAAAGCTGCTGATGTTCCTATTATTTGTATATGCAATGATCGGAACCATCCTAAAATGAGGACTCTAGCGAATTATACTTTTGATCTGAGGTTCCAGAAGCCTAGACTAGAGCAAATTAGGGGCGCTATGAAGTCGCTGTGTTGCAAAGAAAATATTTCGATCTCTACGGAGAATTTGGATCGGTTGATTCAGTCGACTAATTTTGATATAAGACAGGTTATTAATCATCTGGCGATGCTCAAGGGTGAACCTGTGGAGAAAAAGGAAGGGAGGATTTCCGGTGATATTAATAAAGATCTTAAGCTTGGACCCTGGGATGTTGTTCGCAAGGTTTTCAGTGCTGAGGAACATAAGAATATGAGCATTCATGATAAGAGTGACTTGTTCTTTCATGATTATAATATTGCTGGGCTGTTTGTGCAGGAGAATTATTTATCTGTCGTGCCTAAAGTTCCCAAGTAAGTTTTGGTAGATAAATAATTTATATAATTAAGAGGATAAGAATATGGTGTCAAAGTTTAGATATTAAGTCGAAAATATTGGTCGCATAAAAAATTTTTTGAATAAATGTTGTTCAGCATTTAATTTTATAAAAAAAAATATCTCTTATAATTTTTTCTTACGGCCAATAAGAAAATAAAACAGTAATTTCAAAATTAAGATTTATAATTAATGATTCAAATTTTAGCTATTTATAAAAATCTTAATTTTTTAATTGCGGCTTTTTTATTGGTTCGAAGAAAAAAATTATAAGATATTTTTTTTAATAAAATTAAATGTTGAATAACTTTTACTTTAAAAATTTTTTTTTTTATGACCAACATTTCCATTAATAATTAATTCTTATTTTAAAATTAAGGAAAAAATCCTGCACAGTAATTATAAATATCAAAAAAGTAGGCCAAAATTTTCTTATTCATTATCCGTAAATTTGGGAAGTTTAATAGCTACTATAGGTTGCTAGTAATTATTTAATTTAATTTAATTAATAATTAATTTTGTATTGCAGAGATCAAATATTGGAAAGAGTTGCAAAAACAGCTGACAGTTTGTCAATGGGAGATTTAGTAGAAAAAGCGATCCGTGAAAAAAACGCCTGGTCTTTACTACCAGCTCAAGCTTGCTACTCTTCTGTAATTCCTGGCTCGCTGATGTCCGGGCACATTGGTGCGCAAATAAATTTTCCCAGCTGGCTTGGACGTAACTCCAAGCGCAATAAATTTGATAGAATACTGCAAGAAATTACAGTTCACACGCGACTGGTTACTGGCGCCAGTAAAGAAGCGATTAATATTGATTACCTCAACGCATTGAGAGATAAAATTACTCGGCCGCTGGCGCTCAATGGCACTGAAGGTGTCGATTCGGCTGTTGATGTCATGAATCATTACCATTTACTCAGGTATTTTTTTTTTTAATTTTTAAACTAAGAAATTAAATAAATTTTACTTGATTCAAGAATTTTTAGTTTTGATTAAGGACAATTAAACTTAAAAAAAATTTTTTTTTCATTCAAATTAGTTTTTTTAAAAATTATTATTAATTAATTCTTTTATTGCGCTTTGAGGATTTAAAATTACTCAAAAAAAAAAAAAAATACATAGCAAGTAATTAATTGGAAATTAATTAATTGTAATTAATGTAAGTTTACGTATCCAATTAATTAATTGCTGAACAATATCTATCAAAATGCAATAAAAAATTAATTAAAAAAAAATAATACTTAATTATTATTAAAAAATTTATTTTATTAATTTTTGACCTGCAGAGAAGATTTAGACGGAATAGTTGAAGTTTCTTTGTGGCCAGGTCAGCGTGATCCTTTCCAAGTGATTGATTCTAAAGTAAGAGCGGCATTCACGCGTTCTTATAATAAAAATTCAACCTTGACACCGTTTGCTGCTACGGCGAGCAAGAAAAAAGGCGGTGGTGATTTAACTTCTGAGGATTCGGGATACATGGAAGCTGGGGAAGAAACTATTTCTGACTCTGATAATGACGATGATAGTTTAGAAGCAGATCGCATGGTCAAGGTAATAATTAAAAAAAAAATTAAAGTATCTAAATTTATTTAAAAAAATATTTTTGAATTATTTTAGGCGAAAAAAGCTGCTCCAAAAAAAGAACCGGCAAAAAGTACTACTAAAAAAACTACCTCAAAAGCTTCGGTGGATAAACCGGCGAGTAGACGCGGCCGGGGTCGTGGAAAATAAAATTTTTAATCATGGCACTGCTCAATTAAAATGAAATTATCAAAAATTTAATAAAGCTGATGATAGCTTTTTTTCAATAGTATTATTATATTATTTTAATGATACATAACAACGCTGATTTATTTATACAGAATTAAAAAAATTTTTTCCGAATGAACTTTAAATATTGAATCTCAGGTCAATCGCAAGATCAACTTATGTGTTAATTAAGTAATGTAAAGGTAATATTTTTCCATTTTACTGGAATGTAATGAAGTATTTGTCGGTATTAAATAACGCAATTATTTTCTCTTAAAAATCATGTCTCTTGTTTCTTCTCACAAACTGAAAAAAAAAAAAGAAATATTTATTTATTATCTTTATTAATAAGAGAATAAGAAAAATTTTGTTTTCAGAATATGGTCATAAAATAAAATCGGTTTTTTTTAGTGAAATTTAGTGTCATTGCAAAGGTCTTGACTTGAATTTAGGCTGAATTTTAAAATACTCTATCTCTAGATACATAATTAAGAAGTGACCTTGTATCTTGAAAACTATTGACATTTTTAAAGATATAAGCCCATCCTAATGTTCCACTCATCGAGACCTTTTATTTGAGTACCCACATCAATTTTTCATATATTTATATATATCATATATATGAATATATGAAAAATATATCAAAAATGCATGTGGGTACTCAAATGAAAGCTCTTGATGAGTGTAACATCGGGATGAGTTTATATCTTAAAAAATGTCAATAATTAAGAAATGACCTTGTATCTTGTAAACTATTGACATTTTTAAAGATATAAGCCCATACCGATGTTACACTCATCAAGACCTTTCATTTGAGTACCCATATCAATTTTTCATATATTTATATATATTACATATATGTAAATATGAAAAATATATGAAAATGCATGTGGGTACTCAAATGAAAGCTCTTGATAAGTGTAACATCAAGATGAGCTTATATCTTTAAAAACGTCAATAATTAAGAAAGTACAGTACAATTTAACAAAATTCATTATTTAATAAACCATAATTTTATTTATTTATAGTTCACAAGTCACGTCAGTCACATAGTCACTACAAAGTTGCTAGTTTAATTTAATTTTTAAATCTTACTTTTTTCGGAATTTTTCCAGCCAATAATCTCATTATTTTTAGCGTTTGTTGCTCTAAGCCAGTCCATTAGTGGTTTGAAATATTCAAGAAGACCACTTGCGTCCATTTTTCTTTGTCCGGTTATTTTCTCCATCGCATCTGGCCACGGTCTTGAAGATCCCAACTCCAGCATAGACCTAAAAAAAATTTTTTAATTATTAATTGTTTCTATTCCAAAATATTTATTTTAAATAAAATAAAATAATTGATAAAAATAAAATATTTTTTTATTCAGCTGAATTATATAATTATTTTTCATAAAAAAAAAATAATCTAAAATTCAGCCAAATAAAAATTTTTATTTACTAATTTTAATCAATTAAATAATTAAATCATTTTTATCAATTTTAATTACAGACCCTAGTATCAAATAAAAATAAAAATAAGACAGTACTTGAATAATTTTCCAGCTTCTTTGCTTCCATAAATATTACACTCGCTCAAAGCTTTAGTTTGTGGATTTTGCGGATCGTACTGTCCAGCTTCAATGCAAAGTGACCTGTGAAACTGGAACTGGACTACAAAGCTGACAAAGTACCGAATGTACTCAACACTCGCGACAATGTGGTACTTTGCGCCTGGATCAAAGTCATCTTCACTGCGTTTTACCGGAGGAACAATTCCCTGGAACTCTTCAGCAAGTGACCACCACTCGCAATTGTAATTATCTGGAGTTATTTTCGACTGGAAGACACCCCAGCGCCATTTGTCCATCATGTACGCGAATGGCAAGAAGACTACTTTGTCCAAACTGTTCAGGTACAAGTGGTTTAAGACAGCTTCTTTGTCTGTAGAAGCATCATCTAGCAACCCAATCTCTTGGAGATGCTCCGGGGTTGACGCACTTAGTGCTATTGTGTCACCTACTGCCTCATGAAATCCTGGATTTGCTCCGTCTTTGAAGACTGTGGGTTGATTTTTGTACTGCAAGTCGTACTGAATGTGTCCCATTTCGTGGTGAGCTGTAAGAAGGTCTTCCATGTTGATACGTGTACACTGTTTTATTCTAAAGTCCTTGCCGTCGTAAAAGTCCCAAGCACTTGCGTGACAAATTAATTCTACGCCTTCGGGTTTTTCTAGGATTGAATTTTGCCAAAATGTGTCTGGCATTGGGCTTAAGTTTAGTGATGTGAAGAAATCTTCGGCTACTCGGAAGATTTTTGTTGCATTGTAGCCTGAAAAATTTTAATTAAAATTTGTTATTTATTATTATCTATATTATTAAAAGAAAAAAAAAAATTTAGTGTCCAGAATAGTCATATGCTCTATCTCGAGATACATAATTAAGAAATATCCTTGTATCTTGAGAACTATTGACATTTTTAACTATATAAGCTCATCCTGATGTTACACTCATCGAAACCTTTCATTTGAATACCCACATCAATTTTTCATATATTTTATATATTATATATATATAATATATATATGTATATATGAGAAATATATCAAAATACATGTTGGTACTCAAATGAAAGCTCTTGATGAGTGCTACATCAGGATGAGCTTATATCTTTAAAAATGTCAATAATTAAGAAACGACCTTGTATCTTGTTAACTATTGATATTTTTAAACATATAAGCTCATTTCAATATTACTCTCATCGATACCTTTCATTTGAGTACCCACATCAATTTTTCATATATATTATATATTTATATATATGAATATATGAAAAATATATGGAAATGCATGTGGGTACTCAAATGAAAGCTCTTGATGAGTGTAACATCGGGATGAGCTTATATCTTCAAAAACATCAATAGTTAAGAAAGTACAGTGCAATTTAACAAAAGTCATTATTTAATAAAGCAAAATTTTATTTATTTATAGTTCACAATTCACTGCAGTCACATAGTGACTGCAAGGTTGCTAGATATTATTATCATCTTATAATGTAATTCTCAATTTAATAATTGACATCTCTATAGAAATTCAACTTATAATTAATAAAAAAATTTCATCAAAAATTAAAAAAACTAGGCCTTAGAATAAAAACTCAAAAATAATAATCTTACCTTGTTCAACCATAGCATCAGTAACATCAGGTAATTTTTTCCCCGGATAAGGAGTAGTAAACTCAGCAATATTATTCCAGGTCTGAGCCCACATATTTCCAAGTAAATGTGCTGGAATAGGACCATCCTTAGACACAACACTCTCTCCGTACTTACGACGAAGTTGACCGCGAACATACGCATGCAGTTCAAGGTACAGCGGTTTTATTTGTTGCCATATCGCCTCTGTAAATCCAATTCCAATCACAATTAGCGGTCACAATAATCAACTAACAAGACTTATAATAATTTAATCCTACAAACTTACCAATTTGCTGAGGAAAATCATCAGCTTCATACTCTTTCATCCAAAACTCCGCCATGTCAGTATAATTATTCAACCTAGCAATTTCATTGCTCAATTCAACATACTTAATAAAATCTTCTTTGACATTTCTTCCCGACGCGTTCCTCCAAGCATGCCAAACATATTTCAACTCTTCTGGATCCCGACTGTGGATCAATATTTCAGTGAGCTCTGGCTCTAGCGCCAGATTGCAATTACTTTGATTTTTATACTGACATACTTTTGCTGTTGAGTAAGTACTCTGCATTTTGTTTACTACTTCATCATACTGCCTGTATTTCTGGAACAATTTCTTCTTTAGATCCAAATAATTTTAGATAAATTACAACTAATTACAATCACAAAAAAAAAATTGTTTTTTTTTTTCTGTGATAATTTTAAGAATTTTTTTAATAAATAAATTATAGCAAATAAAATTGGCATAAAAATTTTTTTTTTAAAAAGATACAATTTTTTTTAAATAATTATTTTCAACGATTTTTTTTCTTAAAAAAATTATAAAATTGACATCTAAATTTGTCATTTTATCTAAGTATAATGAAAAGTGCTTTAACTTACTTCAGGAGACAAAGCGGCAGATCCCGGAGTCGCCAATTCGGTAAACTGTCTCCTAATATTAAAGTCCGAGATATTTCTCCAAGGAAAGGCGTTGACTTCTTTATAAACTTCCCTGACATAATCAGCGACTTGAGCGGATACATTTAACTGAACGGCTAAGTTGTGATCAGTGAGATTTGATGCGTAATTCCACGCCGCAACTGATACTTTGTAATTCCACTCGCCGTACTCTTTGTTTATTTTGTTCAAGAGCTCCTGAGCACGTGCTATGAGTGTGGGATCATCTGCTGGAGACTCGCAATAACAAACTGAAGTTATTGCCAAAGTCGCTAACAAGCGGTACCTGAAAAAATGCGAGTTTTAGATCTAATTGATCGGTAAAATAAGTTAAATAAATACTAGCAACCTTGCAGTCACTATGTGACTTGTGAACTATAAATAAATAAAATTTTGCTTTATTAAATAATGACGTTTGTTAAATTGCACTGTACTTTCTTAAATATTGACATTTATTAAGATATAAGCTCATCCCGATGTTACACTCATCAAGAGCTTTCATTTGAGTACCCACATGCATTTTTGATATATTTATATATATAACATATATATAAATATATAAAATATATGAAAAATCGATGTGGGTACTCAAATGAAAGGTCTCGAGAAGTATAATGTCGAGATGAGCTTATATCTTTAAAAATATCATTTGTTGACAAGATAACAAAGTCATGTCTAAATTATTGGCATTTTTTTTAGATATAAGCTCATCCTGATGTTACACTCATCAAGAGCTTTCTTTTGAGTACCCACATGCATTTTTGATATATTTTTCATACATACATACATATATATAATATATATAAATATATGAAAAAATGATGTGGGTACTTAAATGAAAGGTCTCGATGAGTGTAACATCGGGATGAACTTATCTCTTTAAAAATGTCAATAGTTTACAAGATACAAAGTCATTTCTTAATTATGTATTTAGAGATAAGAGTAATTTCGAATGCAGCCTAAATACTTATCATAATAAATTAACTATCGGTGAGAATGATATAAAACCTTGAAAAGGCACATATTCAAATCAAGACCTTTGCAATAACACTAAATTTGACTAAAAAAAAAGATTTTATCATATGACTATTTTGGACACAAAATTTTTCTTATTCTCTCAATAATATAGATAATTTATATTGTATGCATAGCAGTGACCTTTCGAGTTCCGGGGACACTTGTTATTCGTGTCGTGAATTGAAACTAGCAATTAATTGTATTGTATTTTATTTTATTGAATGTTATCATGCGAACAAATTTTTTCAGGAAAATGATTGCTATTTTGGTGAACGAATTTCCTCTTTGCGGATAATAATGAGTAATTTATCCGGCGATTATTATTTATAGTGTACTTACGTGAGTAACATTGCTGTTGTGGTTAATGTGGATGTCGATGTGGATATACAAAGTTGAGGTTGAAGCTGTCCAGCTGGACTGGGGTTTCCTCTTGTTAAGCCGGTCTTATAACTTCATCAGGACTGTGGTGTTAGATCCCCCACTTATTACCCCACCAGGTAGCCTTCGTAATTATTATCAGCTCCGTTGAACCATGCAAATGGTGACAAACTAGAAAATAATTGTTACCTTATTACTTTTATGGGATTTATTTATGTGTCAATAACTACTCTGTGAAGTCACTTTTTTTTATCGCTCGTCATTTTTAATTGAAATTTTTTTTTTATTCAATTTTCTTTTTATTATTATTATTATTATTTTATTTTTATATTTATTTATTAACTAAACTTACATGATAATTAAAATATTTGATTGCTATTGAGGTTTATTTATTATTTTCAATCATAGGATTTGGTCATATATTTTAACCTTGACTATAAAGATAAAAAAATTATTTTTTTTTACTTTTTCAATATGGAAAAAAATTTTTATTTTTTTTTAATTAATAAAATTATTTTTTTCTAAAAAATTAATTTCTAATGGTCTCAATTAAGAATAAAAACTAATTAATTTTTATTATATATATTTTAAGATGTTTTTTTCATCGAACAAAAGAATTTATTTTTATTTTAATGAGTGATTTTTTTCAATAACAAATTAAAATAAAAAATAAAAAGATACCCCGGAAGTGTGACTTTTTTTTTTTATAAAATAGATTATTAAAATAAATTGAAGCGTAATAAAATTAAAGAAAAAAAACAAAAATATAAAAGAATATGCGACTATTGAACCTTAAATGTATTAAGTTAACAAACCGGTTAAAATTCCAAATATAATTTTTTATAAACCGGTTTTTTTAAATGCGTGCATGAATAAATATATTACTTCATTTTTATGTTGAAAAAAAATACATCGATACGGCGATGTAATATCTGGGAGCAAAGTTCCGACTTATCTATATTAGTAAGAGAATAAGAAAAATTTTGTGTCCAGAATAGTCATATGATAAAATCGGTTTTTTTTAATGAAATTTAGTGTCATTGCAAAGGTCTTGATTTGAATTTGTGCCTTTTCAAGGTTTCATATCATTCTCACCAATAGTCAATTTATTATGATAAGTATTAAGGCTGCATTCGAAAATGCTCTATCTTTACATACATAATTAAGAAATGACCTTGTATCTTATGAACTATTGATATTTTTAAAGATATAAGCTCATCCCGATGTTACACTCATCAAGACCTTTCATTTGAGTACCCACATCAATTTTTCATATATTTATATATATTATATATATGTATATATGAAAAATATATGAAAATGCATGTGGGTACTCAAATGAAAGCTCTTGATATGTGTAACATCAGGATGAGCTTATAACTTAAAAAATGTCAATAATTAAGAACTGACCTTGCTATCTTTTTAACTAATGATATATTTGAAGATATAAGCTCATCTCGATGTTACACTCCTCGAGACCTTTCATTCGAGTACCCACATCAATTTTTCATATATTTATATATATTATATATATGTATATATGAAAAATATATGAAAATGCATGTGGGTACTCAAATGAAAGCTCTTGATGAGTGTAACATCAGGATGAGCTTATATCTTAAAAAATGTCAATAATTAAGAAACTACAGTACAATTTAACTAAAGTAATTTTTTAATAAAGCAAAAATTTTACTTATTTATAGTTCACCATTCATTGCAGTCACATAGTGACTGCATGGTAGCTAGTCTCTTATTAATTTAAAAACATTAGATAATATTTATTTTTTTTTTTTTTCAATTTTTTTCTGTTCCAATAGATAAGATTATTAATAATCAATAAAAATTGCGATCGTAATCTATGAGAAGAAATTCTGATCTACATTCTATCGACGTGGAACGTATCATAACTTTTAGAACAACGCAGATGTTTAATCTTCAGCGGCCGCGGCAGAAATATCTTGTTCAAGACAAAATAAATCCAGGCCCTCGACTTATTTAGTCATGATTATGTTTGTTTAAATATAAGATTGATAAATAAATAAGCGAGGTGAGATTATAAATAAGCAACTTTAAATTTAAGTAATTGACTTTTTAGAATTTTTTAAAATTATAATTATAAACTATGGGGTGGTATAATATTAATTATAATTTTTAGAGGAATTTTGAGAAGAAATAGGAACACTCGGAAATAAAGTAATCTAATGAAAGAATAAAGTGTATAAAATGTAAACTTATTTTCGGGCTAATTATAACTTAAAACTAAACGAGAAATGAGGGTGGGATGTGCATAACTTTCAATCAACAAAATAGATATGATGGTAAAAGATAGAGGAGGAGAAGATGAAGAGACTGAAGACAGCGGCAGGGCCGTCCAAAGACGGACTGAGAAAAGTAACAACAACTTGCCGTCACTACGAATGCACTACTTATACTAATGTAATAATTTCGAGCTTTTTGCGCTACTGGGCGTGGGCAGAAGCTGCGTGGGCAGATTGTTGGCTACCCCTGGAGACTCGTCGTGCCCATCTTCGGTAACGGCGGCACGAGACCCACCTACGATATATCTGCGAGTGTCAGAGCTTCCAGAGCTCATCCGCATCTCAGACGCGAGTTTGTTCACTTCTTACCCACATTCTACGGTTAGTACTGCTCGTCTTTATTCTAAGTACTTTTGCTACTAGAATTTTTTAATAATTTTTATATTAACTCATGTATTATTAATTTATTTTCAAATTTTATTCGAGTTTTAGTTCAGAAAATTATTATTTGATTTTTTTTTTTAAATTTTGAAGAAAGGTGATGGGAATTGTAAAGTTATAGTGGTGGAGCTTTTTATTATTAATGTGCTGTGGAAATTAAATTAAGTGAATTAAAAAAATAATTTTGTGAAGTAAATTTACTTATTGATTATAATTGTGGATTTTTTGAGTAAAAGTCACTTTTTTTTTTATAAAATTAGAAAAAGAAAACAAATAGTTGGATTAGATAATTTAAAAAATTAAATAGAGTTTGGGATTGTAATCTGATAGGATAAAACGAATTTTGGATAAAAAAAGAAAACTAATTGATAATTTTTGAATTGCAGATAAATAAACAAGCTTCAAGATGTGTGACGATGATGTAGCGGCTTTGGTTGTGGACAATGGATCCGGTATGTGCAAAGCTGGTTTCGCTGGAGACGATGCTCCACGAGCTGTCTTCCCTAGCATTGTTGGTCGCCCAAGACATCAGGTAATTAATAATTTGATATTTTATATTTTACACAGCCGAGCTTGGACTAAAAGAAACTTTTGTTTGATTACTAGGGTGTGATGGTGGGTATGGGTCAAAAAGACTCGTACGTCGGTGATGAAGCCCAGAGCAAGAGAGGTATCCTCACCTTGAAATACCCGATCGAGCACGGTATCATCACCAACTGGGATGACATGGAGAAGATCTGGCACCACACTTTCTACAATGAACTCCGTGTTGCCCCGGAAGAACACCCAGTTCTTCTCACTGAGGCTCCACTCAACCCAAAGGCCAACCGTGAAAAGATGACCCAGATCATGTTTGAAACCTTCAACAGCCCAGCCATGTACGTCGCCATCCAGGCTGTGCTTTCTCTGTACGCTTCTGGTCGTACCACCGGTATTGTGTTGGACTCTGGTGATGGTGTCTCTCACACAGTACCAATCTACGAAGGTTACGCTCTTCCCCATGCCATCCTCCGTTTGGACTTGGCTGGTCGTGACTTGACCGACTACCTCATGAAGATCCTAACCGAGAGAGGATACTCCTTCACCACCACCGCCGAGCGAGAAATCGTTCGTGACATCAAGGAGAAGCTCTGCTACGTCGCCCTGGACTTTGAGCAGGAAATGGCCACCGCAGCAGCCTCCACCTCCCTCGAGAAGAGCTACGAGCTTCCCGACGGTCAAGTCATCACCATCGGTAACGAGAGGTTCCGTTGTCCCGAGGCCCTCTTCCAGCCGTCCTTCTTGGGTATGGAATCTTGCGGAATCCACGAGACCGTCTACAACTCCATCATGAAGTGTGACGTCGACATCCGTAAAGACTTGTACGCCAACAACGTCCTCTCCGGAGGTACCACCATGTACCCAGGTATTGCTGACCGTATGCAGAAAGAAATCACCGCCCTCGCCCCATCAACCATCAAGATCAAGATCATCGCACCCCCTGAGAGGAAATACTCCGTATGGATCGGAGGTTCCATTCTGGCCTCTCTGTCCACCTTCCAACAGATGTGGATCTCCAAGCAAGAATACGACGAGTCCGGTCCCGGAATCGTCCACCGCAAGTGCTTCTAAGATGTTTAATCTCCATACCATCTCAACAGTCCATCGGGCTCATGGACAATAACAATCTACAAACCAAAGTACTACCGTCCGATGGCATTGTAATTACAATAGACCTCGTCCAATGTCAACGATCCACTCGTCAGCCCACGTACAATCATAAAGATATCATCTCACCATCCTGAGTCATCGTATTGCCAATCACCTTCCTCCAACATCTCTCCAACTATCTTTACCTTCAACCTTGTGTCCGCGTCTCGTTCTCATGCGTTTCATGCTCCGCGCGCCACAGCGAGCATTGGGCCCGAACGACCTCCACAATACTCAGTATTTGAAGGGCGAGTACACAGACACATAGTCAAATCGAGGACGGCGAACAGAAGCCTGCGTTTTCCGTCACAGCGCGATACCACAGTCTAGTCCGCTCACCTCCACCTCCCGACGTTGCACCCTTGGACCTCTTACTTCTTTCATCATCCACCTCCAGGACGTCCTCTTTAGTCGCTCCAGTCGCCCAGGAATCCGGGACATATTTCGTCGACCCAACAGCTATCACGAAACGGCTCACCTGGGTCCACCTTGCGACTTTTAAAAAACCTATCAAGAAATTCCAAAGGCGCATCGTCTCTCCCCGACTTTTGGTACCGCGGCGCTTCTTATCTGTAACGCAAGACACTTCCACCTGTTCTTCGTCTGATCTTGGAATACAATACTCGACCAAAAATTATATCTCTAAGAATCTATATCTTAAAATGATGAATTAACCATCACTCTGTACAACTATTAAATCTCTTATTATACTACTTATAATATTATTATTATATTAATATTAATATTACTATTATATTTATGTATGTCTACAATAAAATACTATTATTTATTTTGTAAATACTATACATTATATTATTATTATTATTATAATTATTATCATTATTATATTATTATATAATGTCAATTTATTCGCCAGCCAAAATATAAATCTAAATTATTTAAATCACCGTGATTTTTTTTTCCTCCTCCTACTTTTACTATTTTTATTCTACATCGCTTAAAATTATACTTAAAAGTCTCCTCCTCGTTGGTCTCTTCTCGTTTTTATTTTTGGAAATCGTCGTCCCGTACTTCTATTTATTTTTCTTCTCTACTCTGCACGTTCCTTTTTTATTAAAACTATTCATTGATTACGAAAACAATCTATTAATACTTACAACTAGGTCATACAAAAATATTTCATTTTTTTTTTCATTCGAAATTTTTAAATACAAATTTTATTTATATTTTTAAAATTTGTTACTTAATTATTAATAAAGATCTCTTATTTAATGTAACAATTTTTGAAGAAATAAATTTTAATTTTAATAATAAAATTATGAGTATTACATAAATTTCATTAAAGCAATTGAAACTATATTAATCGTATGAGTAACATTGCAATCCGTTGGATGTTGGATGGACTTGGTAGAGCACCGAGTATGACTCGGTATGGCGAGATCAACTGACAGTACTGTTTCAATAAAATAAAACGAGCCATCAAGTTAAAATAACTTCTCTGTTGTGACGTCTGCCTACCTGTCCGACCTTGCGCCGTTGTTTACATATATCACGCTGTGTTGTTACCTCTTCAAGATGCGAAATGTCTATATTTTAATTTACAATTTTTTTTTTTTATTTATTTGTTCGATCTATTTATTTTTAGACAGCATTTAAATAGACGCAGCTTTAAAAAATTTATACTGTAAAAATAAATAAAAATTTATGACAAATTTTTGGCTTATTTATTATTTATGTTTTTATTAATTGTTGACAAAAAAATGTTTTTTTTTTTTTTTGAAAAATTTTACAGAAATTAGAATACACTTGACAATTTTTTGAAAAATAAACTAGGTTCAAAAAATTGTATTTATAATTTTTTAAAGTTTCTAAAAATGAATTTTTCTTGTTAAAAAAATTCAAAAAATTATCAGCCGTTTCTCAATTTAATAAATATTATTAAAAATAAGACAAGTACTTACATCTATAAATGTTGACAAGTAGTTTTTGTTTACAAAATTATTATCTAAAAATTATTTTTATTCTTTTCAAGGACTTGATTTCTCCATGGACAGTTTGTGTTTTTGAAACTAAAATTGCCGGCGCCGCTACCTAAAAAGGACAATAAAAATTCACTGAAGATTAGCGTTGCGCAATTATTTGGCAATGAAAATTTAAACAAATCTTTAATTAGTAACTCACCTTGTTTCATAATTGAGTTTCTTCATAACTGATTTGAGTTGTATAGGATGTTGGAACATCGGCGATGATTGATTTATATGCTGTAAATAAATTTTTTTAATGTTATAGTTTATAGAATTTTTATATTTTAAGAACAATTATTAAATTAACATTTTTATATACGGTTATTTAAGTTCTTCATGTTTAATTATTATAAATAATTTATTTTCATGTAATTTTTGCGATTAAAAATTTTCCTTTGAAATTAATTTTAATTTTCACAAAATTTTTAAAATAAATTCTATAAATATAATATTTTTACTATTGATAATCTATATTATTAAGAGAATACGAAAAATTTTGTGTCCAGGATAGTCATATGATAAAATCAGTTTTTTTAGTGAAGTTTTCATATCATTCTCACCGATAGTCAATTTATTATTATAAGTATTTAGGCTGTATTCGAAAATTCTCTATCTCTAGATACATAATTAAGAGATCACCTTGTATCTCGTGAACTATTGACATTTTTAAAGATACAAGCTCATCTCGATGTTACACTCATCAAGACCTTTCATTTAAATACCCACATCAATTTTTCATATATTTATATATGTATATATGTATATATGAAAAATATATCAAAATGCATGTGGGTACTCAAATGAAAGCTCTTGATGAGTGTAACATCGAGATGAGCTTATATTTTAAAAAATGTCAATAATTAAGCAATGACCTTGTACCTTGTGAACTATTGACATTTTCAAAGATATAAGCTCACCCTGGCGTTATACTCATCGAGACCTTTCATTTGAGTACCCACATCAATTTTTCATATATTTATATATATTATATATATGTATATATGAAAAATATATCAAAATCCATGTAGGTACTCAAATGAAAGCTCTTGATGAGTGTAACATCAGGATGTGCTTATATCTTTAAAAACGTCAATAGTTAAGAAAGTACAGTGCAATTCAAGAAAAGTCAATATTTAATAAAGTAAAATTTTATTTATTTATAAGTCACGGCAGTCACGTAGTGACTGCAAAGTTACTAGTTATTTTAAATTTTCAATAATTAAAATCAAATATTAAAAATTTACTAAATTTAAAGTTAAAAAATTTTTTTTTACTTTATTAATTTAATAAAAATATTTAAACATAAAAAATGTCAAATTTTTTGATTTTGTTCTATTTTTAATCATCAATTACTTGTTCAAATTTTAATAATTATATTCTTGTATAAATTTTTTCATACTTATTGAAATTCAAAAATAGATCATTTTTTGAGCAATGTCTATATTTGGTATCATAAAATTGGAAATTACAAGCAGCAAAAATAATTAAGTTAGTAAAAAAATAAAAAAATTAATTATCTTTTCAGCAGTTATTAATTATAAATATTTTTTCGGCTACAGAACTTTAAATTGGAGCTTTAAAAAAATAGAGCAAGATGGTGCAACGGTGTTAAAAAAATGTGAGCCATGTAACTGGATTTGGGATAATGATAATTAAAAATAGACGTTCATTGGCTTGAGTGTCGATGTAGAATTTAGGTAAAGAAGAAAAGCTCTATAGAGAAAGCATTGCGTACTTCGGGTGTATGATGAAAAATAAAGTTGGATAATCCAGGAGGATGGGGTCGCCTAGTTCGGAGAGCATCGCGGCGCATCGTGATACACGCCTTTTTCGTGCCTGTCGGGTGAATTTTGATGTACGGAAATGCGGGGGCGGCTGGACGAGAGCATATATTCGACGTCGCGACGCTCTTTACCACAGACGCCACCACACTCTGTTCTGTGTACGGTACGTATTCCTGGAAAATTTTTCTGAAAATTATATTTTCACGCGTTCGTTTTTTGATTTAAAAAAATATTAATTTTTTTTTTTTAATTTTATAAAATTGATTTGGAAAGTTTTGGAAGCGATCGGAGGAAAGAAAATTAGCAGCGCGTTTGATGTGAGTAATTTGAAATAGATTTGGCAGGCGACTTTGTAGTGAGCAAGTGAAAAAAAATCTGAAGAATTCGCGGAGTTGGGTGGAGCTGATGGTTCTAGTTCGTAGAAGTTCGGAGAGTAAATAAATAGTTGGAAGTAGAATAAAATAAAGAGGAAGTTGGAAACGGAGGTTAAAATGGTGTGACGAGTTATGACTAATAGCGGAAAAAGCTAAAGTTGAGTCAGGCGAGATATAGAGTTGGGCGGAGGGTCTTTGGCCGGATTGGGAATCTCTTGATCGTTTTGCAGAAGCATAATTTTGGCACGCGAGCCGTTATAACTAAACTGTTAGAAGCATGTAGAGAAGTCAGTGATGATAGCATATAGAGAGTACCGAGCTAGGTTGGTGGTTGCTTGGCTCAGCGGTGTCGGAGGGGTTCATAATCTCCGCTGCTTGAACTTATAGGGAGCGTCCGCGCTTCGGCTAAACATAGATCACGCTCACCAAAAATAGGATTGCACGCGTTGCGGGCACTCCTTGCCATCGGCAGCTTACGGTTTATAGGCAACTGGGTCAATTCTTCGGTTCATCTGTAACAAATGACACGAAATTTATTTTAATTAATTATTATTCTATGACAACTCGGGGTTGTGAAATTAATTGTCTTAGTCTAACACCGATATATTAAATGCATTATATATGAACATCATGAGCTAGAGACTAATTTAGGTTCTTTGTTTTTTGCCAGAATTTGAATACAACAAAGCATCAAAATGTGTGACGACGAAGTAGCAGCGTTGGTTGTGGACAATGGATCCGGTATGTGCAAAGCTGGGTTCGCTGGAGACGATGCTCCACGAGCTGTCTTCCCCAGCATTGTTGGTCGCCCAAGACATCAGGTAATTTATAATTTACTATTTTTTATTTTACACAGCCGAGCTTGGACTACAAGAAACTTTTGTTTGATTACTAGGGTGTGATGGTGGGTATGGGTCAAAAAGACTCGTACGTCGGTGATGAAGCCCAGAGCAAGAGAGGTATCCTCACCTTGAAATACCCGATCGAGCACGGTATCATCACCAACTGGGATGACATGGAGAAGATCTGGCACCACACTTTCTACAATGAACTCCGTGTCGCCCCGGAAGAACACCCAGTTCTTCTCACTGAGGCTCCACTCAACCCAAAGGCCAACCGTGAAAAGATGACCCAGATCATGTTTGAAACCTTCAACAGCCCAGCCATGTACGTCGCCATCCAGGCTGTGCTTTCTCTGTACGCATCTGGTCGTACCACCGGTATTGTGTTGGACTCTGGTGATGGTGTCTCTCACACAGTACCAATCTACGAAGGTTACGCTCTTCCCCATGCCATCCTCCGTTTGGACTTGGCTGGTCGTGACTTGACCGACTACCTCATGAAGATCCTCACCGAGAGAGGATACTCCTTCACCACCACCGCCGAGCGAGAAATCGTTCGTGACATCAAGGAGAAACTCTGCTACGTTGCCCTGGACTTTGAGCAGGAAATGGCCACCGCAGCGGCCTCCACCTCCCTCGAGAAGAGCTACGAGCTTCCCGACGGTCAAGTCATCACCATCGGTAACGAGAGGTTCCGTTGTCCCGAGGCCCTCTTCCAGCCGTCCTTCTTGGGTATGGAATCTTGCGGAATCCACGAGACCGTCTACAACTCCATCATGAAGTGTGACGTCGACATCCGTAAAGACTTGTACGCCAACAACGTCCTCTCCGGAGGTACCACCATGTACCCAGGTATTGCCGACCGTATGCAGAAAGAAATCACCGCCCTCGCCCCATCCACCATCAAGATCAAGATCATCGCACCCCCTGAGAGGAAATACTCCGTATGGATCGGAGGTTCCATCCTGGCCTCTCTGTCCACCTTCCAACAGATGTGGATCTCCAAGCAGGAGTACGACGAATCCGGTCCTGGAATTGTTCACCGCAAGTGCTTCTAAGATGCTTAATTCAGACATTTTTACCACTTAAATTAAACCATTACTTCGATTACATATTCTGTAAATAAGCAACGTGTTTATCGTAAACCGCTTGGTCACATATATACCACGTACGACGCTACATTACTTGTTTCTCAGGTATGAAGCTAGTTTCGTGGCAATAGTTGTCATTCGAGCACAAATATCATCTTTTGTATATACATAAGTCAACATCTTATGCAATAAATACTGTCTTATCTTACAGCCGTCAATTCACATTCATTTCGGATATCCCTACACACAACCATCTAATTATAATTGTAAGCTAATTAAATTTAATTAAGTTCCTCAATGCATACTTATTTTTATTTCAGCGATTCAACAATCGAGTTTTATTCAACAGAGCCGCAACTGTCTGGCATTAATCATTCCAATCCGTCTGCTCAATAACTTCCTACAAAAATATTTTATTATTCACCCGGGAATCAAACTTTTGGTTACATAATTCCTTTTTTAACAATTATACATTACAATATTACATAAGCTTGAATTTATATTTAAATTAAAAATTAAAACCAAAAGTTTGATTTCTTAAATTACTCCAAAACAAGCAAATTAATTAATGATAATGATAAATTAAAAATAATAAAAAATAAATCCACAATCTAACTCATCCAGCCAGTGAGTTTTGTTACAAGCTTTGAAAAGTAACTTAAAAATTATTTGTAACAGAGAATTTTTTGTCCGGTTAGGCATTATCGTGTACATGGGGTTTGGAGAGAGTTTTTAAGGGTCACACAGTGCTACTGGCATTTACCATGTGCTCGGCTCGTTATTCTCCTCGTATTTCTTCGTGGGGTGTCCCGGTTCTTCATCTTCACCAGCAAAACTTTCCAGATGTGGATAAGATCTCAGCCCAACGAGGGAATTCCAGTGAGTCGACACCAACACGTCCCTTAACTTATTATCTTTGTCCATTTTTTTTCTTTTAAATTTATTTAAAATATCAATTTAATCGAACACTAAATTAATAAGCCGATTTTTTAAATTTTGAACGAGAAAAATTGAATGTAAATTTTTTAATAAAAAAAAATAAATTTTTTTGAACGCGCAAAAAATATAAAATTAAAAAAAAACTGATTAATTTTTATTAAAATAATTTATTTAGAAGAAATTTGAAAGCTTTTATTGAATGAGAATAAGCAGAGCTTTTAGGCTTGCGATCGCGAGAGCAATGCAATGGGAAATCGGGGCTTTGTGGTGTCTAATTAAGAGGGAGAAAGCGAAGCGGCTTATTTGCAGAGGCTTCTATTAGGCTGTTGGGACCAATAAAGCTCCCGAGGAAGAGGTCGGAGGGTAAAGCGAGAGAGTGAGAGGGCACAATCTTAAGATGGAGATGTTAGATCTTGGTTTGTTGTCTGATGAGAGCTCGAGAGCAGAAATTTGGTGTAGAGTGGGGCAGCGGGCGCCTTATTTGGGTTCGGGGGGCGTCGCCGGACCCGGTGCCGTCGACGTCGCTCGTCAAATGCTCGACGGTCTCTTAGGGCGAACTAATGTGTAAGGAGTAAGGACCATGACTACTAATGCGTACGCGGACGGGTGGCGGCGACGACGACCGAGAGTGTACACCGGTAGATTTCCATGTAAGGGGCGGATAACTATTTTTGGCTCGGACCGATATGGATAAAGGGATCCCACACTGCTGCTAGAACGACACTCGTTTCTTGGTCCCTTGCAAGACGAACGCCTTCAGCGCGTCGCCGATATTTTAATTTTGCTCACGGTACGGACTTGAATCTTTCTTTGTTAATTTTTAATTAAATATTATCTGTTTAATTATTATTTAAATTTTATTTATTAATTTATTTTATTTAAACGTGAGGTGCTATTATTTTTCTGTGCAGTAATCTCATTGGATTTTATTAATTGTGAAAATTTTGAGAGTGAGAGTGAGAGAATGGTTGTAGATTTGTAATTTTATTTTCTTTTTTTTTTTTAATTAATTAGTGCGAAGTGGATGATTGTTGATAATTAATTAATTATTAATTGGGTTTCATTTATACAGAGTGAATGAAAAAAGTGACGGGATTAATTTCTTCTTTTATTTTCCAGAAAGTTTTATAAAAACCTATCAAGATGTGTGATGATGATGTAGCGGCGCTCGTTGTGGACAATGGATCCGGTATGTGCAAGGCTGGGTTCGCTGGAGATGATGCTCCACGAGCTGTGTTCCCCAGCATTGTTGGTCGCCCAAGACATCAGGTAATTTATAATTTACTATTTTTTATTTTACACAGCCGAGCTTGGACTAAAAGAAACTTTTGTTTGATTACTAGGGTGTGATGGTGGGTATGGGTCAAAAAGACTCGTACGTCGGTGATGAAGCCCAGAGCAAGAGAGGTATCCTCACCTTGAAATACCCGATCGAGCACGGTATCATCACCAACTGGGATGACATGGAGAAGATCTGGCATCACACTTTCTACAATGAACTCCGTGTCGCCCCGGAAGAACACCCAGTTCTTCTCACTGAGGCTCCACTCAACCCAAAGGCCAACCGTGAAAAGATGACCCAGATCATGTTTGAAACCTTCAACAGCCCAGCCATGTACGTCGCCATCCAGGCTGTGCTTTCTCTGTACGCTTCTGGTCGTACCACCGGTATTGTGTTGGACTCTGGTGATGGTGTCTCTCACACAGTACCAATCTACGAAGGTTACGCTCTTCCCCATGCCATCCTCCGTTTGGACTTGGCTGGTCGTGACTTGACCGACTACCTCATGAAGATCCTAACCGAGAGAGGATACTCCTTCACCACCACCGCCGAGCGAGAAATCGTTCGTGACATCAAGGAGAAGCTCTGCTACGTCGCCCTGGACTTTGAGCAGGAAATGGCCACCGCAGCAGCCTCCACCTCCCTCGAGAAGAGCTACGAGCTTCCCGACGGTCAAGTCATCACCATCGGTAACGAGAGGTTCCGTTGTCCCGAGGCCCTCTTCCAGCCGTCCTTCTTGGGTATGGAATCTTGCGGAATCCACGAGACCGTCTACAACTCCATCATGAAGTGTGACGTCGACATCCGTAAAGACTTGTACGCCAACACCGTCCTCTCCGGAGGTACCACCATGTACCCAGGTATTGCTGACCGTATGCAAAAAGAAATCACCGCCCTCGCCCCATCAACCATCAAGATTAAGATCATCGCACCCCCTGAGAGGAAATACTCCGTATGGATCGGAGGTTCCATCCTGGCCTCTCTGTCCACCTTCCAACAGATGTGGATCTCCAAGCAGGAATACGACGAATCCGGTCCCGGAATCGTCCACCGTAAATGCTTCTAAGCAAATCATTAAATAGAAAAAAGCTCCACCGACAACCACTTCGCCTAAACCATCACGCATTGCCTCACCGGGGTTAAAGGTGCCTCGGCTCCACCTTACACTCATCATCGAATCATCGTACCAACGAGAGAAGCACACCATATCACCAGATCTTCATCCAGATCTATTTAACAGCCGCTACAGAGTCCATAGGAACAAACGGATTTTTAATTACCGAGAAACCAAACAAAATACATTAAAATAAAATTATTATTATTATTATTAAATCATTAATAAATTAAAGTGCCTTTATTACACACATTTATCAGACTGTAATGTACTTTGTAGTTTATACAACACGATTATTTGTTATTAACATTAATTATTTATTATTTAGTCCTCACTATTGTCGAATCATTCAATTGCTGTTACTCTTACTATTATTATCATTATTATTATAATTACTATTATTATTATCATAATTATTATCATTATTATTATTATTATTATAATTAATATTAATATTACTATTATTATTACTATTACTATTACTATTATTATTATCATTGTCAATAATTAAAGTCGTAAAAAAGTATCCGATCGATTAATTAACATCTTCAATGGAATAAACGTAAAAGTAATTAATTTTTATTAATCGCCGGCTCATATTGTTGTCCGGCAATTTTTATCTCAGCTCTTCTTATCATATCCTTATCAATAATAATTATAATAAATAATATTGTCTATTAAGTTCATTATTTTAATGACCTTCTTCTTCTTCTTCTTCTTCTTCTTCTTCTTCTTCTTAATGATCGTCTTCTTCAGGCTAAGGCTGGCTGATAAAAATATAAAGAAAGTGACTAATTACGAAGAAAAATAAATCTAACAGCGAGCAGTTTTAATATTTATATTAATAATAACCCTGTGGGAGACTCGGATCGCCGGGTGATAGTAGCACGTGCCTGCCATATGACTCAATTAAATTTATTTCGACAAGTTCTTTCTTTCTCTATTCTCCCGGAGCGAAAAAAAGTATAAAAAGAAAACCCGGCAAGAGCATGAGACAAATTAAGAAAAAGTAAAAATAGTTTCTTCCCGCTGGTACTTATTCTGAAGCTGTGTGTCTCGTCAGGGTATAGTATTAGGATTAGTATTAGTGTATTATATCTAGATGCAGACAACTCTACTCACACTTACGGCTCAAGAAGAAAATACCCAAACTTTCGGTATACAGAGCAGATATATAGAGCCACCAGCTGTGTCAGGCCTTACATGGCTTCTCATACAAGATATCTAACTCACGCATTTATTTTCTTACGCCTCGCTAAAATTAACGCTTACCAAAAAAAATATAGTTTAGTCGGATTGAAGAAAAAAAATTCTCTTAGTACTAGTGTAAGCAGACTTATATATTACTTGTGCTAATTATTTCATTTTTTTTTAATTTTCAAGGGCAGTTTTTTAAAATTTTTATTTTTAAAAAAATTATCAATTAAAAGCGACTTTTAAATTAATTGTTTATTTATTAAAATTACAAAAATTCGATTAATTAAAAATTACAAGGCTGAAATCAGCAAACACTTGACAATTTTTTTAATAAGTTCATATTGATATTTTTAAAAAATTATATTCATAACTTTTTAAAGTTTCTACTTGTCAAATTGTGCTATGAATTTTTTTTTACAACTATTTTTAGTTTATTTTTATAAAAAAAAATATTTTTCGTAAAATTATATTAAGAGCTTTTTAAAATTTTTACATAAAAAAATTTATTTTTACTAATTTTTAGTTGAGAAATATTTAAAAAATTTCTAAATGTCTGTTTCGATATCAGTATTACAAAAAATTACACATTTAAATGTCACTTTTCATTTCATTTAATAATATAATCTAATAATTTCTAAAAATTTTATAAGTTAAAATAATGAATTTTCTTCAGTTTAATTTAAATTCATGATTGCTGTATATTTGATTGTTCTTTTATCAATTATAGATTTTAATAATTACAGCATTAAATAAAATTAAAATCTTATTTGCCGAGAAGTTTTATCAGTAACAATAGAACAATCGATGCAACAATGCAGCCGATTACAATTATGATGATATATATCACGGGAAATCCTTTTTTTTCTTCTGTCTGAACAACAGTGACAGATTGTCCGCTGGATGGTGCCAGTACACCTGGAGCAGCTTGATTCGTATATACATGATTAACTGTGTGAAATGATCCACTGCTACTCCCACTGAAGACACTCTTTACGGCTTGTTGGCCCACTCCGAATCCTACTCCCTGACCAAAACCAGAGGCGAGGCTGTTTGAGAAACTGGACTTTTGGTAGCCGCCATTGGATGGGACAACAACGACTAAAAAATGACAATAATTTAGTTTTTGATACTAATTATTTATTAATTTTGAAAAATACATACCTTGGCTGGGTGGTGCGGGATGATATGTGTTATGATATGACGAGCTGTGATGTGAAGAATAGTGATTTGTCGGGGGGCGCGAATGGATTTTACCACTTGATTTTATGCGTCCTCCATCAATATCTAAAATTTACAAAGTTAATTTTAAAATATTTTCTATCAAAAAAATTAATATATTAAAATTTTAATCAACAAGAAATTCTTGTCTGGATATAATTTTTATTTTTTCTAAGTATAAAATCGGAGTAAATTTACACAGTAAAAAATTTTGCGTCATTGCGTCAAAAAACTTAATGTTAAAAATTTTTGTGTTAAATATTTAACACTTTTTGTTGATTGATTTAACAACTTTTTCATGTATTTTGACGTAATGACGCAAAATTTTTTACTGTGTAATTTACGTCATAGTATTTATTGTTATTATAATTACTTATCATTTATCAAAGTATTAGTCACACATTGACACCTTTACCTAGAAATGGGCGTCAATAGGTCTTTTAATCATTAAATAACTGAAGTAATTTTTTATCCACACTAAAATAACTTCCTTATCTCTTACTAATGACTTATTACTTGGAAATCTCCGAAATAAAAATTATGAAACAATTTATTTTTTCTTTGTTCGTTATAAAGTTAGAAATAGTAGAAATAAATATATTATTAAAAATAATTTGTTATAAAATTAACTTTAATACAATTTTTCTTCATTAGTAATTAAAAAGAAGACATTTTTATACTAAAAGTATTATTAATGATCGGAAAATGAAATTAATTATAAAATAGAGGAAGTTAAAAATATTTAAGCTCTAATTAAAGTAAAATATATAAATATAAAGTAACATGTGATATAAAAATTCAATAAATTATTTTTTGTTAAATAAAAATTTTGTTTTTAATTGTGATAAAATAGATTTTAGAAATTATTTTAGACATTAAATTAATTGTTAAATATTTTAATAACTTAATTAATGTATATTGTTTTTTTTTTAATAGAATATTAATAATTTAATATTATAATTTATAATAAAAAAAAATTTATATTACTTGATATTAATAGCAGGCTTGTTATAAAACCAGCCCATAATGCTATATTCATTCTCTAGAGCCAAAAAATTTGTTAATTACTCTCGTAAGCGTCTTCACCAGTAAAAAAAAATTATTTTATAGTTACACTGTTGTTACCGTAACACTTATCTATAAACTGATTCTTTATTGACGGTTAACACTATATATTACACTACCAATGTAATTACTTTATCTTGAAAAATTATTAGAACATTTTATTATCAGTGGAGGAGTATATAGAAAAAATATCTATAAAAATACGTCATAAAATTTTATTATTTTATTTTAAAAATAATTCTATTAATTTAAAATATTAATTATTTAATTATTCTGATTTTTTTGTAAAGAAATACAATTTTTATGATAAAAGAATTCATACTTTTATATAAAAACATTTTAAAAAACGACGGTTGAATATAATACTCGCGCGCTTTTGAATCAACCAATCAGAGGCGTTATTTTTCCCTCGGTTTTTCTGCGCAGTCACCGCGCCGCCATTTTACCTAGTTCAGTCGCTTACTTCAGACCTTACAACACCTGCGCGGTGTCTCTCGTTATCACAGTTTCAATTAAATGATTTAAATGTGTTTATAAAAGTGAATTAATTATAAATTATGCATGTAATAATTATTTAAGTGCCGGGAATTAATAATTTCTATAAATTACTAAATTTTTTAAAGTTTAAATTACTATAAGCCAACAAATGTCAAGCTGAATTATTAAATTACATTTTAAGTTTTTTATTTTTTAAAAAGTAATTCTTTTTTTTTTTAACTATTTATTTTTTTAAGTTAATTTTATTTAATATTTAATAAAAATAATAATTAATTAATAATTATGATTTAGGTGTCGAGTATTTTTTGGAGATCTGAAGCTTGGAGCCATGGAACCTGATGCTGATCTGGAAATTTTGCAGCTAACCGCAAGTTTTTAATTACTTTTTTTTATCTAATTATTATCATTATTATTTGTGGATATTTTTTTGAAATTATTTTCACAGTTCAAATAATTTTTTATTATTAATATAAAAATTGCTAGATAGAAAAATTGTCAAATTTTTCTATAATTTTGTTGAGAGAATTTTTAATTCAATTGTTAAATGTAAAATTTTCCATCATTCTTTATTGGATTAATTCAATCTTATATGAAAATTAAATTAGCCGACAATTAAAAATTTTTAGAATTTTTTTTTTATTAAAAATAAATAAAAAAAAAAATTGCACGTCTAAAAAACTTCAAAAACTGTGACTGCAATTTAAAAAAAATTTTTTTTTTTCTAATTTGATTATTAAAAAAAAAATCAAAAAATTTAGAACGTCGGCTAACTTTAATAACATAATTTTTTTGAAATAATTTTTTGGAAAAAATGTATTTGCTAAAAAAATGTTTTTAAATGGTCAAGTGATCGCTAACTTTAATGTCATTAATTTTATTTAATTGTTGATGTATTCTCATGATTTCAAATATGTGAATACATTTTTCCAACGGCAGCTATGAGCGCCACTTTAAGAAGAAATTTATCTTACCAACTAGACTTTAGACAAAGATGTCACCACTTACCGAAAAATCTTTAGAATGTATAGGTTAGACTCGTGAGTTTTGGCGCGTTTTCTCAGCTGACTGTGTGATGAATGTTTGTGGTTTGTTATTGTCTATAAGTGCACTAAAAAAAATAAAAAAAATAATTAATGAAAGAATCTAACATTGTTAATTAATAAAATAAAATTGTAAGTACTGTTTTAATAAATATGGACGAAAATTCTGATAATTCAGGTAAGCAGTAATAATTATTCAACATCAAACCTCTATTACTTATTTATTTATTATTTATTTAATAAACTATTTAATTTTTTTTTTAGATGAAAAAATGCATGACCCAATTTTAAATACTGATTTATCTGATAATGTACCAGAAGAGAATATCAATACGCTAAATTTAGTAAATAAAGAAAGTGTGATTGAGAATGCGCATTCAACAAGTGAAGCCAGTGAAATAGATCCTGTAAATAAAGACAAAAATTCTGAGGTAGATTCCGACTCCAGTGATGTAGAAGATAGAAATAAAGTTAATTTTCAAGAATATCTTAAAAAAAAAGCTGCTACAAGACTGAGAATTTTAGTTGACACTGATTCTGAGGATGATGAGCCTAAAAAATTAAATTCAGTGACAATTAGTTCGAGTACTCAAGCAAGCCCAGTAAAATCAAAGTCTAAATCTCGTTTGAGAATTAACAGTGACTCAAGCGATGATTCTCCAAGAAAAAATCAAATTAATGATGATAAAAGTGACTCTGATGAAGATTTAATAGCTAAAAATAGATCCAAGCGATTGAATGAATTAGTAGATTCAGATTCTGAAGAAGAAATTGTCAGCAAGTCAGTTGGACCTCGGATTCTAGCTGACAGCGATGATGAAAAAGAAGAAACTGGCAAAGGGAAGAAAACTAAGAAGGAGAAGAAGAGAACCGGGTCTAAAAGGTCTGCTAAAGATGAAGCTATGAGGCAAATTCACAGCGAGACTCAGAGGCTGCTTCGGGAGGCGCCTGTTTCTTTGCCTTACCATCGGCCACGTCAGCGAACTCTTGAGGAGTTTCTTAATAGAAAGAAAATAGCTCCGGTGCTGCCTCAGGCGACTTCGACTTTTGCTAGGATGAAGATGTCCGCGGAGATTGTGAGCAGAGCCTTGGAAGAGAAGGAACGAGAGGCTGAGCTGTTTTATAAGTCAGAATCTGATGAAGATTCTGGAGGTGAGAGGGAAGATGCTGGCCATGTTGAAGATAATGGTGATGGTGTATCAGATAGCCATTTGGGTGGAGAAAAATCGGATGGAATTGATCAAGATGCAGTTAAACATGTTACTAGACAATTATTTAATGATGATTCCAGTGAATCTTTGGGGGTAAAATCACAATCGATCAGCGATGGTGTAATTTCTTTAAGCTCTGGTAGCGAGGATAAATTACTTAAAGAGTCTAGCTGTGAAAATAATTTAGAAAGTATTCTGGATGAAAAGCTTGATAGTCAAGAAAGTGTAATTTTGTCGAAAGAAAGTAATGAATTTTCTAGTCTTGAATTAAATGACTCACCTGTTTTGGATGCTGTGAAAATAATTAGCACTAGCACGGAAAGCGAGGAAGATACTATTGTTTTGTCGAGTGAAAATGATAAAACAGAAACAGAGGGTAATAAATGCGATGGTAATTTTGAATTGGAGGATTTAAACTCGCAATCCGATAAAAGTGACAGTAAAGAGCTTGACAAATGTGGAGCTTTGAACGGGGACATAAATGACAGATTAAATGCCGTTAAATCAACGGAAAATATTTCAAGCTCGAGTTCTATTAGCAAGACATCAATAATTGACGAAGTTGATTTATTTTGTAACGGGTCAGAGCATGTTTTAGATGAAGTAAAAGAAGTTGAAAAAAATGTCCCTGCTCCTGTGGTGGATAAAAAGAAAACGCTGATGAATTTTCCAGAGCTGAAGCCTAAAATTCGCGGCGCTCCAGGAATGATGATAGACTTTACTAAAGAAATGAAGCCTAATAAAGAAGCGATTGATAATTTGTTAGACCGGTTTCTGTCCAAGCACGCTGGAAGTAAGCCGAGTAATGTCAATACTGAAGTCACTGTTCTGCAGACTGAAGCCACGGCCACTGGGTTGAAAGTTACTAAGGATGTCTTGGCGTATAAGAATGTCGCGAGTAATGCCAATGATCCTGAGTTGAACAAGCCGGGAGCTAAGCTGGTGAGACTTAAGGAAGACTTGAAGAAGCAGATGGCGGATAAGAGACATGAGGAGTGGGTAAGAAAGGAGCAGGATGTGGTGGCTGATGATGAGGAGGATGAGGAGGAGGAAGAGGGAGAAGAGAAGAATAAGGGTGAGAAGGAAGTAGAGGAAGAAATTATGGATATTGATGAGGAAGAAGAAGAGCTGGAGGAAGATGATGTTCCGATGAAGGATAAAAGAATTAGTTGCGCTTTTGGTGATGATGAAGCTGAGGTCAGTGAGGAGGAACAAATTCATCTTAGTGATGATGAGGATGAAGATGAAGGTGAAGAGGAGGATGATGATGAGGAGGAGGAAGAGAAGGAGGAGGAAAGTACTCAATGTCGCAAAAGATTCAGCAGAATTGTCGCGCTGGATGAAGACTCTAATTCTGATGATGAAGATTCTAAACCAAAAAAAGTTTTTGAACGGACTAGGACTGATGTTGATATCTTTGAAGATTCTGATGATCTGAAAATCCCAGCAGGACAACGACAATCTAGTCCCAGTCCGGAGACAGTTCAATTACGTGAAACTTTGTCCAGTGTTGTAGGAAGCAAATCAACTCAAGGAATTCCCGAGTCTCCGGTTCGATCGCTGCCGAGTCAGCTGAACAACTGGGATATCGAGTGCACGCCGAGCATAACTGAATCGCCCGGGAAATTATTCGAGGTGCAGAGCAAGCCCGTCACTGATGAAGAATTGATGAATTTATGCTCGGGAAAATTCACCGATGGGAATAACACCCAGGCCAGTAATCCGCGATTGAGTGGTTTAATTGATCATTCAGCGAATGAAAAACCAATAACTGATTCACAGATTATTAATTTGTGCTCTGGTACATTCACTAGTCCGGATTACGGGTCGCAGAGTGTGAATAATGTTGACGAGTCTTCACAGGATATGTGTTTGCGGTTTGATGAAAATTCGCAGAATGGTGTTGAGGTGGTTAAAAAAAAAGTCGAGGAGATTTTGAAGGAAAAAGAGAAGGAGGAGGAGGAAAAAAAGGAGGAAATTTTGAGGGTTCCGCTTAAAATAGTTTCTTCGTCGGAAAATGAAGATATTGATGAGGTAGAAGGGGGTAAAGGGAAGAAGAAGGTGTTGAAGAAGAAGAAGAAAATAAATAAATTAGTCTTGTCTGATGATGAGGATGAAGATAATTTTACTGATGAAGAACAAGTTGATCAGAGTGACGAGGAAAAATTTATTGATTATGATTCGGAAGAAAATGAGGTTGTTGTTGTCCCAAAGCGAGAGATAAAAAAAGTCGCGGCTAATTTCCTGGAAGCTGAGGCTGAGCTGAGTGAGAGCGAGTGGGGATCTGAGGATGAGGATGAAAAAGATTTAGACAAATTTGAAATAGAAGAGGGTGATGCTGAGGATATAGATGAGAATCTAATGAAGGATCAGTTGGGTAAAATACACGCCAGGCAGCTTCTGGATGACGATCAGAGAGACGTTAGGATGCTTCAGGAGTTACTTTTTGAGGACGGTGATTTGCATACTGATGGCTCCGGGAGAGAAAGGAGGTTCAAGTGGAAAAATATTGACAAAATTGGTGATGACTTTTTGGAAGGTCCGAAGAATGATGAAGATGATGATAATCCTGCGGATCCCAATGAGTTGGCTAATGAGATTGAGTGGCGGAAGATGAGGTTGGAGAGAGAAAAGTTTTTGGAGGAAAAAATGAAGTCCACGGATGATTCGCTGGAAAATGAGCTAGGGTTAGGGGGGCAGTTTTTTAAACTGGGTATGAAGGTTGTTAAAAAAAGGAAAATTTCTATTGAACAGCAGAGTGTTGAGGGTGTTGTTGATAAACCTATTATTCCTCGAGCTGTCACGGAATTGATGGGAACTCCTGTTTCTGAAAAGTCTAAACTTTTACATGTAAGTAAAAAATAATTTATTATATAAAAATTATCTATATTATTATGAGAATAAGAAAAATTTTGTGTCTAAAATAGCGTTATGATTAAATTGGTTTTTTTAGTGAAATTTAGAGAACTATTGACATTTTTTACGATATAACCTCACCCCGACACTACATTCATCGAGACCTTTCATTTGAGTACCCACATCAATTTTTCATATATTTTATATATTTATATATATTATATATTTGTATATATGTAAAAATATATGAAAATGCATGTGGGTACTCAAATGAAAGCTCTTGATGAGTGTAACATCGGGATGAGCTTATATCTTAAAAAATGTCAATATTTAAGAAAGTACAATGCAATTTTAAGTCATTATTTAATATCGCAAAATTTTATTTATTTATAATTCACAATTTATGGCAGTCACATAGTGACTGCAAGGTTGCTAGTCATGAATTATTCATTTTTTTTATTTCTAGAATGCGATGAAACGAGGATCATTCTTAGCCCGTGGAGATGAAGCTCTTGCAAAACTAGCGCAAGTTATTAAACAATCAGACAACGCTTTGACTTCAAATCACTCTAAACATTTTTTATTCACGCATTTGAGTCCTGCTGTTGATGATTCCAAAGGAAAAGTAGCTGAGACAGAGGCAGAAAATCTCGAAAGTGATGACAAAAAGGTATAATATAATAAAATTTTTTTTTTTACAAAAAAAAATTGATCTAGTTTATTGAATAAAAAACCTATCTAATTAATTTAATTTTCCAGGGACGGAAACGCAAATCAGCTGCCGGCGACACGCCAAAGCTGGCAAAAAAGACTAAGCTCGAAAATCCTAGTTCCAAGAAAAAACTATTTTAAATATGTACATATAATTACCTCGTGCATTACGTCAATTATCAATTATTTATACATGTATAATAATCATAATGTAAATATATTTTTTTAGTATCGCGAATAATAATATGAAAAGTATTTTCAAACATATAAACTTGGTGGGTTGTTTTTCACGAGAATTTCATGATAATACAGATAGACACGGTGAATAATTAATGCAACTGAATTTCCTGGTACGTATATATATATATATATATATATATATATATCCAGGCGAAGTGAAGACACATCACGCACATATATATGTTGTACAACGTATGGAATGGGAGAGAGACAATAATATCCGTGCTGTGTGTGTTTAATGTAACTTTATCCAATAATGCACATCCTGGCCTAAGGCTGAAGCTCGTGTTCCCCGCCATTCGATCGACAAATATATATTCACAAGACCAGCCGTACATACCCCAAGATATTTGCTCTCCATAAATTTTTTGCCTGAAAAAATTCGTAACTATAAAATAACTCTAAAATAATTTTTATAGTTTATCAAAGAAAATTGTCACTTTCTGTCTTGCAGATTTAATAAAAAATTAAACCTGAATTTTGGAAACATAGCAGCAGATTTGGGTGAATATTTAATAACTAAAGGAGGTGTATGAGGCGATAGAGAGAATCTAAATGATCTGCATAGCAGCTTTGATGCGCTGAGAGCCAGTCATGAAATGGACTAGGAGTTTAGTTTTGTAAGCGGATTAGGACATGACGGTCTCGCGGGTCTAGTCTAGCTTACGAGTATGGAGCATGGAGTATGGAGTATCGTAAACGTCGCCGTAGAAATCCTCCTGCACATCCTCGTTCACCAGCGTTGTGTTATACCAAATCGGCCGGAGACACATTAAAATCTTATAAAATATGCATAGCTACCACCACCCTCGAGCATTCTCTGTCTGCCGGTGGTTCTACTTGCGCTTCTGCTTCAACTTCTACCTTCATATTTCGCATGAATTTTCCGAGAAGCTTATACACCGTAAAAAGTTTGAAAGCTCTCACCAACTTCTATACCTGCTTTATCCTCCCGCTTTACTCAGCCAGCTGCTTCAATCATAAAAAATTGTTCCGTTGTATCTACTATTTAAGCTGTCCTTGTAACTGTAATTTTTATGTTTTTTATCGACCTTTTATTCACATCAAACTTATTACATTACATGTATTATCATTTTATATTATAACAGCAACTTTGCAATCATTATGTGACTGCCGTGACTTGCGAGCTATAAATAAAATTTTGCTTTATTATATAATGACTTTTGTTAAATTGCACTGTATTCTTTTAATTATTGATGTTTTTGAAGATATAAGCTCATCTCGATATTACACTCATCAAGAGCTTTCATTTGAGTACCCACATGCATTTTCATATATTTTTCATATATACATATATATAAAATATATAAATATATGAAAAATTGATGTGGGTACTTAAATGAAAGTTCTTGATGAGTGTAATGTCGGGGTGAGCTTATATCTTTAAAAATATCAATAGTTAACAAGATACAAGGTAGTTTCTAAATTATGTTAAATTGCACTGTACTTTCTTAATTATTGACATTTTTTGAGATATAAGCTCATCCTTATGTTACACTCATTAAGAGCTTTCATTTGAGTACCCACATGCATATTTGATATATTTTTCATATATACATATATATAAAATATATAAATATATGAAAAATTGATGTGGGTACTTAAATGAAAGGTCTTGATGAGTGTAACATCGGGATGAGCTTATATCTTTAAAAATGTCAATAGTTCACGAGATACAAGGTCATTCCTTAATTATGTATCTATAGAGCATTTTCGAATGCAGCCTAAATACTTATCATCATAAATTGACTATCGGTGAAAATGATATGAAACCATGAAAAGGCACAACTCCAAAACTTTTCCAACGATACCAAATTTAATCATAAAAACCCATTTTATCATATTAATACACTAGCCACAAAATCTTGCTATTCTCTTAATAATATAAACTATTTATTATTTTATTTAAAACATTATTGTTGTTATTTAAGTCTAAGTCTTATGGACGAGAATTACCGTCCGACTAATGGATCGCAGAGTACGCAGAGATTTTACTCTCTTCAATAATTCACCAGCTCAAATAATCTCTTTTAAAGAATTTTATGTAAATACTCTGTACATTACTTGCTATCATTTTTTTTATTTTTTATTTTTTTTTTCATTTTATAAAGGATTATATTTTTTATCCGTTGTTTAAACGCAACGATTGTTGTGAGTGCGATTGATTTAATGCCTGGCAGAGTGCAACGCTGCGGGCTAAATTCACTAATAATTCACTGCTATTCACTATTGTTTAACTAAACACACAATGTTTGATGCCTTTAGTATTTATTTTATTCCGCTAGAATTATTTCTGCAAGTTAATTAAATTTTTTTTTTATTTAAAAAAAAAAAATTTAATGATTGTGATTATGATTAGTGACAAACGTCCAGTGTCTTTCATTATTATCAGAAAACTCCTCGAGAGCCTCTTGCCCAATTACACCCTGATTGTCCCAGTCCACGTCGGACTTTTGCGGTCTCTTGAGGGTAAAAGATTAAATGTGAGAATTACCGAATTTATTTCTATAAAAAAAATTTTTTTTGACGCTCGCGTCAAGTTAAATTGTTTGTTTGTTTTTATTTTGTTGCTACAAATCAATAAAAAATTTTCTAGTCAATCGTCAGTACAACGAAATAAATATAAGCGTATAAAAAATATTTTTCCCCCTCTTGGATTCATTTTTCGAAGAAAAGTTATTTATGGATTCAAATTACGGGGTGCTCTGCACGATAGAATTGTACATACAGCAAATTATCGCGGCGTATATGATAACGCAAGGATATGAAACTCGTTGTGATATTGAATCGTGTGTTACTTTGTTGTTTATTCGTAGAGTAGCAAATGTTATGTTGTTGCTGAAATAATTGAATACAATGTGTGATATTGAACGAAAAACATAAAACAGTAAGTTCTATTTTTATATATTGCTACTAAGTTGCAAGGTGAGTAAAAAAAATACTTTGTTGCACCCTTCGAGGTACGTGTTTTCCGACATATGTTGTTGAGTTTCTCTATACGATAACTTTATTTTTATTTTTTATAAAACAATTGTTGGTAATTTACTTTTATGATAGTTTCATGAAATAAA
Source organism: Cotesia congregata (assembly GCA_905319865.3). Taxonomy (NCBI): domain Eukaryota; kingdom Metazoa; phylum Arthropoda; class Insecta; order Hymenoptera; family Braconidae; genus Cotesia; species Cotesia congregata. The sequence continues at coordinate 2,503,936 of CAJNRD030001124.1, read as the reverse complement.
ATTCAAAGCTTCTCTCAAATAAAATAAGTGACTGTTTTTTATACAAGCAATTATTTTTATTAATTTTTTATTTTTCATTAAAAATATACAAAGCTTTTACAATAAATTTATTTACCTATAACGATAAAAAAATTTATCTATACATAGGTCGGGAAAGAAAATAAAAATTTATAAAATCTACATTTATATTACAATTAAATTTTTATAACTAAATTGAATATAAGTGCACTATTAACCCATTTTTCATAAATTTTTTTGATGTAAATATTTAAAAAAAATATTAAGCAGAAAATTTATTAAAGAATTTGTTTCTTTTTTAAATTTAAACTTTAGAATTTAATTTTTAATTACCATTAATTTACCTCACTTAAACCAAAGCCACCGTTTAGTAAAATCAATACTTCAACTAGTATTTTGTTCTGGAAAATAATTTTTATCTATAGAAGTCGTGACCATAAATTGATTTTATATTTATAGCAATAATAATCTACCTTATAATTAAAATTATTTCTGCAAATATCCTCCAATTAAACTATAAAAATAAAAATCATAATTTAATAGCAAAGCTACAATAATATTAAATAACAGATCAACAATTGTCTTGAAACTAGAATAATTAAAAATTCCCTTAAAAAAATCAATTATAAAATTTTTCCAGGCTCTAAATATCATCACACGCCATAATATAACAATTTAGTTCTGAAAATATTTCATCTGCAGATGTAGAAGCTGCAGTAGCAGGGTAAACTACCCCTGTTTCTATTGAAGGCCATGTGATGGAGCAACGCAATAGTTCACATCCATATAAATAAATCCATCTATACCACCATCTATCTATTGTATTAATACATTGATATTGTGATTGTGATAAAACCGTTTGGTGTATGATGAAATGCACGCGTCGGCGCGCTCTACAAAGAGGTGGTACGACCAATGAAAACCTGGTGACTAAAAAGATCGTAGGCGGAGCTTCGGACTATACGTAGCCTGTTCAAAGCGTCCTTTCGACAGACGGCGTTTGGCCACCGCCGAGAGGAAGACCCTGGCTTGTGCTGTCTAAAAGTAAATAAACAAATACTCTTTAAACCACCCGTGAGCCGCGTCCTTGTCAATTCGCGGACGCGGTTACAATCTTGTGATGTAAGTTTGTGCTAAACCCAACCATAATTAAAAAAGAACAATAAATAAACCTAAACACCTAAAAGTTAATTAAAAAAATCAGTGATAATTCGCAATGTTACACAGCGCATTACCCCGTTCATTCCTGGCCCCACCGGGACTGTGTTACCTCGGGGGTTACTACGGCGAGACAGTCCACCCTTACAGTCCAGTGTCGCGATTCGCTTCCCTGGAGAACAGCTACCTGTCAGAGCACCTGGCAGTGGAGAATCCCATTGCAAGACCGAGTTTACCAGCAAGTCCCAGTCCTCTGGACTTGTCACTTAAACCTCCAGCGCCCCAAACTCCAGCGACTCAAACTGACGACAGTGAGACCATTGAAGTCGACGATGTTGAGGACCGTCCTTATCCTTCTTCAGAGGACAGCTACGAGCAGTTGCGCGAAAAGCGGTTCCACGACTGGGAACGGTTCGCAGTTGATGATCCACAACAACAACAACAACAACAACAACGGGCTTATCATTTTTATGATGAATTGCGAGCTCGACCTAGGAGCCAGGACCCGGTGTGCAGTGAAATTTACCAGAGTCCTAGCTCGAGTCCCAGTCCGAGCCAGAAATTGCTTCTGACCTCCCCAAACACCTTGAGGTCCATGCAAACTTACCAGCAGCAGCTACTTCTGACTCCGCAGCATCATCTTCATGCTCCAATGACTCCTCCGAGCACTCCCTCACCACCCCAGTGTCCCAGGAGGCGGCCCAGGGAAGAAGAAGACCCTTCTGGGTCGGTTACTACTCCCAAATCATCAACATCAACGTCTTCAACTTCGGAGAAAATTTCAAGGCCTAAGAAGAAACACGCTAGAAGATTGAAGTTTGACGAAGACACCAGCAGTCCAGTTTCTGGGACAGTTATCCTTGGACCTGATGAGGCAGTTGTTACTGGAGATATTGATCCTGCGTTCAATGTTGTTGAAGTTACTGAAGAAGCCAGGGCAGAATTGGCGAAGATCGAGAACAGGCTGGGGCCGTATCAATGCAAATTGTGCCGACACTTGCATGAAGACGCATTCCAGCTGGCTCAGCACAGGTGCTCCAGAATCGCCCATGTTGAGTATAGGTGTCCCGAGTGCGACAAAAGATTCTCCTGTCCTGCTAATCTCGCGTCACATCGCCGCTGGCACAAACCTCGCGCACCTGTTGGTGACCATGGGTCTGCTGTTTCTGCGGCTGGAAATTCCGCGGTCCAGGAAATCGGCTGCAACAAGTGCGACGCTAAATTCACAAGGCAGACCGCTTTGAGGAAACATCTCGCTGCTCAGCATCCTGATAATAATAATTTTTTGATTGTTAATAGGAATAGTAATTGTAGTATTGATAATGGAAATCATGGTAATAATAATGGTAATGTTAATAATATTGTTAGCAGTAGTAATAGTAATAGTAATAGTAGTAGTAGTAGTAGTAATGAAAATGTTTGTATGGAAACTGGAACCGCGTTGGCGTCGAAATCACTCGCGGTGATGCAGCTTGCCAGCGGGCCTCTTTCCAACGAGATGCCATGACACCAACAGTTCCCGGCGAGACCTCTACCCAGGCGACCTAGTCTCTACTGGAGATTCGGACTCGATCTCATGTGAATTTTTAGCTTCGTCGATTTTTTGGCTTTCGATTTACGTGAGTGTACAATCAAAATATTATCTGCTTTTTTTTTATGTCTAAGCCATTTGATAATTGATTTTTAAATTATTGTTTGAAATTTACGGATGCTCAATTTTGAAACACAGTAACTGCAAAATTTTTATACCTGCACAGTAAAAAATTTTGCGTCAAAAAATTTAGTGTTAAAAATTTTTAAACAATTTTTTGTGTTGATTTAACAGAGTAAATGTTAAATTTACACATAAAAGTGTTAAATATTTAACACAAAAATTTTTAACACTTAATTTTTTGAAGCAATGACGCAAAATTTTTTACTGTTTTTTTTTTTAATATTCTTGCATTTCTTATAACTTTTAGTCCTTAATTTCAAGTATTTTTTCTTAAATATATTTATATTCAAGTATTTTCTATTCATAAATTAAATTTTTTATTAATTTGGCGCGCAAACTTTTTTTTAATAAGAAAAATCTTAAAATTGTCAGTTACTGTGTTTTAAAATTGGAGAAAGAGTCAATATAAATAAATTAATTTTTGTATTAATATTAATTGATTAAAAAAAAAAAATAATTCATTAAAAAATTGATCATTCTGCAAATTGATAATTTTTTTAAAATGGCTTATTAAAATTAAAAAAAATTTATATTTTTACTGGTTTTTTTTTTTTAATATTCTTGCATTTCTTATAACTTTTAGTCCTTAATTTCAAGTATTTTTTCTTAAATATATTTATATTCAAGTATTTTCTATTCATAAATTAAATTTTTTATTAATTTGGCGCGCAAACTTTTTTTTAATAAGAAAAATCTTAAAATTGTCAGTTACTGTGTTTTAAAATTGGAGAAAGAGTCAATATAAATAAATTAATTTTTGTATTAATATTAATTGATTAAAAAAAAAAAATAATTCATTAAAAAATTGATCATTCTGCAAATTGATAATTTTTTTAAAATGGCTTATTAAAATTAAAAAAAATTTAGTCTAGTCTTATAACTTTAAAACTAGTCACTACAAAAATAATTTAATGAATAAAAGTATTTTCTTGGATAAGAGTATACTAAAGTTACTATTTAATCGTGTAAAGAATCGGATGCCAAACAGATACCTAGTCAGTAACAATTTTTAATTCTGGTCATTCCGTCTAGTCAGTTTAAATATTTGAACTGTATTGTTAATTTTTTTTTAATTATTTTTATCGATAAAAAATTATTGGGTAACTACGAATTTAAATGGTTGTTGAATGGAAGATATTTATTTAAAAATAAGTAGAATTAATTAAATAAGTATAGAAATAATTAGAGTAGTTAAACTGTCACAATTGTCTGGTCATACAGCTAACGCATCAAAGATAATTAAGGAAAAAGAATAGATTAATTATTCTTCAGTAGATCAATAGCAATAAATGTTAAAAAAATTTCAATATGTACTCATTGTTGATAGAAAATAATGTAAGTGTAAAAATCATCGGCAGTATGATTTTAAGTGTGATTATTATTTACTTTCTTTTTTTATTTACCATTTTTTTTCATTCTATTGAATTAGAATGAACGAGTATTGTCTAGTCCAAAGACCGTAGGTTAAGTTATCAAGTAATTATAGTTGTAATTTAATTATAAAACATCTCAACGTCGGTATTGTCAGTAAAAATTTCAGAAATCACTTAGCAGTCCAAAAAATTTCTAGTATTAAGCAATTAAAGAAAGTATTTAAACTATTGAAAGTAACTAGTGAAAATTCCATTGTGGGATATTGCAATGTTTAAAGTGTAAGATAAAAATTTGGCTGTAACGCGCAAAATTAATTAATGCAGCTTAAGAATAATTTAACGTGGCATTAATATATTTAGCGTGATTTTTATCAACCCTAAGATTAATATATAATTGCGAGCTTATGTATTTTTAAAAGCTATATTTTTTTCACATAATTTGCGATTTTATTGTAAAATTTAAATGCTTAGTTTTAAGATTGTATTTTTAATATTTCATTTACAATGTACAAAAATCTTAACTTTTATTTACAAAATAAGTGTATAAATGTACGATAAATATTTCGTCGTATTTATTATTTATAATTTATTTTTTATTACAACCATTGTCTCTGTAAATACAATAAATAAAATGTATCTCATAAATAAATATTCTGTGTTAATTTTTTTTTTAATATTATAATTACAAATATTTTTAAAATGTACTTTATCCTTTCTTTCTTCAGTAATTTTTTCAACTTCTTATAAAGAGATTACAAAAAAATTGGTTGTGGCTATTGTGCTGTTGGCTCTTGGTTCTTCTTTCGATCGATATAACTCCATAACATTTTACTTGATTGTAGAAACTACAATAGAGGGATTTCGAGCTCGAGTAATCTCAGTAGTGGCATTGTGGCGGTTCAATAAAGAAATATGTCGCTGGTTAAATTAATGGAACAAAAAAAAAAACTTTACTATTATGTTTTGTATTTTTTAATTTAAAATATTAATAATTTTAAATTAAAATAAATTATTAATACTTTTAAATTAAAATAAATCATTAATAATTTTAAATTAAAATAAAATATTAAAAATTTTAAATAAAAATAAAATAATAGTTTTAAATTAAAAAAGATAAAATTTCAATTTTTTGTTTAGTAAAAATTTTAATTTTTCATCCAATAAAATTTAATTTTACATTTAAAATTTTTTCTGAACAAAAATTTGATAAATTATTCTCTAATCTAACATAAAAAATTAATAATTGATTTTTCAATTTAAAAAGAAGAAATATTACGTAACAAAAAATTCAAAAATTGAATTGACCCTCATATAAAATAAAAATCTAAAATATATATCTTATATTAAATATAAAAAATTTTCCCACGGATATTCGTCCTATTTACGATCGTCAGGCGTTGCAGGATTTTACAAAGACTCGGGAATCTACTTATACTCTTTCTTCCGCTCCCGGTCGGGTGGAGATGGAAGCTGAGGGTTCACTCTTGGTGTCCCGCGAGAGTAAGAGTTTGAGTCTCGATGTGTCGCAGTGCGGGCTAGAACTACTATACACTAGTCTCAGGTCTTAGATCTCGGGTCTTCTCAACCCGACGATAAAGCGTAGAGTAAAGAGGAAAAGGACCTCAACGATGGCACTACAAGAAGCAATTTCTCAATTTTCCTCCACTTTGTCATCTTCGCTTTGCTATTCGCCGGCGAAATGGAATTTTAGCCTCGAGTAGCTCAACCTAAAACTCCCGAGACTCCTGGCGTCAATTCACTGTCGATTGAAATATCGCTTTGTCCATGATGTATGTAGTTTTTTTTCAACTTAAAGCTACTATCATTTTTTATTTTATCTAATTTATTCAATACTTTTTTTTTAAGGGATTTTATTGGCTGGTTTCAAAATTTTTATTATTATTATTGGTATTGAATTGCAGCGGATAAAGCCATGAGAATCATTTAATTGTTTTGAATAGAATTTCAGTATGTCGCTCTGCGACCCCAAATAACGACTCGTTTTCACCCCATGAGTAGTCTGATGTTAAAGTTTGCGGATGTTCTCTGTTTATTCACCCGGAAATTATGATAAATGTTATCTGTTATTTTGTTGTATATAATTTTTTTTATTTAAAAAATTTTATTGATAAAAAATTTTTATTTTTTAAATTTTGATATTAAAAAATAAAATTATAAATTGACTTAACTCGGAATATTTTTATAAAAAAATTATATTTTTAACAAAATTTTAGCTTTACAATTTTGGTAATTTTTTACAAATGGGTCCACTTTATTTTTGGCCATATCTAGGCGAAAAATTAACATTTTTTAATTTTTTGATTGATTATACTTCTTTATACGGCGGATTTATAATAAAAAATTTCATAGAAGGAAAAAATAAAGATTTTGATAGTTTTTTCTGTCTTTAAAAGTTAGAAAAAAAATTGGCTTTCATGTTTTTGGATAAAATTTCTATTTTATATTTTTAATATATTTATTTTTGAAAAATATATAAAAAAACAAACAATTAAAAAAAATATTGATCAATTTAATTAAAAAAAAAAAAAAAACAATTTAACATTGTAAATAATTACCACAATTTTTTTAATCTTTAAATAATTAAATAAATAAATAATTAATTAAATAAATAAATAAATCTTTAAATAATTACCACAATTTTTTAAATTTATAAAGAAAATTTCTAGTTCAATTTTATTAAAAAAATTGGACATTTTAATAAATTCTAAATTCAATAAAAATTAAAATATAAAATATTTTTTTAATTAAATCAAAATTTACAGCAAAAATTTTTTTTCAATTTAAAATTAAAAGAAAAAATCTTGAAATCATAAAAAAAATATTTTTCTAAAAACCATTGTTAAGAGTTTGACAAAGAGTATTAAGCTTTGATAGTTTAGCAAACAGACAAAATGTTTTTATTTCTAAAGATGACCACAATATTCTTTAAGCACAGCAAACATCTTTCAAATAACTGTGAAAGCTCTGAAAAATCACGTTTCACGCGTCTCTGATATTTGTCTTTTTATTTTATATTTATTACCATCGAGTATGTTTATATATAATATATATATTATACAATATTTATTATAAATTTTTGTTCTCATAAGAGACGTGTTTTGTCAAGTTGTGCTTTGTCACTAAGTTTTAATTTAGTCTTTGAACCTGTACTTAATCAAACTAGTACGTAGCACATGCATTACCGCAGGAATCCTACGAATGAGGCTCGGCAGGGTAGAAAAGAGCCACCCTATGGCTGATGGAAAAATGCCATGGGGTGAAACCGATTGCTTTCTCATCTGAACTCTGCTCTGCTCTACTGTTCTATTTCCACTTTACTAGCTCGGAGAGATACTAAAGTAATTCTCATATCACACTGACAATTCACTTGTATGCTCCCACTAGTCTTCAATAATATAATTAATTTTTTCCCATCGTTTTTGTTCCGACACTTCAAACAAAGAAAAATAAACACGATAGTTTGGAACATTTCCCGTGAAAATTTATATTAAAAATACATTTATTTCTGTCAGTCATTTTTTTTAATAAAGAAAAATTCCCATGAAGAAATAATTAATTATCAATTTCATTGAAATTCTCATGAAAATTTTAATTAGAAAAGATTTATTGATATTTAATAAATTAATATCAGATTTATTCAATACAAAAAAATCATTTTAAATACTAAAAAAATATTTGTTTAATACTAAAAAGTGGTCTCTAATAAATGATTTGTTAACTATTAAGAAATATTTTTTAATACAAATAAATCCTTCTGTCAGTGCGGAAAAAAGTAAACTGTAATAAATAATAGTCGATTTATAATAAGTAATGATCTAATGATCAACTGGAAAAAATTAACATTTCAAACGGAAAAATCGTGATTTTAACAATCACTTTATAATATTTATTATTTAAATGCTACAATTTATTATTTACATGGAAGAAAATACTATTTCAAACAGTAATATTCGCTATGAGAAAGTCGAAAATGTTAAAGTATAATAATTACGAATTTTGACTTTGATATTTATCATTTCGTAGCTAAAAAATTATCTTTTGATATGTAAAAATATAAACTACAGTTACTAAATTTCTATACAAGCAACGTCAATAATTACAAAGTAAAATGGTAAATTTTAAACGCAACGCTAAAAATCAAACTATAATTATTGATTTGCTTGGACTGGTAAAATATATATTTTAAGAGTAGAATTTTTACTGTTTCAAATGTTAAATTCTCCGAGTGTGAGACCTTTCCCTTCTCCTCATAGTATCGACTATATATAAAAACGGCAATTTTTACTGTTTGAAACTGTAATTTTTTAAGATGAGCGAGTCGTTATTTACTATAGTGACAGCTACTAATCACATTTTCAATATTAAAATATAAATTGTGGCTTTTACACTTTCTACATTAAGTTTTGTAATATTTACATTTGTGCTACCCAAATTCAAAATAATTTTCTTGGTTCAAGAATTTTCTTTAATTAAATAGATTTTTTTTTCCGTGTAGAAATGAGAACCCGTTGAAAATTAAATAATTTTATTAATAAAATTTTCAATACGAGCTGATTTACTAGAACGTAATCTTTCAATTTTCATTTTCAATATTTTATTTCACCGGAATCGAAGTCCGTAGAGTGCAGATGCAGAGAATGAGGCATAATTATCACTAAAGCGAACAGCGGAGAGCACGAGAAAGTATATAGTAAAATAAAAACCGGGCATAGTCGGTACAGTGGGAAAAAAGTACGAAAGAGAAAAGGGGAAGGGATGATGAGGAATTAGAAAAATGTATTTCAATTCGCGACGGGGTGCATTGAACGAGAGATCATCCAAGAAAAGTATCTTAAGGGGTATCCGTCATATCCTGATGTACGTCCACGGCACCTAATTCCCCGAGTTCTTTGATATCGCGGCGCTTTGCTCCTCTTCCCTTTTCCTTTATAAGGATTATCGACAAAGAGAGACATAAATATCACCGGATAATCTTTTACCTCGTGTCACATGTCCGCGTCCTCGATCTGGCGTACGTACCAACAAAAACTCATCCTTTTCCATCGACCTTCGCCCCGAGCTTCTACACCGTTAAATTTTATTATTTTAATTTTATCTCCGCTGTTTTACCAACAAACACAATGCTTTTAATTATTCACTGCCTGATTCGCGGAAAGCTTGTTAAAAATTCAATGAATAAAATCCTTTTATATATTTTTATAAAATTTAATAAAATAAAATTGTGGGTCAGAAAAAGAACCCGACTTTAAAAGACACAAAGTGAATTTATTGTTATTGTTTTGTATAAATTTATCGAGAAGAGCTTTCAAGTCTTGCAAGCTCTCTTGACCATTTCGTTTTGCATTTCCGGGTTGTTGAACATCGGGCGCGACAGCTCGAGGAAATACAGTTGTCCTTTCTTGGCCGGTCAAAGGAAACCACAGCGTCAAACGCACGAGCAACTCAAAGTCCGTCTAATGATGTGGTTATACTTATTTATTTCGACCCTCTCTTGTAAAACTCCCCACAATACGACATATTTACCTCCAAATAGTACTTACTTATCATACACGACCCTCTTTCGAGCTCTTTTCCATGCTCTTCAGTTTTTTACGAGTCCATTGACATCGAAATCGAAGAGTCGCTCTCCGTTTCGCTGGACCATAAATCAAATTTACTTTCCTAGAAATTACAAACAATTAATAAATCATTTATCAGAAATTTTTTTTCAAGTACATTGAAAAAAAAATTTTTTTAACCAGAGTGTAAATTTTTTTAGCTCAAAAAAATATTAAGGGAGATTGAAAATTTTTTGAGTGAAGTCAAAGTTTGTTGAGCCAAAAAAATTTCTTCTTACTCCAAAATAAGTTTTGTTTTCTTTAAAATTTTCTTGGTGCAAGAAATTTGTTTTTTGTCTGTATAAAAAATTTTCAAACCTTCGAAACTTACATCTGGTTCTAATTTTGTCCAAGATTTTCCCTTCAATTTTGCATACGCATAGTTTCGCTTCTCCCATTTCGTCAATTTTCGAGAAATTTTTATTATTTTTATCTCAATACTTTCATACATATCTCCAAAATCAGAGTCTTCGCTGTCAGAAGTCAAATCTTGCCTGATTTCAATCCCCGAGTCAAAAGATTCGGAGTTTTCAAAAATTGGCGGGTCAGATTGTTTAATTGTTTGAGCAGAATTTGAAAATTCTAACATAGGAAAATTTTTTCTTGGAGAATTTGGACGTGAATTTTGTTCGGGGTTCAAAAAAATTACCTGGGTCAAATATTTACATTCAGAAAAATGAATCCATTTATTATTTTGATTTTTCTGCTCTAATTTATGCATTTTTTCTGTATCAAAATTCATTTTTTTATCAAAAATACTGTCGTTCCAAAAATAATCAAGTTTTATTTTTCTTGTCTTAATTTGACTTACAGAAAAATTTTCAAATTCTTGGGAATTATTTTTGTAGACATTTGTCACGAAATATTTTTTATTTACACAGTCCAAAAACATTTTCGCGTGGGAATAATAAGTGTTGAAAATTTTGGTGACCAAATTTGGGTACCAGCTGCCAATTTGGACGCATGATGAAAATTTGAATGTTTTTATTGATCCTGAAGACTCTTCAACAGGTTTTTTGCGTTGTTTACTGCTGAAAAAGTTGAGAAATCGTTTTATTAACTTGGATAAACTGAAACTGTAATTTTCACTCGACATGTGGAATGTTATTTTAAAAATAATAATAACGTGACATTATTATCAAGAATTTAAGAGAGAAATAGTTGAAAGGTTAGTTTCGAGACTAGAATATTTGAGTAAAAAAATACAAGTGAAGTTAGCTGGGAATTTGTTTCTTTTATGCATATGCTTTGATCGAATAGCGGGTTTATTAAATTAAAACTTTGAAATTAAGCCACATAGTTAAATAATACACTTATATTATGTATGTGTCTATGCAATAATGTGGGGCGACATAATAGATATAGATGCAAAGTTTCTCCATGCAGAACGGAATGTCTCATCACATCACATAGCAACGCTGGTTAATTGAAGCGTTTCATATCATAGTCACCTTTGAGCTTTCAACCCCTTAATATAAACGCCGCTTTCAATACATCACTGTTATCGAAACCTTAAGTTATTTATTTGTCAATTATTTACTCATTATTTTCTCCATTAAATTTGTTAAGAAATTTTTAATTAAAAATAACAATTTTTATTGTAAAAAACAAAGTAACAATTTTTTATTTTTAAATTAAAATAATTTTTTAAACTTGTGCAAAATTTTAAGTTCAAACTTTAACAATTTAATTTTAAATTGTTTTAAAAATTTTTTCTTGTAACTATTTTTAAATTATGTTTACAATATAGGAGATATAAAAAGTATAAGGACCTTTTTTGTTAGAAAATTCATTTTCTCTTTATCATTTTTGCGTATATCTAATATTTTAATATGGGTATAATCAAGCGCGCTATTGCCAAATCTGTTTATTTATTCCGGCAAGTAATAAATACCAAAGTCATTTTATTACTTTACTTTATTGAATAAGTAAAAATCATCAATTATTAAATTATTTTAAATTAAAATAAAGAATTTTGACGAATATTGGGAAGACTAGAATTTAAAAAAAATTTTAACATTATTTTGGCTCATTAGTTACGCTCGAAATTCCTTAATTAAAAATTTAATTCTCTTCTCTACAAAAAAAGGTCGTATAATTTTGTCATATCTCCAATATTTAGCCTAAAATTAAATTTCCAAAAATTAATTCTTAAACCTAACTTCTACTCCAAGTTTATAATTATTTAAATAATCGATCCAAAAGCATTTATCACAAACCAAACTCGGCCAAGGTAGTCTAAAGAATTCAAATTATCCAAGCGTGATACCAAAAGCTTGAACAATTAAATATTTTGGATTACTTAGACGATAAGAGCAGTACTTCTCACGAGCTCGTGTCCAATCAATTGTAGAACGTGCTGTTATGATAAACGGTCTCCAGCTCTAGTAGTACACATAAATAATAATAACCCAGCAGTAGCTTGTATTTGCGAGCAATTGAGTCAGCAGTGACTGGAAAGCCAGCCAAAACTCCCCTTTCTCACCCATCTTCTCACCCACGCTCTTTCTACGCCTGCCTATTCACATTCACCATCACTTTCGCCGTTCTCGTCCTCCGGCATCGCACCTACTACAACTCTGCACGATTTAAGGCAACTTGTTGCTCCTACTTTACATTTAATTTACAAATGTAACTTCCCTAATACACCTCCGAATTAATCACCGACAAAAATCACCAAAAAAATCTCTTTTTAAACGCTCAAGTATTTTGACACGGATACTTGTTTAGATCTCAAGGAATAATGGAAACAAAATGTGGAAACGTAACTTTGATTACGTGTTTGTAATAATAAGTAATCAACTCACCAATCTTTCGATTCATAATTATAATCACAATCATAATCATTGTTTTGACATATTTAAAAGAGAGGGAACAAAAAATAAGAAAAGAAATGTAATATGAATAAGCAAAGTGAGTTTGTTAGAGGACAATTATCCTCACGTCAGTGATGTGTGGGCTGCAAATATGGGAAACGCGTGGCACTACACTCATTTTACTAGTTTTGTTGTTATGTATTATGTGCGTGATGGTGATAAAATTATTAACGTAAATACCGTAGTGCATGCTCAGATGCGATTCGATTAGTTTCAGCTGACGCGACAGTCAAGTCTGTGAATATTCATTTTACTATTATTATTACTACTGATTTTTAATTGCAGATTTTTAATTGGTTCGTTTTTACTTTGCACTGAAAAAAAAAATTAATTTGAATCAAGAGGAAAATTCTTTAACCAAGAAAATGATTTTTAAGAATTTCTTTATCTTAAATCAAGATAAAAAATTCTTGAATTAAGTACACTGAAAAAAAATTAACTTGAATCAAGACGACGTTCTAATTAGCAAATTGTCTAACTCTATTTTAGAAAATCTTCCATTAGTGTGAAAAAACAATTAGTTCAAAATTTATTATCACTTTAAAAAACAATTTAATATCTTCTAGAAGTATAATATTTTGGTTAGGATCATTCAAATAATTTATAATTAGACTATTACTACATCAAAATGTTAAAAAATCACCTTCTAAAAAATAAGGAGTTAGACCAATTGCTAATTAGACTGTCAAAGAGAAAAATTCTTGAATCAAGAAAATAATTTTTAAAAGTTTCATTGTCTTGAATCAAGACGGAAAATTCTTGAATCATGTAAATTTACTTAAACCAACAAAAATTTTTTAGTTTAAGGATTTTTCTGCTCAAATCAAGAAGATGAAATTATTCAAAATTATTTTCTTGATTCAAGTAAATTTTTTTTTGTGCGCGAGTCAATACTCTGTTCGTACATTGGATCTTTAATTTTAATTGATCCTGGAAAAATTAGCATATTTTTTTTTTATTTCAACAGTGTGTCGCTTCTATTATACAAGTAGTAGTGTAGGGTAATTGCGTTGGATTCTTAATATTTTCTAATGAGAAGTCATTTGCATGTGCGTTTTCTCAAGTCGTCACGTCATTGAATTCTTAGAGTCTTGCTCAAAATAGTTTTTGATAAATTTTTCATGTGATTTTCTTTTAGATTCCATTATTTATGCCAGTAATTTTTTTTTTTATTATATAAAAAAAAATAATTTGAAAAATTATTCACAAAAAATTTTGAGATATAAAAAAAAATAATCCCAAGCAAACAGATATTAAAAGCTCACTATTGATATAAAAGGAATGAAAGTTTGCTCCCGGGTTCGCCATATGGCTGAAGTATGAACGTGATTCGATAGTGCGAATCAGCATAATCGGGCGATGAAAATACTCCCATGTGTCGGTATCGAGGGGTGATACATAAAGAGCACGTCGGTGGGAACTGGGAACGCTCAGCCCTGAAGAGTCTGGTCATAATAGAGTGTGTTGTGCTCTGTTGTGTGTTGATGAGTCCACTGATGCATTTTTATGGACAAAGAGAATTGATTGTTCGTATCAAAATTCTCAAGATTTTTTACCAACAATTACTCTTGAAAATTCATCTGTTATATTGAAAAAAAAAATAATTACACTGCTTTACACTTAGGCAAAGAATTCTTTCTTGTCTTATTTATTTCTATAAAAAATTGGTTGAATTGATTAAAATAATTATTTAATTCAAGTGAAAAATCTGAAAAAAATTAAATTGTTTATTTCAACATTCTTGAGTCAAAAAAATTTGTCTAACCATAATTTTAATTTTTTCTCAGTATAAAAGAGTAATTTTTAAAAAATCTAAAACTTTTTTATTATTCAAGATTGAAAAATGATTATTTAAATTTAAGATTTACCGTGTTAATGACTACTAATGATTAGCCTGAAAATCAAGTTAAGTCGGCCTTAGAATGATATCCAGGCGTAATAAAAGTAAGTGTATAGTTTGCAATTGAGATAACAGATCCAGGAGTATCAATTACAAAGGGTAAAGAGAAGTCAGCTGGGTAGGGAGTAATCGGTGGCCCACATAACACTTAGCTGCCACTTAAGTCACACTCGCTAATACTTTAACTTCCTCGGTGGTAGTTTTTTAGTTTCATTTAACGTAAACTCTTTGATATTAAGTCGCGTATGTGGTATAAGTGTGTGCTTCCTCGTACTTAACTTCAAACAGCTAATTAGTACGCGCGAGGCCTAATTGGTTGGCATTAAACCTACGCTATTTCTTCGCACTAGTAATAACATCTGCATGTGTGAGGGCGGACTAAATTATTCGCGCTTACACTTGCCACTATTATATTTTATTTTCTTAAGATGTTATTATATTGTTCTTTTCTCACTTTGATATACTTTTCACTTATGTTACTCATATATTTATACATATATATAGTTATGAACTCACTCGGTTGCTTTTTCTTCATTATAGTTTGAGAATAAACAGATATTTATCGCTTATTTTTTTCTTTTTTCACTCTAATAGCCCTCAATTACATGTCATTAACAATCATTAACATCGGTCTTTCTTTAGAATTAATTTTATTTTTATTTTAACTTTAATATATAAATTAAAATTAAAATTTTTTAGTAAAAAATTTATTTAATTTTTAACTAGTAACCGTACAGTCACTATGTGACTGTCGTAGCTTGTGAACTATAAATAAATAAAATTTTGTTTTATAAAATAATGATTTTAGCTAAATTGCACGATACTTTCTTAAATATTGACGTTTTTAAAGACATAAGCTCATCCTGATGTTACACTCATCAAGAGCTGTCATTTGAGTACCCACATGCACTTTGATATATTTTTCATATATACATATATATAAATATATAAAATATATAAATATATGAAAAATTGATGTGGCTACTCAAATGAAAGGTTTTGATGAGTATAACATCGGAATGAGCTTATATGTTTAAAAATGTCAATATTTCACAAGATAAATGGTCATTTCTTAATTATGTATCTAGAGATAGAGCATTTTCGAATGCACCCTAAATACTTATAAATTATCATAATAAATTGACAGTCGGTTAGAATGAAGTGAAACCTTGAAAAGACACAAATTCAAGTCAAGACCTTTGCAATGACATTAAATTACACAAAAAAAAACCGATTTTATCATATGACTATCCTGGAAACAAAATTTTTCTTATTCTCTTAATAATATAGATAATTAAGTTTTACTTCAATTTACAATCAAATTTATATAATAAATTCATTAATTTTTGGCAAAAAGTAATTTAAATAATTTTTTGATAAAAAATTGATTTAATTAATTTAAAAAAAATTTGTTTAATTTTTTAGTAATCAATTTCGTTTCTCAGTATCTTAATTTTTGATAAAAAAACATCTTCAAAAATGATTAAATTTTGAATATTTAATAAATCTCTGAAGAATAATAATTTATAAGTATCAATCGAACTTTTCTCACCATTAAATTATTTTATTCATCCCTAACCCTTCAGTGATAAATCTCCAAACTGAATTATTTACATAAATAAATTTATAAGAACACATTTGTATATTATTCCCGTGATAGAATGATTTAGATTTATAAAAACGCGATAAAAGTTGATTAAAAGAAGATTGAGAATAAGTCGGGATATGATCGGGTGTGAAATGGTTATTGAATTATCAGACAACTGGTCCACGGGGTAACATTAAAATGGAGTGCGAGGATCGTTACATAACCACTTTTGTAGTGATACACATTTGCAGGCCTATAAATGCCACGAGTTTGGTATCTGAGCGCAGAAGAGGGATGAGCAAGAAAGTAAGAACAGAGAGCAGAGAATAGATATATAAATATATAGAGCAGGACTGTCAAGAGCAAGAGTATGAGAATATATATATATATGTATATATAAGATCTGTAGACCCCGTGTAAACCAATTTGCACGCTATGAAGCCCGGCGATGACGATACGTCGTCAAGCAGGAGATATTTCCCATAGGAATTGAACGAGGGCTACGGCTTTACGCCCCCTTACACTCTTGCTTTGCCGATGATACGAACAGCAGTCCCAATACACAACACACACCGAACGTTGATATAGAGCGTAACGGCACGTTCCCACAGGAGTTCAGACCATGGGAACCACGTGGAAAAACTCAGACAAGACTTTGATGATGCTCGCGTCTAGACAATGTCCATGGGATAGGACTGGGACCAACACTTTTGATTAAAAATTTCTCCCTTTACCGATAATATGAATACTCATACTCATTAGGGTGTGCGCTACCTTACTTGCATTATTTTTAAACCACTCACTACACTTTGTTCAAAGGCCTTTTATTTTTTGTTTGCTCTTAATTATTTTCCTAACATTGTTTTATTTCTTTGTAAATATTTTTTTTGTGCTTTTTGTTTTTTTTTCAAAGGTTCAAAGAGATGGAGTATTTTTAAAAACTTTTGTTTAATTTTCGTATAAAAAATTAGTGAGTAAAAAAATTATAACAATTGCTAGATCTCAGCAGACTTTCATAAAAAAATTATCTTCATTTAAAAATAGAAAAATTGTTGAATTTTTTAAGTCAATCTAATTTTTTTTTATCCAGAATTTTTTTTTTGAGTTAAGCTAATTTTTTTATCAGTAAGTTAATTTTAGTTAAATCATTTTATGTACTAAAAAAATTAATTTTGTCTTGAATCAAGACGAAAATTTTTGGTATCAAAGAAAATTTATTTAAACTAAACGCAATTTTTTTCAGAAGTCAGGTTTAAATTGTCTCACATTTTTTTGTGACTGATTTAATATTTTAGACCCATAAATTAATCTTTGATCGGGTTTGGGTTCTTAAATTTGAACTAAAAGAAGATTTGAAATTTTTTTAATTCAATTGCTTGAATTTTTAATAACTTAGGCTTTAAAAATTGAATTTTTTATGTTTTGCTCTTTTAAATTAAAACTTTTAATGAATTAGGTTTCAAAATTTCAAAATTTTTGAATTTTTTCATTCATAAAAATACCCAAAAATTAAATTAAGCATCTTTATCATTAATTTTCTGCCCAAAAGCTCTAACAATTAATTTTTTCCATCATAAAAACCTAATTTTTCAAATTCCTTCATACAATTTGCTATTTACCCTCCATAAAACATTGAAAAAAAAAAAATTAGTCCCATTTCCTCGGAATCAATACCATGAATAATAATTTTTTGAATAAAAAAAAATTTATTTAAACTAAAAGAAATTTTTTTACTCAAGAATTTTTACTCTTGTTTAGACCAGAATTTTTTCCAATTGATTTTTTATATTTAACTGTTAATTAACCAGAAACTTAATTACAAAAAAATTAAACAATTATTTCTATTAAAAATCAAACAATTCTCACCCAAAAATATCATTAAAAAAATTGCCAGCTATAAAATTTTTATAAAAAAAAAATGTCCATAAAAACTCAATCAAATCATAGTAACACTAAAAATCCATAAACATTATTTAATTACATACAATCGATTAATTAATGAATCCTTTTGGCTTTTATATAAACTCTCAAGGGTCTGATTCTTAGTTGGTGGGATTTACTGTCCATAAGCTATTATAACTGAGAGGCTTCCAATCGTAGCTAGAACCACCCGAGACCCGAGGGACTACACTAGGCGTGTATCGTGTATGATAGTCCTTATATTCAGCACCATAGATAGAAATAGGATTCAGGTTAGATGTAGTTGTAGTTGTAGTTGTAGTTGTAATTATAGTTATAGTTGTAGTTGCGGGACAATCAGCTCCTACTATTATGTGCCCGGTATTGGTATTGCTATTGCACCGTACGCCACAATTCGCCGGCTTGCCATGGGAACGGTGCATGGTAGGCGGATTACCGATATTCAAGTTGAGTAGAACGCAACACAATGTGTAGTACTCGTATCTGCGACTACTACCACCGCTTCTACAATTACTACAACCACTGTACACAACCTAGGAAATTGACGACCGGCCACGTGCATGACACGCGACTCCTTTCCACTACCGACTCCCTCATCGGCAATCGCTGCGGGATTCTTTTTCGTAGTTCTGTTCGTACTATAACGCTATATGCTGTACAAGCTTTTGCTCAAACTTTATTCTTTGACTACATATACACGCACTGTTCTAACCTCCCATTTATCCATTCGTAAACATATAGGTATATATATATAGACTGGGCTTTACTTATCTTTTCAACCCCTGGGCTATTTTTTTACTGCCGAATTTTTTTCTTTGTGCTAACAGAAATGCCGTTGGTCTGAGTCATTCTCGAATTTTTTTTTTATTTAAATTGTAATTTTTTTTTTATTTAAATTGTAATTTTTTTTTTGTCAATAATAAATCTGTTTTTAAGAATTTTTAATGAAAAACTAGAAACCTTGCAGTCACTATGTGACTGCTGTGATATGTGAATGATAAATAATTAAAATTTTGCTTTATTAAATAATGATTTTAGTTAAATTGTACGATACTTTCTTAAATATTGACGTTTTTAAAAATATAAGCTCATCCTGATGTTACACTCATCAAGAGCTTTCATTTGAGTACCCACATGCATTTTTATATATTTTTCATATATACATATATATGAAATATAGATATATAAAATATATAAAAAATTGATGTGGGTACTCAAATGAAAGGTCTCGATGAGGGTAACATCAGAATGAGCTTATATCTTTAAAAATGTCGATAGTTCACAAGATACAAGGTCATTCCTTAATTATTGACATTTTTTAAGATATAAGCTCATTCTGATGTTACACTCATCAAGAGCTTTCATTTGAGTACCCACATGCATTTTTATATATTTTTCATATATACATATATATAACATAAATATATAAAATATATGAAAAATTGATGTTGGTACTCAAATGAAAGGTCTCGATGAGGGTAACATCAGGATGAGCTTATATCTTTAAAAATGTCAGTAGTTCACAAGATACAAGGTCATTTCTTAATTATGTATCTAGAAATAGAGCATTTTCGAATGCAGCCTAAATACTTATCATAATAAATTAACTATTGGTGAAAATTATATGAAACTTTGAAAAGGTACAATTCTAGGTGAAGACTTTTTCAACGATACCAAATTTAACCACAAAAATTTATTTTATCATGTAAATACACTGGACGCAAATTTTTTTTATTTTGTTAATAATATAGATTTCTTTTTATAAAATTATAAAAGTATAAAAATTTGGAAAAAATCGTAGAAAAATTTTTGGACACAAAAAAATAAAAAAATTAATATAATTTTTTTGAGTAACCAAACATTTTTTTTCCTTAAAATATTTTTTCCTAAAAAATTTTAATTTTTGTACCTTCTAAATTCCTTGCCAACACTTAAGAAAATTGAACATAAAAAAATTACAGGGTGAGATAAAAAATGATTAAACACCAAACAATAAAATAAAGAACCTCAAAACAGAGCACGTGCTTCCGTGCTTTTTTGTCGGTAGAATCAAGAGAAAAGATCAAAGACGTCGGGAATGAGCGAAGAGGTTGACAGAGTGTGAAGAAAAAAGAGCACGGTACACATTCGACCCTTTGTGTGTGGCGAGTTGTGTAATCGCAAATCGCACACATGAGTAACTCGAGGAATCCGACTTGAGCACTCTTTCTGACAAAATCAACCAGCTTGTATTTTATAGATAAAAACAATAAAAAAAAAAAAAGATAAATTTTGTATAAAATACACTCACAAGTTAATCAGCGAGCAAAAGGTCCTTTCGTGTCCGAGTGCGAATTACGTCAACCGGAAATTACTGAGCGAGTAAGTAAATAAAGCCAGCTTGGATTTTGCGAAGACTTTTAAATAGTGAGTTTTGTTTGACAGCGCTAGTCGGACACCTCAAAAGCTTTTACTGAGTAGCTAGAGGGTTAATTTAAAAATCAAATCCTTAATTTTTTGTCTAATCATTACAATTGATTTAATGATTTCGGACGGAGATTATTTTGGTATAGAATAAATTAATTGTGTAATAAATAGAGCCGGTTTTTAAAAACAAAATATTTATCCTGACGAATATTGCGTGGAGAAATATCGAAAGTATGCACCAAGGGCAGTATCACGTATCGAAGGGTAGATAAGGTGAGACAGGAATGGGTGGTACCTGCGTTGCTTCTGAGTCACCGTTAATTTTTTTTCTTTCAAAGGGTGCTACCTTTTGCAACATTTCATCGAGGGGACTTGTATCGATCAAATAGCCATCTTGTTTACTGGTAATGACGGCCACGAGCCTTATTTTGGCTGTATATACAATATTAAATGCAGTACAGGGTCAATCCCACCGGCGTTTCATAGAAATGAATTTATCACGTGCGCGATTTACGGGACTTTGCATCGGGCTTTTGCTAAAGGGGAATTGAGTTGTCAGATGTCAGATCTAGATTGTCTCACAATTTTTTGCGATTGATTTAATATTTTGGAACAATAAATTAATCTTTGATCAGGTTTGGGTTCTTGAATTTGATCTAAAAGAAAATCTGAAGTTTTTTAACTTCCCGCTAAATTGTGGAGACCATTCCTATAATAGTATAGGAATGATTCCTATAGCATTATGGGAACCATTCCCATAATATTATAGGAATAATTCCCATAATATTATAGGATTAGTTCCCATAATGATATAGGAATAGTTTCTATAATAGTATAGGAATTATTCCTATAGCATTATGGGAACCATTTCCATAATGGTATAGGAATAGTTCCCATAATTTTCTTTCCGTGTAATGTTTTATTAAATTTAAAATTTAGTCTCATATGACTCCAAAATTTTTACTTTCTCTTTTGAAAAATAATTAAAGCTATTAATTTTTTACTTTAAAAATTTTTTAACGAAGTGCCTAAAGACAGAAAAAATTTTTATGCTTAAAAAATTATGTCAAATGCCATCAAAAAAATAAAAATTGAATTTTAGTTTAAAAAAAATTACAGTTTAAAAATTTTAAGAAGAAATTTCTCCAAATTTTGAGCTCAAAAATTAATTAGTGCATTTTTTAGTGTCGTAAACTTAAAAATTACGAAAAGTTTCAGAAAGTTTTATGAATAAAAAAATTTTTTCTTTACTTAAAATATAAAAAAAATAAAAAATGACTAATTTTTCCGAACAATTGCAATTGAAATAAAAAGTTGAAATAATTTAAAGACAACTGTCTGCAAGCCAAAATTACTAGGTAATAAAATTAAAAAAAAAATTTTATTATAAGGTACAAATAAACATAACTGTCGAACAATTAGAGTAACAATAGTTGCGTAAACAGCTGTAAAATAAATAAATAAAATAAAGAACATGGCAATGCAATAGGAAGTGTGTAACAATGATGTCCAAATGCCGCCATATAAGTATTCCCACAATCTACAATTCAGACAAACGTAAACGGTTTGTACTTATACTATTAAAAGCATCACCGGGGTTTAATTTATTTTACTCTGGCCAGGGGTTCTTTCATTATTATCTGTCTTCCATTCTATGCCTATGTCTATGTCTATACCAATACTACGGACGCCAACGCTAAGCCAAACGAACAAAAACCGTCTCGATATAGAGTGTAAAGCATTATAGATCTACATATGTATTTACATTCACGATTTACGTTTGCTCTACTCGATCGGGCAACGAGCAACCCTTGGTCTTGACGACAATGAGTCTATCGTATTATTGGGGGCGCGATCGGTTTATGGTACACCGAAAAGTTTCTGTTTATTTTTTAGTTAACAAAACAACTCATTAAAATTTAAACCCGTGGGAAAATTGGATATTTTATTATAATTATTCAGTAGCTTAATTTTTTATTTAAAATCACTAAAAAAGAGAAAAATTGTTGCCAAAAAATGTAATTAAAATCGTTAATAACATAAAATCATTAAATTAATGAATTAAGTAGATTTTTTAACAAATATGAAAAAAAAAAATATTATAAAGGTTAAAAATAAATTAAAAAAATTTTTTTAAGTTGTCAATCTCGGAATTAATTGAAAAAATTATTAAAATTCAACAAAAATTACCTTTAATTAAAAATAATTACCTAAAGATTGATATTAAAAAAATTTACATTATAAAATTTTATTTTTAATTTAAAAAATTACTATAAAGGACAAAAATTGTTGTCAAAAAAATTTAATTAAAATTATTAATAAAATAAAATCATCAAATTAAAAAATTAAGAAGACATCATTATTTAAAAAAAGCCCTATTTGGTCACATGAAGTAAATAAATAAATTTTTTAAACAAATATGAAGAAAATACTATTATAAAGTCCCAAAATAAATTAAAAAAATTTTTTTTAAATTGTCAATCTTGGAATTAATTGAAAAACTTATTAAAATTCAACAAAAATTTGCTTAAATTAGAAAGATTAATAAAATATTAAACAAATTTACCAATTTTGTGTATAATAAATACCAATTATAACTATAATTATATGT
Source organism: Cotesia congregata (assembly GCA_905319865.3). NCBI lineage: Eukaryota > Metazoa > Arthropoda > Insecta > Hymenoptera > Braconidae > Cotesia > Cotesia congregata. The sequence continues at coordinate 2,480,754 of CAJNRD030001124.1, read as the reverse complement.
TTTGAGAGTCTCAATTGGTGATTCACCGCGACATTACTCAGCGGTATGGCTCTTCGTCCTCGTCATTGGTCCCAGGTTACACGCGGTGTTACCAATAACTATTTAGTGATCCTCGTTATGTTACATTAGTTACAAACTACCCTTACTAAAACTAAAACTAAAAATAATACACTATACACATAGAGACGGTAATCATATGTGTGTGTATTCGCGTATTACACCCTTTGTTGTAGAGTAGACAAGCAGAGTGCAGGTGCGGCCAATTTTACACCCCCTAGTCGGTACTGTTTTCTATACTTTACGTATTGTATCTGTCAGTACTTTGTTTAATATTCTCACAATTAAATGTTTCATAACATTTCGCTTTTTCCACTTGTTCAAATATTTATTGCGGGGCGAACCAGCACTTAGTGCTTGGTCCCTCGTTTTATTTTTACCTTTAGTTTTTAATAACTTTTTTACTCGGGCCGGCCAGAGAGCTTAGGGTTGTAGCCTATTATTGAGAGAGATTACTATCGATTGAAACAAATTTTTTTAGATTACGAAAGACCGTTAGACCTCGGACACCCGTTTTATCAGTCTTCGGTGTCTATTTGACCGTTGCAACGGTTTTTTTTATTGAGCTGTTAAATTTTTGAGGAATTTTTTCATCATACAGTTTAATATTATTTTTTTTTTTCAATTATTAAACGTTTAATTAAATTTTTAAATTCAATTTAAGCTGAAAAAAAATTTTTTCTACTGATAAAAAATTGACTTTTTTAAGGAATTAATTAATTAATTTAAATTAATTAATTTTTAAAAAGAATTTTTAACTTGAAACAAAAAAAATCTGTCTCAAAAAATTTTTCTGCTTTATTTAAGACAACAAATTTCCTAAAAATAATTTTTTAAATTAAATTTATGCAAGTAAATTCAAATTAAAAATTTTCTAAGTTATAAAAATAAACTTTCAACATTTTAGGACCTATTAATATTATTAAAAAAAAATTTATTACTTAATTTAAAACCAAAACTAAGCGATAAAATAATTTACCCGGGTATGGTATTCAAAACGAGTCCAACAAAGCACGTATAAATAGGAGAATCTCAGTGGGAGATATGACGTTTAAATATAGTCTGCAAGATACAAGATACAAGATACGGCCGAGATACTAAAATTGTGGTAGATATAGTTAAACCAAATAACAATAATGATAATAACAATAATAGAGGCTCGAAATTCGTTAGCGTCTTATTTAACAAACATTCTGAAATGTGAAACGTTAAATGTGTACATCACTCCCCAGACTACTTTGACACCTTTCTTGGTGCAGAATATTCTGTCAGCGGCACGTGCTCATTAGACAACTCCACTCCAATGGCCAGACCATTGTGTTTTTCGTCGTATTATACCAAGTTCATTTTAATCGCGGAATTTAGACAATGCCCTATTCGACATTGAGAAAAACAAAAATATAAACAATTCATTTTTTCTATATTAAAAAATTTGGTAACTGTTAATTAATAAATTAATTTAGTTAGAAATAATTCATTATTTTATCAAGTTTGAACTTTATAAATTTTTTAATAAAAGTTATTTTTTTTTTTAAGTTTTTAAAAGAGTTTTTTAAATTAAATTACCAATCATTGTTCTTAAAATAGCGAAATAATTTTTTTAATTTATTTAAAAATTACTCAAATAATTAATATTGTAATTTAAAATATTAAAAAAATTATTAAGCTGAAATTTTTTGATTTATAATTTATAATTCTCTGAAAGTTGCTATTAATTGTTATTTATTTAATTATCTGATCTAATAAAAAATAAAAAACCAATTAAAAGTGAAAAATAAAGCTTATAAAATATAAAAAAAAATTTTCGAATAAACGTATCAATTAAAAATAGAAAATTCTAACAATGTTGATTAGCGATATACATCGGTAGTTTATATTTACTTGAAATAACTTCATTACCCATGCATAGACTGAACTAGTTGCAGTACAAATTCGGGATGATTCGGTTCCAAGCGCAGAAACATATAAAGTCAGGAGAAGTAGAGTGTCGGGCGGTATAACCTTATTACGCGTACACGGAGAGCTTATTTGCAGAAGGTAGTCTATTCCAGCAAGTATATCTATAACTATATATATCTGAAACTCTGAATCCAACTCGAGAGCAATCCATGAATGCCCTTTTCTCTTATTGGCTGGGCTAGATCATCCGCATCTGTGTATCCATTCTGTGAAAGCTCTCGGCTCGAATAGAACCGGTACGGTAATTCGAGGTACACCCGTTAATTACTGTATTCACGGCGACACCGTTGAAGGGGTTATGCCCCGAGCTCGCGTCTGAATAGCGAAGCTAATACTGCGGACTAATTCGTTTATGGGAACGCTCAAAGCTCAAAGTGGATGAGTTTGTTTTAAGATCACTCTTCACAACACTTGTCTCTTTCTCTTTCTCTTTGTTTATCAAAAACGGTAATTGTAATTACATTTTTAACTTTTTCAGGTCACTTCGTTAATTTTATTCCGAGCGAGTGCTAACTAATAACAATATCTCAATCAGAAGCTCGATGCACTGCCTTTAATATTTTATTTTATTAATTTAATTTAAAAAGCTTTATTAATTTTTAATAAATTATTTTTTTACATCAGATGATTTAACAAATATTAAAAATTTTTCAAAAATTAATAATCATTTTTTTTTATTTTTGAATTAAAAGTAAACGTAAAAATTCTAATTTGAGATTTTTTGCAACCCTATAACTTCAGTCAAAAATTTAATTAGATCAGATACAATAATAATTATTATTTTCTTATAAAAATTTTTTTTTTTTAAATAGAGAAAATAAAATAAAGATCGTAATAAATTTTTTGCGGTTAAAAATATTATTGTATCATAACTTTAATGTAAAAAGTCATAAAAAAAGTTATATTTTCCAAAAATTATTTAAAAAATGTTTAATAAAAAAAAAAATTGTTTCCAAACAAATGAACTTAATATCTAATAAATTTTTTAATCAGTGTATTCTTTACAATTTTTTTTTTTTTAATGAGGTCGGCAATAATGGAACTGTCAGTTGAAAAAGTAAGACGGCAATTTGCTACAAACACAAAATAAATTGTAATATCCCTATAATCTCACTCAAACTTGGCGACTTGATCTCTGTGGTCGCTTCTCTTGTTCTTGTTCTTCTTGTGTGAGATTCTTACAACTACATCTCTTTTTTCTTTCTGTTCCCTGCTTCTGAGTATAGTACTGGTACTATATGCTACTCTTGATAAATAATCGAGGGGACACTGGATTCTGGCGTTGACACGTTAGTCAATCAGAAGATCCTTTCAGTTTATTCATTTTACTCGTCGTAAAAATTCTTTCATCGCGAATGTCATTCACGACCATAAAAGATATAATGTATTTATGGTATTGATTCCGAGGAAATGGGACTAATTTTTTTTTTTCGAGTGTTTTATAGCGGCTTGGAGGTTAATTGTGTGAAGGGATTTGGAAAATTAGGTTTTTGTGATGGAAGAAATTAATTAAAGCTTTTGGGCCGCAAAATTGATGATAAAGATGCTTAATTTAATTTTTGGATATTTTTAACTTCCTGCTAAGAAAATCTCAGATTTTTAAAAATCGGGAAGTTATTGTTTTCACCCCGTTTTACAAAAATCGAGTTTTCATCAGATCTCGACGTTTGAAGCTCACAGGAAGCTTTCTTGACTATTTTTACGATGATGTCCGTACGTCTGTGTGTGTGTGTGTGTGTGTGTGTGTGTGTGTAAACCTCTTGTAACTTTTGAACGACTTGAACGATTCCATCGCGGTTGGTGTCATTCGAAAGGGCTCCACTATACTTAGATTTGCTGAAAATTTGAACCGATTCGGACCGGTAGATTTCGAGAAAATCCAAAAAAAGTGAAAAAAAAGTTGTTTTTTTTTATTTTTTTAAAATATCTCCAAATTGGCTGAACCGATCTGTCTCAAAAACTAATCAGCTCTTAACCTTGAAAACCCCTATCGATCGCCACCAAAAACGTTAGAATCGGTGGATGCGTTCGTAAGATATCGTTGTCGAAAAAAATCGAAAAAAGTGTTTTGTAATAACTTCGAAATTCATGGCTCGATCGATTTAAACTTGAAAATTTTTCATGGAGCTTCAAAAACTGCGTCGATTGCCGCCAACCGCATGAAAATCGGTTCATTCATTCAAAAGTTATTGCCGTTTGAAAATTCAAAAAATTGTGTCTTTAAACTGCTATTAGAGTTTTGAGCTCGAAGAGCTCAAATTGACACAAAAATAATATTTTTAGAGCTCAAAAAAGTAATGTGTTGTTTGAAGCGTTTAAGTACAAAATGAGCGGGAAGTTGCAGGGATGGCCTTTAGGGTCAACCGTTTTTCTAATTTTTTTTTTGACTTTGAACTTCTGGCAGGGGACTGTTCTTAAAATGCCTGGGATAAACTTTGGTTTAATGAAACAAATTAATTTTCGGTACTTTTTATTGAAGAAGATTGATTGTTAACTAATTAAGTTTATAAACATTATGGACCAACTTATATATTATGGACGAATAACTTAAAATTTAATCTTAAAGTTTGAATTTTGGGAATTGGACACCCTAGGGGACTGTTATTTCGGTGGTTTACGAATTTATAGCAAAAAAACCAAAATTTATTTCATTTTAGTTTTCAATGCTCCAAATAGAAATGTTATTTTACTTTCGTAACAAACTTTTTTTAGTAACAAAATAACAATTTTTGCAATAAAAAAATGCCTGGGACGGCGAAAAACATCCTTACAGAGAATCACCCATATATCTTTGTCTCCAAAAATTTTAAATAAAAAATATAATTTTATTTCAGAAAAAAAAAATATTAAAAATCGGCCGTTTTTTCAATAACCAAACCTCTTCCACCCCTTACTAAAGGGATTAATATTCTTTTCTTCTATTATTAATTTAATTTTTCCTTCATCGCTTTCGTCGTATTCATCTGATTCTTCGTATTCTATTTCTCACCAGTGGAGGTCACTGATTCCAACCAGTGAATGCAATTTCACTGGTGAATCAGTGAAATCCACTGATTCAACAGTGACATAGTATTCGATGGTTGGAATCAGTGAACTTCCACTGGTGAACCAGTGAAATTCCACTGATTTCTTTTAAGAGATCACTTAACCAAGAATGGCATGAAACTTTAATTTATATAATATATACAATCGGTCATGAAAATATCTTTGCTAATCTATAGTAATATTATAAAAAGAAAAGATTTGATTGTTTGTATGTTTGTTTGTTTGTTTGTTTGCATTGAATAGGCTCCGAATCTATACTGAACCGATTTGAAAAATTCTTTTACTGTTGGAAAGCTACACTATCCTCAGGTGACATAGGCTATCTTATATTATAAATAATTCGAAAATTTTTGTTAAATACCCGTGACAAGCCGAGGTGAACTGCTAGTCAATTATAAATAGGAACTAAACAATAATCGCTGTTTCTTACCCTTAATTCCTATTATATTAATTACTTTTTCGCCATCACTTTCATTGTCCATATCACTAATTCGGAATTGAAAACGCCTTGTTTCGTCATCTTTGATCCACACCAACAAGCTAAATAAATATTGAATATTAAATTTTAAGAAACGATTAGTTAACTTTTAATAAGCAGTGAATGGATAGAAAAGATCATTTAACAGTAAACTTACTCTGTAGTAATGTAGAGTGTGCCTATTCCTAGAATTTTACAGTGTTCTTTGCCCGTATTACCATTATCATCACAGTGATAAGATAACTGAGCTTCGACTTTTTGGTAAATATTGTCTGGAGAAATATCGGTTGGGACTTCTCCGGAACCAAGATCAATCATTGTAAGATCTGTAAATATAATAAAGTATGAATTCCATCGTATAGTGTATCATAAATAATTTTAAAACTAATTTTTAATTTTAAAACTAATTTTTAATTTTAAAACTAATTTTTAAAGTACTATTCCATTTGTCATGAGTTACCATTTTATACTAGCGGCCGTAAACAAAATTAATTATCTATTTAGATAATTATCTATCTAAAAAAATATTTGATTCGAAGTAACGAGCATTAGAGCTTATCAGTAACTAATGTTTCAACACACATAAATATGTATTCGGAATTTAAAATTTCAATTGATGGAGTAATATAAATGATATGATGTCCTACATTATAAGATAACAAAAAAAAAATGGTGTGTGTACTTATGTACACGCGTCAGAAGTTATATTTCTTTGGCATATAATAACAAAAATTTTAAAGAAAAAAAAATACAAAAATGATCAAAGAAAAATGTTGAAAACAATCAAATAGGTTTTATTATAGTAAAAATTTAGCTATACCGTATAAATATAAAATCATTAATTATCATATGCAGTTATGTTTATTTGTACCGTATAATGAAATTTTTTTTTTAATTTTATTACCTAGTAATTTTGGCTTGCAGACAGTTGTCTTTAAATTATTTCAACTTTTTATTTCAATTGCAATTGTTCGGAAAAATTAGTCATTTTTTATTTTTTTTATATTTTAAGTAAAGAAAAAATTTTTTTATTTATAAAAATTTCTGAAATTTTTTCGTAATTTTTAAGTTTAAGACACTAAAAAATTCACTAATTAATTTTTGAGCTCAAAATTTGGAGAAATTTCTTTTTAAAATTTTTAAACTGTAATTTTTTTTAAATTAAAATTCAATTTTTATTTTTTTGATGGCATTTGACATAATTTTTTAAGCATAAAAATTTTTTCTGTCTTTAGGCACTTCGTTAAAAAATTTTTAAAGTAAAAAATTAATAGCTTTAATTATTTTTAAAAAAAGAAAGTAAAAATTTTGGAGTCATATGAGACTAATTTTTAAATTTAATAAAACATTAGATCATCAGTGAGTCATGTGAAGCATTTGACAACTGGGATAGCAATAGGTGTATCTTTTTTTGAGTCATGCTACGTTTTAGCTTAACTAAAATATAATATATGTGACGCGACACTTAACGCTAGTGTGTCATGCATGGAGCCAGTCTAGACTGGACATTTTTTCTCCATTCATTTAATCTCTCATTTATTTACATTTTACATGTGCAAACATTTTTAGGGAATACTGATTCATCATTTTTGTAAAAATAATTACTTATTTTAATAATCCGACTTGTGAAGAATTTTAAGTATCATATCTTTGGTATCAATCAGCCTAAAGAAATATAAAAAGTATCTTATCATACTTACTAATGACAGCTACAAAATAATTATACGCATTTTCAATTATTCTTTTTTTTTCTTCACTATCTAACAAAATGATGAATTTTTCTAAGATAGTAAGTAAAAAGCTTGTAATTCATTTTATTATTTTATTCTTCGGTAACTTTAATACATATAAAATATGCATTCAGCACTATTTCTCTAATGAATATTTCACTAGATAATTCCCGTAAACAAAGCATAAAAAATTCTTTTACCGCGAAGAAAACGAGTTTGAAACTGTAAGCTCGAATAAAAACAAAGCACTATGGAGTATGGAAAGAAAGTTTTAGTATTTGACAATAAAGGTGAGGGTGGATAAATAATATATAAGTTGCAAGAATGTATGAATAAAAATAGTTTAAAGAGGAAATTCAAACGTAGCAGTAGAAACGAGTCTTTGATAGTCAGACAAACCGGAACATGAAAGCTGGATGATAATAACTGTGCTTATTATTTACCTATACTTTTGCCATTACCTATGTATACTGTATGTCCTGCAGGGGTTCTTAGCGAGACAGGTGTGTCTTACACATTATCGAAAGGTGCATACGTTCACCCTTATACCTTGCCGTAGCGTGACATTTTGAGACCTCTCAATCATCGGTATTATATTATTATCATTATCATAATGATAATAATTTATGATATCAATTTTTTTGTATTAAAGCCTTTTTAATTTTTTGAATTTGACGTTTTTTTTTTTTTTTTTTTGAAAATTTTAATCCTTATCATTTATATTATAAAGAGAATAAGCATTCTCACCAATAGTCAATTTTTTATAAGTATTCGAAAATGCTTTATTTCTAGATACATAATTAAGAAATGACCTTGTATCTTGTGAACTATTGACATTTTTAAAGATATAAGCTCATCCCGATGTTACACTCATCAAGACTTGTCATTTGAGCACCCACATCAATTTTTAATATATTTATATATGTTATATATATATGTATATATGAAAAATATATCAAAATGCATGTGGGTATTCAAATGATAGCTCTTGATGAGTGTAACGTCAGGATGAGCTTATATTTTAAAAAATATCAATAATTAAGAACTGGCTTTGCTATCTTGTCAGCTATTGACATTTTTAAAGATATAAGCTCATTCCGATGTTACACTCATCAACACCTTTCATTTAAGTACCCACATCAATTTTTCATATATTTATAAATATTATATATATGTATATATGAAAAATATATCAAAATGCATGCGGGTACTCAAATGAAAGCTCTTAATGAGTGTAACATCGGGATGAGCTTATATCTTAAAAAATGTCAATAATTAAGAACTGACTTTGCTATCTTGTCAACTGATGATATTTTTGAATATATAAGTTCACCCCGACATTACATTCATCGAGAACTTTCATTTGAGTACTTACATCAATTTTTCATATATTTGTATATATTATATATATGTATATATGAAAAATATATGAAAATTCATGTGGGTACTCAAATGAAAGCTCTTGATGAGTGTAACATCGGGAAGAGCTTATGTCTTTAAAAACGTCAATAGCTAAGAAAGTACCGTGCAATTTAACGAAATTCATTATTTAATAAAGCAAAATTTCATTTATTTATATTTCACAAGTCACAGCAGTCACATAGTGACTGCAAGGTTGCTAGTTATTATTATTATAATTTTTTTTGCCCACTTTGACTTATTACTTATTCCTCAAGATAACGTTATCACATTATTATCGAGATGTAAAAATATTAACGCTTTTCTTAAGACGTGGATTAATGATTATTGAGTCAATTATCATCCGAGTAATTACCGCGTACGAGGGAGTAAATTAATTATCGGAGATTACCGGTGATTATAACTGGATGTGTGCATGGATGTAATAATGTGAAGGGTCGCAAGGGCACCAGTGCAGGCAAATGGTCGTCAAATGTCGATGGGTGGGCGACGTACAGTGTCTAGACGCCACCGCACCGACGTCGTCAGTCGTCGGACTGACTCACTTGGCGTCGACGTTTACCTTTATATCTATACATTATGTATATATATTCATACGTAGATGTATGTTTATATGTATGAGTGTGAGTGTGTTTTAAGTGTAGATAAAAGGGGACTCCAACTTTACACAGAATATTGCGTGTACACGCAATGATACATGAAAGTGAGTGCGGAAATAGTTTCACTACTTAGTCTATTAGCTAATCGATACTGTTATTTCAAACTGTACTAAAAAATAAATAACTTGGAATATAAGTATTTATCTGATGGGCAATTATATTTTTTTTACTGATACCCAAATGATACGAAGTTACTTTTCGTGCATTCGATTATTTGTTTCCTTCACATTTTTTTAAATTTCAATATTACTTGCAATAATATACCGAAAAAAAAAATAGATAAAAAATTTATGCAATCACTGTTTTTTAAAATGGAACACTTGAGAGAAAAATTTTTAAACCAAAAAAAAAATTTGTTAAGTTTAGTCTTCTTGAATCAAGACAAAAAACTCTTGAATCATTTAAAATTTACTTAAAAAAATTCTGTTGGTTCAAAAAATTTTTTATTTGATTTAAGACAATTTTAAAAAGAATTTTTTTGGTTCAATATAATTCATATTATTAAGAAAATAACCAAAATTTTGTGGCCAGTGTATTTATATGATAAAAATTTTAACCTGGAATTGTGCCTTTTCATGATTTCATATCATTCTCACCAATAGTCAATTTATGATAAGAACTATTTAGGCTGCATTCGCAAATGCTCTATCTATATATATATATATAATTAAGAAATGATCTTGTATCTCGTGAACTATTGACATTTTTAAAGATATAAGCTCATCTCGATGTTACACTCATCAAGACCTTTCGTTTGAGTACCCACATCAATTTTTTATATATTTCATATATTTATATATATGTATGTATATATGAAAAATATATCAAAATGCATGTGGGTACTCAAATGAAAGCTCTTGATGAGTGTAACATCGGGATGAGCTTATATCTTTAAAAATGTCAATAATTAAGAATTGACTTTGCTATCCTGTCAACTAATGATATTTTTGAAGATCTAAGCTCATCTTGGTATTACACTTATTGAGACCTTTCATTTGAGTACCCATATCAATTTTTTATATATTTCATATATTTATATATATGTATATATGAAAAATATATCAAAATGCATGTGGGTACTCAAATGACAGTTCATGATGAGTGTAACAGCTCTTGATGAGTGTAACATCGGGATGAGCTTATATCTTTGAAAACGTCAATAGTTAAGAAAGTACAGTGCAATTTAACAAAAATCATTATTTAATAAAGCAAAATTTTAATTATTTACAGTTCACAAGTCACGGAAGTCACATAGTGACTGCAAGGTTGCTAGTTTTTTCAATCAAGTTAATTTTTTCCAGTGTATGAAAATGATTTAAATAAATATAAAAATTAAAATGAGCTGTCAGTATTTTGCAAACACATAAAATTATTTATCTCAACTACGGCTATATCGTAAAAAATGACAAAATATGGTGATTACACCAATAAAATAACCGGTAATAATTTTATAAACTTTATAAAATAGACAAGTATTTTAAAGAGGGTAATTTCACGAGTCCTTGGTCGTTGTAGTGATTTCGTTCCCCTGAATAGCGTAGGGCGCTAACTACCCTTATATCCACTGTCGAGGCAGTCGAGTCTCCTTCATCCCTAAACGCATCTCGAGCGCTTCAACAGGTTCATGAATAACTTGGTTTTCTCTCTTACCCTCAACTTTAATACTCACTATGGTCCATTATCCCCCGTAGTTCCATCCAACTTGTGCTCACCAGTAAGCCGGGATATTAAAAAATAATTAACTTCTATTCGGGTAATTCCGAGAATCTTTGGTTGCTAATACCGCGAAATTCATTATTCACTTTACTATTCCGCTATTATTCACTTTTAAAATTCAGACCTGGTCTTTTATAAAATACCTGAGAGATTATTTATGAAGGTAAGGAGGAGGAGCGGTCTTAAAATTTTCCGAGGTAGCTAACGTGAGAATAAATTGGCCAGAGTCTTCTCGAGGACATCGTAGATGTTGCAGAATAGGGAAGAGGACTATACCTATCCCCCTTTTTTGTTGAGAGCTGAACACGGGAACGGGGGTACAATGAATTTGCATCGAAAGTGGCTCTTAAACGTTTTCTCTCCCGAACTCTTACAACTCAACTACTCTCTCTCTGGTTTATATTTTATTATTATATTTTGTACGCGTATAGAAACTCTATTTGTTGTCGTAAAGTACGTCCCAACAACCCGGACAGATTGTACGCCAGATTCCCTATAAATTGAATATTCAATCACTTGTCTATAGGAACGATATTAGTGTGTTAAATAAGTTGAATTACTTTATTTCAACTTGAAGAAGAATATTTAAAATTCTAGCTAGATAAATTGATTAAAAAAAAAAAGTTTACTCAGTCAAGAAGATTTTTGAAGCAAGAAAAATTTTTAGTAAATGAATTTTAGTCTTTTTTAATATTTTTTTCAGTCAAGAAAATTTTTTAATATTTTTTTCAGTCAAGAAAATTAAGTTTCAAACAAAGAAATTTTTTTTCTGTGTTTTTAAATTATTTTAATTGAAAAAAAAATTTTTGAATTATAAATATCAGTTTAAAAAATTTTAATTAAACAGAAAAATTCTTGAATTAAAAAATTTTTTATATTAAATTAGAATTTTAATTATAAAAAAAAATTGTACTGCATTGTATCTCGTCAGCGATGTTCAATATTGACGAGATGATTAATAACAAAACTTCAACATTGTCAGCAAATTTTGTAAACAGCAAAATAAACTTCATTAAATATTTCCCAACAATCTGCTATAAATATTCTGTGGTTTGCTGAAATAACATTTATTAATAATTATTAACAATTCATAAATTTACAAATAACCTGAAAATAAATAATTAAAGCTTATATTTATTAAATTACCAATTAATCGCGTTTTATATTTGTCGCAAACAAATTTTTAATGACAACAATTCGAGCTCCAGAGTGACAGAGTAAAAAGTAAAATATAATACGTATTATACACCGTCACATGAAATGTCACCGGTTTTGTCCTTCCGTTGTCCTCATTGGACACTGAAATTAAATATCGAGCGACATTTTCTTCCGTTTGTCCATCTCGCAAAAAGTAGAAGCTCTCTCTTTCTATTGATACTTTTAACATTTACTTTAAACTTTAAATTATTATCGCAAGTAGTATTTTTGCGTAATTTAGAAACTTTTTCATAAAATCGCTCCTTAATCACTGGACTCAAGACTAAAATAAGTTTTGTTCATTAAGTATACCCTTCGTTTAATGTGTAATCGATTACACATACGAACTTCAATAGTAATTTAAAAGTCTATCTAGTAATTGACATTTTTATTTTTGTATTTATTAATATTTATTTTTGGATCAATCGATTCTTTAGGTCTTGATTATTTTCTTCATTTTTTATTTTAATTATATAATAATATAATTATTAATTTCAATCATTTAATAATAACTTTAAAAATTCCTCCTTAAAATAAATTTTTTTTTTTTAAAATAAATAATAAAGTATAAAAAAATTTATTATGTCCAAAATTTTACATTATTTTGTCTGAAAAATTTTTAATTTTAATAAAATAAATTTTTTCATCAGTGTATTGTTAAAGTATGCAATTATTAAATCAATTAAAAAAATCATACAGATACTTTATTAATTAAAGGGGACGTCGATAAATCATAGCTTTGATAAAATGATATATAAATAATATATGTCATAAAAAGACCATATGGCGTTTTTTTAAAGAAGAAAGGAAAGAGCATAGAAAGTTTACAGTATGTTATTTAGGTTTCATAGCAAAGCGTGCCAATGAAAGTTTTGATAAAATTAAAATCTCGTTTTTAATAAATTTTATAAACAATTTTAAATGTAAATGATTGTATTAATACTACTTACTAAGTATGAATATGGTTGAAAAAAAAAATATTAATAGGGGGTGTAGAGAAGAGGGTATGGAATAATTTAGTGAAAAATTGAATCGGACGTAGCACCTGGCTGATGATGCCGATCGATTTAATTGAGAATGTCCACCGTCGGAAGTTACTTCGGAGCTATTATGGTAGATATAAAAAATAATAATAATGTTACATATAATATGACATACACCGGCGTACTAACACACAATAAACCATCAGACATGTCGAGGTTTATGCGACAACGCGTAATGTATAAAAATAGAAGCTCGCGTTCGTATTCGGTTGCGGTTGATCGCGATGTGACCACGGGTATAACAACATCGATCAGTGGATGGGGTTGGTTTTCAACTGTCGATCTTTATCGGACTTTTTTGATTTTTTAGCCAATTATTTAATGCAGGAGTCACAAAATTTCCATTTTTTTATTATACTTCTAATTAATCCTTTCAAGTTTTTTGTTAATTATTGAAATGAGAAGTAATTAAATATTTAATTTCGGTGAAAATTTCTTTCTTCAATAATTTATTTGTACACAATACATCCAATAATTAAAGCATTGAGTGCTTTGAGTGAATAAAATTTTTCAATACTTCTTTAATTAAAAAAACAATAAAAGCTTTCCGAAGAAAAATTTAATAATTAAATTTTTCCAAGACTCTACATTGAAAAAAAAATTATTGTCCAGATAAGGATAATAATTTCCTTCCTCAATAATAAATTAAAATCAACCATTTCAATTTATTAATTTCTATAACAAAAATTATCAAGCATACAAAAATTGCTTTATTTTTACTAGCAACCTTGCAGTCACTGTGACTACCGTGATTCGTGAACTATAAATAAATAAAATTTTGCTTTAGTAAATAATGACTTTTGTTAAATTGCACTGTACTTTCTTAAATATTGACGTTTTTAAAGATATAAGCTCATTCTGATGTTACACTCATCAAGAGCTTTCATTTGAGTACCTACATGTATTTTGATATATTTTTCATATATTCATATGTATAAATATATAAAATATATAAAAAATTGATGTGGGTACTTAAATGAAAGGTCTCGATCATTGTAATGTCGGAGTGAGTTTATATCCTTAAAAATGTCATTAGTTGACAAGATAGCAAATTCAGTTCTAAATTATTGGCATTTTTAAAAATATAAGCTCATTATGATGTTACACTCATCAAGAGCTTTCATTTGAGTACCTACATGCATTTTGATATATTTTTCATATATATACATATATAAATTGATGTGGGTACTCAAATAAAAGGTCTCGATGAGTAATGTCAGAGAGAGCTTATATCTTTAAAAATTTCAATACTTCACAAGATACAAGGTCATTTCTTAATTATGCATCTAAAGATAGAGCTTTTTCGAATGCAGCCTAAATACTTATTATAATAAATTGACTATCGGTGAGAATGATATGAAGCCTTAAAAAGGCCCAAATTCACTTCAAGACCTTTGCATTGACTAAATTTCACTAAAAAAACCGATTTTATCATATGACTATCCTAGATACAAAATTTTTCTTATTCTCTTAATAATAAAGATTAATTAAAACTATTATGATCAATTCATCGACAAAATAATGACAAAACATTTAACTAGATTCAGATTAAGAATTTTTCTTCTTAAATTATAACAACGAAGATCTTCCAAATGATTTTTTTTTTATTTAAGAATTTTTCTCTCGAATCAATCTTTGTTCAGTATCATTCTCAATAATTTTCCTAAATATTCATTTTTGTATCAAATAAATTTTTTAATTAAACAATTTTATTTCTCAGCGTAAAACTTATACCATCAATCAATCAATCAATCTTTTTTCCAAAAAATAAAAACAAACGTATACCTGAAAGAATTTCCCAACCACTCAATACTTAATTAACCAAAAAAGCCTCACACTAATCTGATGAATCATGAATTATCGAAATATTCGACTCATAAATAAAAAAAGGACCCGAATAGAATCGATAGTTAGCCCGGTAATTTGAGCGAGGCGATACTTAAAAGCGTCGTGACACGGATAGTAGCTATCACGCATAGTTTTTTTTTATTATCCCCCTGTCCCTTTTCCTTTGGCTTGTACACGCACACAAACACGACTTACCCCGTATGATTTCTTAAAAAGCCCTATGCATCCCTTACAACCCGAAAGGGGAATCAAATTCCCGTCGTAACACCCCCCGCCTGGTTCGCTCGTGACCAAAACTCCTCATCACCTGCCCCTTTACTTTTTAGTACGAGCCAATGCAATCGGGTATCCTCGGCACACATATAATATAATATTCCTGGCTTGGTGGCACAGGCCAGGTGATGAGTCACCCTCTGGTTCTATATATTGAACTAGAATCTCCCCATCAAGGTCTTTTTCTTTCCACATCCCCCTGCCCTTTATTCTCCTTACCCCGTCGGCCTCGTACCTTCTATTCGATCATTTAATGCCCCTCATGCTCATGTGTTTAGTTTTCTTTCGCCCCCCGACCCGCCGCCGATTGCGTAATTTCAAAACACGCACGCGCTACACCACGTTTACGCATTTGCTTGTCTCATGTGTAACACACCCTTACACCCTTACGGATCCTTTCATCTTTACCTTTTTTATTTAATCTAGTTCTTTTTCACTCACCCTTTCTTCTCAATTATTTTGTTCACATTTTTTAATAGTGTTGTAACAATTGAGTAAAGAATTTTTATATCAATGTCGAGTATTTTAATTTATTGCAAATAATAGTTCTGAAAAAAATCTAAGGATTCAAATAATAATTTTATTAGAAAAAAAAAAAATTAAATTGAATCTAGAGAAAAAATCTGAACCAAGAAACAAAATTTTGAAGAATTTGATCATTTTTAAATTAAGTAAACAAATTATTTAGTAAAAAAATTGTGCTTTTGCGCAGAAAAAAATAATATTTTTAAACCAAAAATATTATTTTGAAGAATTTCATCTTTTTGATGAAAGCAGAAAAATTCTTAAATTAAGTAAAATTTACTTGAATCAAGAACAATTTTTTTTTTCAAGAATTTTTTGCTTGATTCAAGATGATAATAGTTGAGATTTTCGAAGTAATATTTTTGGTTTAAAATTTTTTATCTGTGTTTAATTTTTTTAAAAATAACTTTGTACACTGAAAAAAAAATTCTTGTGGAGTGTAAATTTTCTTGGCTCAAGAAAATATTAAGGAAGATTGAAAATTTCTTGAATAAAGTCAAAGTTTTTTGAGCTAAGAAAATTTCTTCTTGCTTCAAAATAATTTTTGTCTTCCTTAAAATTTTCTTGGCGCACAAAATTTGTTTTTTATGTGTAATTTTAAAGTTTGACTGAAAAAAATTAATTTTAATTTTTAATTTTTAATCGTTCAATTTCTTACTCCACTTAAAAAATTCAAAAACAATTTTTGAGATTGTATTTCATAAAAAAAAAAAATTGTTATTTTAGTAAATTAAACTATTAGATGATTTTTTATTTTTATTCTAAATTACTTTTTATTGTTATATAAATTTCACTCAAATAATTCATCATATCTTGTAGAATTTTTTTACAATAAATACAGAATTCTATTAATTTTTTTTTTCAAGATAATTGATCTGTAAAATTTGTACACTCGAATTAATTAGAAAGTTATAACAAGCAATAACAATTTTTTCATAAATTATTATTATTATTATTATTGTTATTTATTATATACAAAATATATAATAAGTAAAGGACGTGTTTCGTGCGTGTGTAACAATGTGTGAGGGGGTTGAAAGGGCACTTATTCGTGTAGCATGAAGCCGGATGGACAGGATATGGTAGCAAGCAAGGATGTGATTTATGCCACACCGGAACACCCCACGCCGACCAACTAAATAAAAGGGGAGATGGTTAATGTTGAGGAACCATCTACGCCGAATCGAACATGTAGTAGTACAGTATATACAGGGATTAGATATAATAAAAACGCTCGTGCCGTATGTTAGCTTCAGTTTACTTTTATCTTTAGGAATTTTAAAGATTATTTTCTGTCGTCTCTTAGCATGACAATGCCCAATTACCTAGAACCATCTGTTCGAGCTCCAGAGATTTAAGTTTTCACTTTAGAGTACCATTTATTTTCATTTTTAATGCATCTTAAATCAGAATAATAAATAATCACCTCAACAAATATTTTATATGCATATGTAGGGGATTGTTTGGTATTGATGAACATGGTGTAATATGGATATGGAGATGAAACCTCTGATGGGATGTTTAGGTAATTATAGTATCATATCTGGTAATCATGATATGTGATACTATTTGCGATAATGCACCGAGGAATCTAATTTCATGTGAAGACTTATGTATTTACATTTTTTATTTATTTTAGTATTTTTTTAAAAGTTTTAGGAATTGTTTACTGACTAAAATATTCTTTATTATTATAATTATCAATTATTATTTTGTAATAATTAATTTTCATTATTT
The DNA here is from genome assembly GCA_905319865.3 of Cotesia congregata. NCBI lineage: Eukaryota > Metazoa > Arthropoda > Insecta > Hymenoptera > Braconidae > Cotesia > Cotesia congregata. The sequence continues at coordinate 2,463,068 of CAJNRD030001124.1, read as the reverse complement.
TAGAACAATTTTATTAAAATTTTTTAACAAAAAAATTAAAAAAAATTTTTTTTGCAACATCTATGAATCAAAAGCGGGAAATTTAAACTTTAATATAGTGTTTAAAATTTTTAATTAGATAGAAAATAAAAAACGATTTGACTTTAACCCAAAAATATAATTTTAAAGAAATAAAATTATTTTTATAATTTATAATTTTTTTCAATAAAATTTAATGAAAATCAAACAAAAATTTTAATATTCTTAAAATAAATTATAAATTATTTTGCTTACAATTATTGATAATAATTCATTGATTTTATATTTTAAAAGTGAATTTTTGACTTTTTTTAAATCTAAAAGACATATTAAAATTTAATTAGTTAACAAACATAAAAAAGCCAATATTTATAATACTAAAAAATATCAAAATAAGACCTGTCAACGAGGCAAAGAATAGGACACCAAAAATGTCCACCTTGCTTCTATTCTATTTCATTCCTTTCCATTCATTTTAAACAGACGATTGTAGAGTAGTGACTACACTAGTGACGTAAGTCTTCCATTGAGAAGACGCAAGTCTTCTTGTGTCGATGGTGTAGAATTGTCGAGGGTCCCCATTTACATTACACGGAGTTCAGCCCCTAGCATAACATCAACAGTATTATATATAGTAGTAGTTTCTTTGGTGTGGTGAAGCGTCTATCCTTACCTCTGATCCTGTGAACCCGTGAATAAGAAAGTAAAAGGAAACCTCATACTCACCAACAAGAACAAGTACCACACATCTAACACCAGAGCTCAGAATATCAATGAACGAGAACTACCCAGCCGGAAGTCCAGCCCACGTGTGTATTATATAATACGAGGTGCCTTGTACCTATAAGTCTAAGTTAAATATACTTATACTTACACTTATACTTACACCAGCAACCAGCTACCCTTGTTATACATAGAAAGAGCAAGAGAATGTGAATAACATAAGAAAAAAGACTTTACATGTGAGTAAAGTAACAAGATACACAATACTCTTTTTATATGAGCGAAAGAAGGAAGTAAAAATCAGATGATTTACCTTTTTATTTAAGGAAAGTGTTTCAATTTATTTCATTGACACCTTTACTGCAGTAATACATGTAGTTACATGTAATATTTCGCATTATTATTTTTTTTATTACAAATTTATATGTGAAGATAAAATTCCAGCCCGTAAAAAAATTTTTTATACAGCTAAATTTCATAAATGGCCTGATTTAATTACACATGGCTATGTAAGACAATATATGATTTAAAAATTTTTAATTTTTTTCTAAAAATGTTTACATCAATTAAAATTGATTTAGTAATTGGTTAAATTCATAATTAATAGCAGGTAAGCTTTTAAAAAGAGTGAAAAATAAAATTTTGATTTTATAATTATATATTTTGAATTTAACTCTCTTGTTAGGAGACGACTTAGCGACCATGCGCCATCTGTTGGCGATTTTTAACACTAAATTTTTGTAAAAAATTAGATTTGGGCGTATATGTCCATATTAGGCTTGATATTGGCGTATCAAGTTATATAGAGCCGTATCTAAGCAAATATATTAAATTTTCTTATATATATATGTATATATGGATGGCCATTTTTTAAAATTTTTTTAAATGTGATTGGATATTTTTCTAAGTTTGAATATGCGAATAAGGGTAATAATAAAAATAAGGTGCATAGTAGCTGAACTTGAAAAAGTAGAATTTTTTTAGTAAATACAAGAACAAAAAACACACATGTGTCTGTAATACAAGTCTTCTTCTATTTTTGCTAGACGTTTTATCCTTATTCGTATTAGTTTTGGCATATGTGTATAAGTATAAGAGTGAGATGTGAGTATGAATGAATGAACGCGGGTACGCGTCGAGTAATGCGACCTATGCCAAGAAACCGTAGGGATTCCTGGCAGAACATCAGTCACCCTTGGGTATGGGGCTGACTCGTGCGAGGCACGTGACCGTCAATGGAAACGTCTCGTTATTGGAAGGCTTTGTAACATCTCTGGACTTTTACCTTTCTTGGTGTAGCATACATATACAGCATGGGGTTTTTCGACGTTTTAGTTTTTTGTTCGGACACAATCGACTTTAGAAGGATGTTAATGATGTCTTAAGCTGAAAGAACTATTGTTGGTTGTATATTGCTGTTTGCTCTTTAATTAGCTCCAAATATTCAAATTGATTTATGGCCGATTCAAGAAAGAAAGGTAACTGTGCCAATTAGTGAAGTTACAGCAGTATTGACACCTTGACTTTTTTTGTTCGATTGTTAAATTGTTAGGAATTATAATGGATTTAGGTTCTATTTTCACTCGGTTATAATTGAGATATTTGTCAATTTTGGCTTTTTCAATTTTATGGATGTTATGACAAAATAATTATTCAAAAAGATTAATTGATTTTTATTGTATTAATTACAGTATTTGAAGTATAAAAAAATTAATTATTATTTTTTTAATTTTATCATTCTTTTAAACTTTTTGATTTCATCAAAAAAAAAACAATCAATTTTTGAATAGAGAATAAAATTTTCTTAACTTAAAATAGCAAGAAAAAACAAATTTTTCATTTGAACTAATTTTTAAACGTATTCAAGACCTATGTTTCATTACTTTTGGGAATAATTGTTTGATATGCAATTTTTTGGCTAAAATTAATATTAAAAATTTCCAAAAGATAGCGCATGGTCGCTAAATCATCTCCTTGTAAGAGAGTTAAGTTTGAGATCATAATCGTTAAGATAAAAATAAAAAAATAAAATAAATACTGAATTTAAAATAACATACTGTTTACAAATATATGTATTGTAAATTCTATTATAAGTAGAGTCCATTAGGAAAGGAATAATAAATTAACAATATTATATACAAAACTTGTTTCTGTAAATATATATTAATAAAGATAATTATTTAACAGTATTTATAAGATCGGTGATTTTATTTATTAAAGAGCATTTATTATTGTAAGCCAACTTTTGAACTTTCGTAATCAAATTTTGATGGTCGACTAATTTAATTGGGAACTAATTAATTAAATTAATTATTAATTTTATTATTATAATTATTATTAATTTAATTAGTAATTAATTAAAGTAGTCTACCGTCAAAATTTGATCGGAAAAGTTCAAAAGTTGGCTTACAATAATAAATGCTCTTTAATAAATAAAGATAATAATAAAGAAAATTTCCGCTTCTATGAAACTTATCTAACATTAATTTTTAGATCCATAAATGTCAACAATTGTTCATATTTATAAAAAATTGAAAAATTATAATAAATTTTTTTTACGGGTTTATTAAATAGATCCAAATATCGTGGATCAAGTAGTTTTTTATTACCTTTCTGTACAGTATAAATAATCAATTATAAGCTGTACAAATATATATAAAAAATCTAAAACATATAAATGAAACTTTTTTATTAGTGTCGATAAACATATCCAAATATTTGAAGAAATCAAATGGAGGATATTAATTACATTAAACACAGCTTTCGAGCCGAGGCATCTGTTGTCCATTTATACTTACAATAAAATATATAATATATAAAAACAAGTCTAGAGTTTCACCAAACCTCGAAAAACCGTTGAAAGATCTTTTATATCTGTCTATACTTTGGAATATATATCAGGAATAATTCTTTGGTCGGGAATAATATGTACGCATCTCAAGAGTGCAGATGATGCGAGGGCGTTTGTTATACCTGTAGGTATATGTTTTCAAACGGTTAAATCGAATGAGTGTACGGACATCTGATCACGAAAACGCATCAATATAAATAGACGATATTCCTCTTGTCACTATTGTTATTATTATTGTAAGTATAACAGTGGCCACAAGAATAAGAAAAGTTAATAATAGGAAAGGTTTAAATCGTTACACTTCTGCAGCAGCTTTCGGGCAGCACACTTCTGCATTCAAATAATCCTTTCGATTTTGGTTAACAATGGGACACGCGTGTTACAATAATATATAAATCTGGCAGCTGCATATGCATTTTTACAATCCGTTGAACCCACGCTACTTTACATACATTTGCAACCAGGCGACAATCGCTTATCGATTCTCCGGCTACACCTTTCACATTTTCCGGTTATTCATTTTTCATATAATAGTCAATTCATAGTGTAACACTCGTTTCCATCAATCCACCCGCTTTCATTTATTTTCTACATAACGATAAATCAAAATTTTACATTTGATACTTTGGCACGATTTTTATTGTAATAGTAGACATTTTTTCTTCGATGGAAATATATATACGTTCTTTGATTAATTTTTTGAATACAAATAGACCAATTTTAAGTTCAACGCACCCTTTGAAACTCTACGATAAGTTTTGTCTTTTGAAAATTAATCTAAGTTATTTTTGATAATATAAACGCGTAATATTTTGAAAAAACTTTCATTTTTTAATGCTAAAAATTTTACTTTGGAATTAGAATTAATTTTTTTTTAATCCACGATATATGTTTCATTATTCGATAAAAATTTGAAGAAAATACAAAAATTAATTCGGTTAAAAAAAATCTTAAATCGAGAAAATCATTTTGAAAAAATTAATTAAATCAACTAGAAAAATTTTCTGACATGCCCAACTATAATTTTTCTATCAAGGATAAAGTCGAGGTATCAAATTCTAAATTAATAATTTTTTTTACTCTTTTAAGAACTTATCTTTCATTGATTTCAAATGTAATTAGTTACAATATAAATTTTCATCTAATACTACAATTAAATTTCCAAAAAATATATAAAAACAAAAAATCGAATTAAAAATGTACATTAAATTCGCACATAAAATTTAATATAGCCACATATTACCAAATTAAACCACAAAAGGCCCAATATAAAATTCATCGATATCAAAAAATTTTTTATAAGTTTACTTCAAAAATTTTTTACTTCATTTATAAGACCACAAAGTTTCCCAAGATAATTTTTCGGTTCAAGAAGTATCCTTTTGATTCAAACTAGCAACCTTGCAGTCACTATGTGACTGCCGTGACTTGTGGACTATAAATAAATTAAATTTTGCTTTATTAAATAATGACTTTTGTTAAATTGCACTGTATTTTCTTAAATATTGACGTTTTTAAAGATATAAGCTCATACTGATGTTACACTCATCAAGAGCTTTCATTTGAGTACCCGCATGCATTTTGATATATTTTTCATATATAAATATATATAATATATATAAATATATAAAAAAATTGATGTGGGTACTCAAATGAAAGGTATCGATGAGTGTAACATCGGGATGAGCTTATATCCTTGAAAATATCATTAATTGACAAGATAGCAAAGTCAGTTCTTAATTATTGACGTTTTCAAAGATATAAGCTCACCCCGATGTTATACTCATCAAGAGCTTTCATTTGAGTACCCACATGCATTTTGATATATTTTTCATATATACATATATATAATATATATAAATATATAAAAAATTGATGTAGGTACTCAAATGAAAGGTCTTGATAAGTGTAACATCAGGATGAGCTTATATCTTTAAAAATGTCAATGGTTCACGAGATACAAGGTCATTTTCTAATTAAGTATCTAGAGATAGAGCATTTTCGAATCCTGGACGCAAAATTTTTCTTATTCTCTTAATAATATAGATTATTTTTTTTTTCAAAATATAATTTCAAATTTAAGTTTCAATAATGTTTATAAAAAGTATCTGGCGTTTCGTAAGTGAGAAAAAAAAGGAAAATACCAGGAGAGTAAGTGAAAGATCTGAAGAGATTGCAAAAGTATTTTTGGCACGTGGTAAAAGTAATTTAAGAGGTCGCGTGTGTATCAGTAATGGAGAATAGAGGAGGCTGGAACAGCTTTAGGCATCCAAGGCAGTATCGGTAGTTTATATATACATATATATATATATATATATATATATATATATATATATATATATATATATATAATATATATAAAT
>CAJNRD030001124.1:2384723-2436430 GCA_905319865.3 Cotesia congregata | reverse complement strand
TTTTTTAATTTACAAGCATGTATACCATTCAAGATTAAAAAAATATCATCTGCTGCAACTGATTAATTTCATAATTATAATAATAATAAATATTATTACTGATAATTTTTTTTATCAATTTATATATATATATATATATTATATTATAAAAAAAGAATCACTTAATTAAAAAAAATAAATCTAGTGAAAAGTAATTAATTCAATACCACAGTTGTGTGAAAAAAAATTACTCCAATATTATTGGCATCATTCCTATAATATTATGGGAATGGTTCCCATAATATTATAGGAATGGTTCCTATAATATTATGGAAACTATTCCTATATATTATGGGAACCATTCCTATATATTATGGGAACCATTCCTATATATTATAAGAATCATGCTGATATTACAGTTTTAATTATAGGTATCGTTCCTATAATTATAGGAACCATTCCCATAATTATAGTAACGTTTCCCAAAAGTTATGGGTATAATTCCCATAATTTAAGTAGTCGCTCCTAAAATGGTATAGGAAAATATTTCATTAAAATTATAGGAATGATTTCCATATTTTTCTCTCCCTGCTTTTTTTATTGAAAAAAAAATTGAGAGTAATTATTTAAAAAAAAAATGAATATTTACACCTGTTAAACTTACAACTTGTACCTAATAAAAAAAAAAAAATAAATAAACCCAACAATGCTAATTTATCTCAATGAGATCTAAGTGCTCCAAAAATCCATTGAAAAAGTGTTACACAAATAAAGTTTTAAATTTCCCACAATCTTACCCGACAAAACGCCTCTTTAACCTGCCATTGTTCTTCAAATTTCATAATACATTACACATTATACATAATACATAATATAATAAAATATTTGGCTGCATCTGCATGCCGTTGAATATTCTTACCCCTTATCCCTTGAATTTACTTGAAGTTTGAGCGCTGTGAACCGGTTCTAGGGCTGACCTAAAAGATATTATTGTTGTCCGCACAATGTAAATGTGTTTTTGACTAGTATTGAGTGGAGAGTCGAGATACAGATGACAAAGGGACTTTTTATTGCGACACTTTTTGATAATATCTAATATCGTGATTTTATTAGTACCGACCACCCTTATTCTCTATTCTTTAATTCTTTATCCAGCCTAATCATTTTTAATGCGCTTTATTTTTCATTCTAACGTAAAAGAAACCAGGAAAATAGGATATAGTATTTTTAAAAAATAGGGCAAAATAATTTATTAATTATTCCATTGAAAATTTAAGATAAAAAGATTGAATGATTTTTTATGATTATTTACAGTGACTCATCAGAAATTATAAAATGCAGTTTGTACAAATATGTACATAAGATTTTTTTTATAGTAAATTTATACCAATATTGATCACAATAGATCCCACCCGTTAAATTTTGACAGAAGGTTCCGTCATCGTTTTTTTTTTTTGAAAAAAAAAACAGATGCACTTTATTACCTGATTCATGTTTTAATTAAATTTTTTATTTTAATTGAAAAATAAATTTTTTTTTTATTTTAAATCATAATTTTCATTAAAAAACATTTTTTTTAATTTTTAATAAATAAATTATTGAAATTTTTCAGTTTTAAAATTTTTTTTTATAAATTTTTGTTTTTAGAAAATTTATAAAAATAAAATTTGAGTACAATAATTGTTTTTTAACTTTAATTAAATTTTTTATTTTAATAGAAAAATAAAATTTTTTTTTAATTTTCAATCATAATTTTGATTAAAAAAAATTTTTTTTAATTTTTAAAAAATAAATTATTAAAAAAATAAAAAATTGAAATTTTTCAGTTTTAAAATTTTTTTATAAATTTTTAATTTTTTTGGAAAATTTATAAAAATAAAATTTGAGTACAATAATTATTTTTTAATGTTAATCAAATTTAATTGCCGTCTTAAATTAAAATTAACAATTCAATCAAGTTGATTAGCGTGACTCGGACAACTTCAAACACAACTCGATATTTTTATTATATCGCCACCGCTGAAAATATCTGTATACATTTAATAACAATAATAATAACAAAGTAAATGGGCTTGTAGCCCCAGTATATGCATAATACGATATTAGCAAGAGGAATTGAATCCCCTTCTGTATATACTATAAGTACTACTGGCGCTGTGTGCCCATTTCTTAATTAATTAATTCTTAAACCGGAGGAAGAAACCAGCTTTTGGTCATTTGTATACCTACATGTATCGCATTAATTTAAAATAAAACGGTTTGTTGGTTTCTTGAGCTCATGTTCTGGCATCACGCGCCCTCGTTTTGCAGCTGCGTCGCCAAAACTCGGGCAAATATTATTTTCCAGTCAATTGTAATCAATTTTTGTCATTCATAAAACTAATTTTTTTTATTAATCCTCAATTTTAATTTAAAAAAAAAAACAGTAAATTCTAATAAGGGTAGTTTTATGTAAGACCAAAAAAATTAAAATAATTTATTAAGAATTTTTTATTATTAAATTATGCTTGTATTAAATTAATAGAAAAATTTATTAGAAACATACAATAGAAGTCTAAATTTCTAGGGTGTCGGTCATCGGCCGGTTCCCAGGTGGTCTAGGGGAGTGATTCTTTGGAATGTGTCGAACATATATCTATATATATATGTATATATAAAAGATAATTACAGGAGCGGCTTTTATTCAACTAGCTCATCACTCAAAAGCACACTTTGCGTTACACATTACATTAATTTTGATAATTATTAGCCGTGTAAATGTGTAATATTTAGAATTAATATATATTGTTGTTAGAAAAAATTAATTTAGTTTAAAATGAAAATAATAATTACTTTTTTTTTTATTTAAATAGAGTAATAGATAAAAATTTAACCTTGATTCAAATAAACATAACCTTGGATCTAGTTCAAGGAAAATTACTCAATTGTATATCAGTAATTGTAATTATATTGAAAAGGTCAGGTTGGGATAAGACTAACTCTGGCGATGCGGGTAAAATGACATTTATTATGGAATCCACGATATTTTAATATATATAAATCTAATATTCAAGGTTTGAGAGAACCCGTATTTATTTTTATTTTCACGGACACTCTACTCTGTTACAATTGTACACGAGATAACTAAACTGTTATTTTTAATTTACATTACGGAGATAGTGGAGAAATTTTTAAGCAATTTATTTTGTTTTTTAATTGTATTCTTTAGTATTTTTATTGGTCCTTACGGTCATAGGGGTAGATAAGTTTTGAGTTTCGGTGATTTAATACACAGTTGTAGGTCATTTCAATTAAAGTTTTCTGTACATCTATATTTATAAGATTTTTTGGAAAATTGACAAATTTTGAACTGGCCAAAATTTTCAAAACTTGTTTTAAAATTTCTATAACAGAAATTTCATTGAAAATTCCCTCTCTGATTTTTTAAAAATTAAATTTTATTAATTCAAGAATTTTAAGATAAAACTAGCAACCTTACTATGTGACTGCCGTGATTTGTGAAATATAAATAAATAAAATTGTGCTTTATTAAATAATGACTTTTGTTGAATTGCACTGTATTTTCTTAAATATTGACGTTTTTAAAGATATAAGCTCACCCCAATGTTACTTTCATCAAGAGCTTTCATTTGAGTACCCACATGCATTTTCATATATTTTTCATATATACATATATATAATATATATGAAATATATGAAAAATTGATGTGGGTACTCAAATGAAAGGTCTCGATGAGTGTAACATCGGGATGAGCTTATATCTTTAAAAATTCCAATCGTTCACAAAATACAAGGTTATTTCTTAATTATATATCTAGAAATAGAGCATTTTTGAATACAGCCTAAATACTTATTATAATAAATCGACTATCGGTGAAAATGATATGAAACCTTGAAAAGGCATAAATTCAAATCAAGACCTTTACAATGTCATTAAAAAAACCGATTTTATCATATGACTATATCCTGGACACAAAATTTTTCCAATTCTCTTAATAACATAGATTTAAAAAATATTTAAATTTATATAAACATTTCTAAAATATAACAAATTGTAACTATTAAAATTTTCTCTGATTTTTTAAAAATTAAACTTAATTAATTAAGAAATTCAGCTTTTTATAACTATACAAAATTTTTAAAATCAATTTAATTAAAAAAATTTTTCTAGTAATTGTTATCTTATAATTTCAAATATTTTTCTTAAAAAACTCAAAAAATATTAAAAATTTTTCCAATAAAAAATTTTGTAAAAATTAAAATAAAAAAATAGTTAAAATTTCTAATACTGCCGATCAATATTAAACAGCAATAATTGAATTCCTTTGAAAAGCTGAAAAGAAAAAAAAATCATTACATATCAGAGAAGCGCGTGCCGTCACGGTCCACGCCGTGGACGCATCTGGCCTCCGCAAGCACGTGAGAGATCCAGCCACCTTTGGTACATAGTACATAGTACCTCAGCACGGGGATGAATATTTATCGCGACACATTAGTGCAGCCAATGAGATAACTCTGAGATTGAGTTGCGCGAGTAGAGAGCAGACGCGCGCACTCAGGGCGGTTTTCCGAGCTTGGAGTTCCTGGAAGGGGTCCAAGTTGTGATGAAATGCCGAAGAGGGGGTAACATTGACAATGAGTGCGGTAAGAGTGGGGGGGGGGCAAATGGAAGGGGGTTGATGTAACGTGATGTAGATGTCCATAAGGGCACGTGTCGGAGGAAGGGGAGAAGAGTTCGACGCGGTGTTGTAGAGAGCAACTCGCCCCGCTGGAATTAGTCTGCGTTTGGCGAGCAACTGAGTAGTGTGCGCTTGCGTGGCTCGCGAGGGTGGACGCGCTCGCGTCTTCCGGACGCGAGCTGCCAAGAGCCTTCAACCCCTATCGCCGTGATAACTCTCTGAGTCATCTCTTTTTTCAACATCGAACTCACTGGCTCGACTTTTTTTAGTTTTATTTTTGTTACTGAAGTTTTTTTTACCTTGCTGTTAAACTTTAGTTTTGTTTTTTTTTTACAATCAAAATGTCACTTGGTAAGTCGATTTTATATTTTAATATTTTTAATTTTAATTTTAAAAATTATCTCAGTTTTTATGAAAATTTTTTTATTTTAAGTGTTCAGTGATTTTGTGTCAGTGATTTTTTTTTAAATTTAATAAAATTATATTTTTTTTTTTATATTAAAAGTGATTTAAATTTTTTGAAAGAAAAATTTTTTTTTTTAAGAATTGTAATAATTATAATCGTCAATTTTTTACATAAATTTAAATTATTTAATTTTATATTAATTTACTTCATGAAAAACTTGCTAATTTAAATATAATTATTGAAATTTTATGATTATTTTTGATTTTGAACTCGATAATTTTTTTTATCCAAAATTTGAATATTTAATACATTAAAATTGAATCAAAATTTTTTTTTCTTAAAAAAATGTTAATTTTTCTTCAAAGATTAAAATGTCAAAAAAAAATCTTTTTTTTTTTTAATTTAAATTTTAAATAATTTTTTTTTTAAATATGTTATTTAAAATTAAAGTTATAATTTTTTACCTAAAGTCTAATAAATTTCCTTTAAATTAAACCAATATTTTTTTTTTTAATTCAAATTTTAAATAGATTTTTTTTTTTTAACATTTTATTTAAAATTAAAGTTACAATAATTTTTTACCTAAAAACTGACAAATTTTCCTTAAATTAAACCAATATTTAATATAAATTAGTTAAATTAAATTAATTAATATAAATTAGTTAAATTAAGTAAAATTTTTATATTAATAATTATTTATTTTTAATTACAGACAAGTCAGACGTTTATTTAAGAAAATAATCATAACAACGAGCACAAAATGTACAAATTAATTTTTTAAATAATTTTAATACTGGAGTGGTTAAATGAAGCAGTACAATAAAAATCAATTTTCTACATACCTGCAATGAAGTAAATTAAATTACTCAAAAAATGGAATCTCCAAAATTTCGCCGCATCTCCAAAAATATAAAATTCAAATTCAAGTCCGGCTGTATCAAAGCTTCTGATCACCACCCAGTCCAAAAAATAATCATAAGGAATTTCGGAGTCGACAGAAGAAAAAATCAATCGATACCTAAGCACCAGCATCCCACAACAGCAATAGTTTCTTGTTTCTCCGTAGGTACTCAAAGTTATTCTTTTTTCAATTGTACATAAGTAACTTTTAGTTACAAAATTTGTTTTATTCATTTCCTCGCATTGTAAAAAATAGTTTTTTTGTTGAGGTTACTAAACGACTCGCTAGCTTTAATTATTTCTAGTCTTTTTAGTGAGATATAATTATTAATTAAGTTACTTTTAATTAATTTTAAATATAATTAATGAAATTGTGAGAAAATGTCAGTGAGAAAATACCAAAAATTCAACGAACCAAAGTCAAGAAAAAAAAGTATGAGTTCAAACTAGTCACTCAAATTTTTATAAATAATCTAGTCATATATTTAAAAAAAAAAATCTAGTCAGTGAAAATTAAGTGAGATTTTCTAGTCAAATAGTTATGAAATCGTAAGAAAGTTATTCTAGTCATTCAAAAAAGTGAGAATGTAATTTAAAGATAAATTATAATTACTCTAGTCATTTAAAACCAAAAAAATTGAGAAATTAGTCAAAATATGGCCATCGAAATAAATCTAGTCAAAAAAAAAAAAAATATCTAGTCAGTATAAAATTAATCCATTAATTAATTTTCATTTTTAAATTATCAAAATTTGTTTTTTATTGAAAAAATAGCATTAAAGTTTAATAATTGATTAAATTTAATAACTTGAATTCTAAAATTATTTTTTTTATTGATCAATATTCAAAATTTAGTCAGAAAAAAATTTTTTTCTAATTAATGGATTAATTCTAGTCAAAAAGATTTTAAACCAAAGAATAAAAATTTTATTATATAAAAAATTGCATCTAGTCTAAAAAAATTAAATTCTAGTCAAAAAAATTTTAACCAAAGAATAAAAAAAAATTGCATCTAGTCAAAAAATTTTCAACTAAAAAATTGAATCTAGTCAACGAATTATTTTAGTCCCAAAAATTGTATTTTTCTACCAAAAAAAGTCAAAAACTAGTCACTAAAAAATAAATAAATATTCCTAAGTTAAAATTTGCTGAATAAATTAGCAAATCCATACAGCTTACATTCCAAATCTAATTTTACCAGATAAATATATGATAAATAATATATCTAACTATAATTGCAGAGTTTATATTCTAGTCATTAAAAATAAATAAAATAGCGAACCAAAAAAATAACAAGTGGGTCCTAAAAGAGCAGGCCGATTTCATATGCAATTTTATAATTATTGACTAAAGGTATTTAACTTATAATCTGTATCATAAACTAGTTATCTTATCTATCTATTATATAAACTATATAATTTGTACCATACATAATAATAATCATAATAATAACTGAAGTCACAAAGGCTAAAGTCACTGCCCGTGGATGCGATGCCATATAGACTAAGTACTTCGGTCATGTAGATTAATTATCAACCGAATATCTTAAGTTAGCGCTTAATCATCTCATACTTTTGATTAAGTACATAATTAATTTTAAATTTTTTAAAAGTCATAAACTATAAATAATCAGTGAGATTTTTTTAATTAAGGTTTTTTTTTTTAATTGTCTAGTCGGATAATTAATTATTACATTCACTAGAGGGATACGTGCCAGTATTAGAAGTAAATAAAAAACAAAGTCAAAATTTTTTTAATAAAATTTCAAAATCAAAGTCAGTTTTTAATTTTAATTTTTTTATTAATTAAAAATAAAAAATTTGGGTTTCTTTTTTTACTTTTTAAAATAAATAATACGAGTCCAAAAATTGCGCTATAATTTTATCAAAATTAAAATAAGATATTAATTTATTTAAAAAGTCCTCAAGGCAGCTAGAAAAAAACAAAAATTAAATAATTAAGTCAATAAAAAAAGAGACTAATTAAAATTTTTTGTTTCTATAAAAAATAAGTATTAACCGGCTGTGTTTATTTTACCAAGCTTGTAAACCAATTTAATTTAATTTTCATCATCCATAATATGTAATTAATATTTTTAGTGTTAAGGGTAGAATTAAGAGTAAATTATAGAGTATTTATTTAATTTGAAAAAAAAATAATTGAAAAAATTATACGAGTGGAATCTAGTCATGAACCACAGGTACAAACCCGAAACGCAGACATTGTATTTGCTAAGTACGGTAAATTGATCTCAATCTGTGCGTAATAGATTTACATAAGTCACTTAATTGTAATCTATTCTAGTCTAATTTAAGCGCAACTATTAATACATTATATTATAATCATAATAATCGTCTAATAATAATGTTTATTTATGAGTGAAATTATTTATACTATTTATTGAAAAATATTCATTTATATTTATGAGTGTGAATTTTGAAGTGTGTTAAATATTTAATCGTTTGTAACCGTGTGGGTTTTATAGTGTGATTTTTTAATTGATTTTATACTTATGATTGTCGAAAAAAATTTGTAAAATAAAAAAAAAGTTTGCTGGAATGTGTCTTATTTTTTACCTCATAAAAAATCAAAACTGATTATTTAAATATTTTTTAATATTTAAAAATTCAATTTTATAATTAAAATATGCTTTCAAAAAATTTCTAATGAAAATTGACTATTAGGTTGATCAATATTTAGAGAAAATTATAATTTTTTATTGCAAAATATTATTAATTAATTATTTAAAAATTTAATTTAGTGTCATTGCGAAGATCTTGAATTTAATTTGTGCCTTTTTAAGGTTTCATATGATTCTCACCGATAGTCAATTTATTATAAGTGTTTAAGTTGCTCTATTTCTAGATACATAATTAAGAAATGACCTTGTATCTCGTGAACTATTGACATTTTTAAATATATAAGTTCATCCCGACATTACACTCATCGAGATCTTTCATTTGAGTACCCACATCAATTTTTCACATATTTATATATATTATATATATATATGTATATATGAAAAATATATCAAAATGCTTGTGGGTACTCAAATGAAAGCTTTTGATGAGTGTAACATCATGATGAGCTTATATCTTAAAAAATGTCAATAATTAAGAACTGATTTTGCTATCTTGTCAACTAATGATATTTTTGAAGATATAAGCTCATCTCGATGTTACACTCATCAAGACCTTTCATTTGAGTACCCACATCAATTTTTCATGTATTTATATATATTATATTATATATATGTGTATGTGAAAAATATATCAAAATGCATGTAAGTAGTCAAATGAAAACTCTTGATGATTGTAAGATCGGGATGAGCTTATATCTTTAAAATCTTTAATAATTAAAAAAGTACAGTCACCTAGTGACTGCAAGGTTGCTAATACCTATAATGAAAAAAAGTAAAATAACATTCGCGTGGAAATCATAGACTTTATTTTAAGAATAATCTGAGTATCATTAAACAACGTAAATATTCACAACAAATGGGCATAGGGTTGGTAATAGTTAATATTCAGAATAATAAGATATTAATATATATATTATAATTATAATAATAATTATTATTTTAAATGTATATATATCATCACGTATTTATTTTTTATATTTTAAATTGATGTAAGTGAAATTAATTAATATATTTTATATATTTTCATCTTAATATTTCGTCCTGGTCATTAATCTCGACACGATTGGCGTTGCATACGTCCATCTTCATGTACATAACATACATAAATAATCAGCTGTATGTCACACCAATAATAGTCAGTAATCATAATCATGATTATTCACACAGCAATTTTAAATTTCATGTAGTCTGTACATGCTTAATTATTCTAAATATTTATTATTATTTTTTTAAAAATTGCTAAAAACGTCGCAATTAAATATTTAGCATTATTGCGCACCCTTACTCCGATAATCTCATTATTTATTTATTTATTTTGCTTCATT
The DNA here is from genome assembly GCA_905319865.3 of Cotesia congregata. Taxonomy (NCBI): domain Eukaryota; kingdom Metazoa; phylum Arthropoda; class Insecta; order Hymenoptera; family Braconidae; genus Cotesia; species Cotesia congregata. The sequence continues at coordinate 2,426,500 of CAJNRD030001124.1, read as the reverse complement.
TCGGTCCAAGTATTTAAAATTCAATTAAATCCTATTATTAGTATTATTATTAATCATTAGATTACATTTATTTAATTAATAGTAAGTCGAATGATTTAAATCGAAGGTCTTACGAAGTCGATAACAGTTCTAGTAAATAGATAATAGTAAACGCACATTTATTTACAGTGTCTTTTTATATTTTATTCAATTTATTCAATTAATCGCGTCTGGAGTGCAGTTTTTACAATTTCATTGCAACTTTTTTTATATATTTAAATAATGCATTTTTTTTAAATTATCAATTTTACTTATAATACTGCTTCATAAATTATCTAATTCACAGAAAAAAAAAAAAAAAAACTGGCGCCAGGATTCGAACCCTGATCCGTCTCAATACAAGATAAGCGACTTTTACTCTCAGCCACGCTGAAAAATTCTGGTGCGAGATTTCTTAATTTTTTTTCGTGAATCAGATAATTCATGAGTGCAGCTTTAAAATAAATACAAGTCTTGACTAAATTTATAAAAAGAAAACAACAAAATTCTAGTCTAACGTTGTAAGTCGGCATTACCGTTTGGTTAATCAATTATAAATATTTTTAATTAAAAAAAAAAAATAAATGGTATGTTTGTAATAAAACAGAGAGATCAATTGCTTCTTCCTTACTTTCAAGGTAAATTTAATAATAATAATTTGACTAAACATCGGAGAAGATTGTGTTGAACTCTCTGTGACAAAACAAATGTTATTAATTATAAATAAAATATACAGTGATAAATTACATGATTTATATTTGTTAAATGTTTATTAATTAATGATTATAATTATAATTACCAAATGATAGTAGTACTTTCATACTGTCAATACATTAGCGGTTAATTTAGTATGTGTTTTTTATGATAAATAAATGATAACTCTGGACGATTGAGTTGTACGCGCGTTTTAGTATTTAGATATTTTTAAACATTTAAAATTTATGATTGTTAATATTTATTATTTTATTTTTATTAATATATATATATATATATATATATATATATATATTAAGTATGTATTATTTAATATATACTTTTAATTTAAGAATAAGATTTTTTTAATTAAAAATTGCACGTACCACTCGGCGGGAAGAAATATATTTTTAGAATTTTTTGAAGACTGATGATTATATGCAATAGATATTAAGATATACAGACTGGTTTATATTTATTGCAAATTTTTTTTTTTAATTAGTGGGGATAAAAAATAAATAATTTTTTTGTGCGTTTTCTAGCTTTGTCTAAAAATTTTACACCAATTATAACGTTGATAATTTATTTACTCAATTTTATTTTTAATATTAATAATTATAATAACCAATCTGTATATTGTACAACTATAATTAGTTCTAAAGGTATATAAACATATGCAAGTGACAGAAAGTGACTACGAAATTTTTTAAATATTTTAAAACGTTTATGAGACTTGAGTTGCTCGTAATTCAAAAATTATCATCGGAGTATTAATACCCGTACTATATAATAATAATAAGAATAATAAATCATTCACAATGCACAGTATGAATTGCGAGATACTCGATCGATAATTTTGAAATTTTCAGCTCGTCAGTCTGAGAGAAAGGCGCCGGGATTTTCCCTGTTTTCTACAATCAATCATTCACTTAACTATTCTGAGACGATCTTACATTATATTCGTCAGTACACACTAGTTTCAAAAATTAAACCCAAAAATTACAATCACGGAAAAAAGTAAACTGTAAAATTTACTCGGATTACGGTTAATTTTTATAGTTTTAAACAGTACATCAGACATCGGGGTGGCACAAATGTAAATATTACAAAACTTAAGTGTAAAAGCTACAATTTTTAATTTAATATCGAAAATGTGATTAGTAGCTGTCACTATAGTAAATAACAGCCCTCTCATCTTAAAAAATTACAGTTTCAAACAGTAAAAATTACAGTTTCAATATATAGTCTTAGGGTGTGCCAAAATGTAACATCCTTGATGGACCTCTTAAAATTGGAATTTTGAGTTCCGCTTTTAACAGGAGTTGTGTTTGGGCATTTCCTGACAAATTTTCGGCGTAAAGGATTTATTTGATTTTTATAGAATTTTTTATCAGGAGTTTCGTTCGGCCATTTTTGCTGGAATTTCAAAATTTCAAAATTTAGCCGAACAAAACTCCAGTTAAAAAATTCTATAACAATCAAATAAATCTTTTACGCCCAAAATTTGTCAGAAAATGCCTAAACACAACTCCTGTTAAAAGCGGAACTCAAAATTCCAATTTTAAGAGGTCCATCAAGGAAGTTACATTTTGGCACACCCTAATATAGTTTATACTATAAGGAGAAGGGGAAGGTATCACACTCGGAGAATTTAACATTTGAAACAGTAAAAATTCTACTCTTAGAATATATATTTTACCAGTTCAAGTAAACCAATAATTATAGTTTGATTTTTAGCGTTGCGTTCAAAATTTACCATTTTATTTTGTAAATATTGACGTTGCTTGTATAGAAATTTAGTAACTGTAGTTTATATTTTTTACATATCATCCGATCATTTTTAGTAGATTTCATAGAAATCTAACTATTGCATTGGTCCTCATGACGGAACTTTTGAAAAATTTTGCTATATTTCGACTCAGCTCACCAAGCAGATTCAGAAAATGCATATGGTTCAAAAGTTTATATATGTATGTATATATATAGATATAACCGGCCTTGTCTCTTCTCTAACTCTCGCAATTCTATACGGATCTCAATAAAACGTAACATACTCATTCTTATGACGATTTCCGAGGTTAAGTTCTAAGACGAGCCAAATCTGTCGATTAGTTTAGAAATGAGAGCAATTTGAAAATTTCAAAAAATCGCAAATTTTTCACTTTTACCGTATTTCTGTCCAATAACAATTGAACGCGATATATTATCGAATTTCTGTAAGTTGCATCTGAAAGCTTATTCAATAAGCTTCAATTTGTATACTTATTTATTTTTGTTAATTAAATAGTTTAGGTATGACAGCAATTCAAAAATTTAAAGAAAAAATCGCAAATATTTTTACTTTCACCGCATTTTCGTGTAATAATAATTAAACGCGATTTTCTAACGAATTTCTGTAAATTTCATCTGAAAGCTTATTAAATAAACTTTAATTTGCATTCCTCATTATCAGTCTAGGTTAAAAATTACCTACTTTTCAGACAGATTTAATGAAATTTTACTTTTGCATTCGTTTTGATTGTTTTTTTTTTTTTTTTTTTTTTATACAATCCTGGTAGTTTTTTCTTTCTATTTATTATGAAATCTATTTCCATTTCGGCTGAAATGATAAATATCAATATTACTGTTTAAAATAGTATTTTCGTCCATATAAATAATAAATTGTAGCATTTAAATAATAAATAATAAATATTACAAAGTGATTATTAAAATCCTGAGTTTACACTTTGAAATGTAAATTTTTCCAGTTAATCATTACTAATTTAACAATTATTACAGTTTACTTTTTTCCGTGTACAAATCAACAGAAAAAATTTATCCAAAAAAAAACCATTTTAATTTGCAATTTGAATCCCATTTATTTAAAATAATTGTACAGGAAAAATGTATTATTAAAAGGAGATAAGACCTTCATAGTAACAAAAAAAAAACTCAAAAATGAAATTTGAAATAAATAAAAAAAAAATAAACTTTTAAATACGTATATCAACACGTTTACAACTCCATTCATGTACACAGTTATTATTTTGTTTAAATTAATAATTAATTATAAATATCCATTATCAATTATCATCATAATAATAATTAATAATTAATCATTGTATTGATCAACGACTTATTAATTCATAGCTTTACACACGGAGAAGAGTTATTCAAAATTGCATTTTTCTTGCATTAGATCTTATTATGTTTATTTATTTATTTATTTATATATATTTATATTTTTTTGTTTTTAATTATTTTTAACAACATTCCTATCGTATTAATTTTTAAATTTCTCCACCTTGCACTAGGTTGTGACCCATAACCTGTAGGTTTTAGCGATCGTAACCTTCACTCACTCTATTCGTTATTTCTTCATTAGTATTAATATTAATTTTAATATTATCATTATAATTATTATTAATATTAATTAATTAATTAATATAATTTAATAGTAATAGTAATTTAAATTTTCGATAGTGATATTAATGAATAATATTGATAATTATTTTTTTTTTATTATTTATGATATACGTACACATACATACATACATGTATTTACAACATTGCACATATATATATGTATGATTATTTTTTTTATGTACGTTAATAATTATTTATCATAAAATGTATTTATTAACACACTTTTTTTTTTTTATTTATTTGTACAAGTAAATTAAGAATAAGTACAACTTGGTAGCAAAGAGAGATAGAATTATTTTCTTTTATTATTTATTTAATATTAATATTATTATTTATTATTTTATTATTATTATAATAATTATTAAAGTGAAAGATAAAGAAAGATTAAGAGACAGATTGAGAAAGATATTTGTTAATTACTTTTTAAACCGTCGCTGGTTAACACCAAAGGGATCTTTGCCGTTAGCTAGTTATTATATATTTATTTATTTATATATATCCCTCTTATTGTACGCATATGTATTTTTATTTTTATTTAATTAATTAATTTATTAATATTATTATTATAGTTAACGATATACAACATATGTAACTGAGGCGGTGGATTAAAAATGAGGGATTACATGTGTAGAATAAATGGAATAATTATGTAAGTGATATTTTTCATTTATTTAACTTACTCTTCAGCTCAAAAGGGTTTAAAACCTTTTTCATACTCAGGCTTATTTTAATAATTTAGTTTTTTTTTTTACTTTTTTTACTTTTTTTATCTATACTTCGTATAATTGGCAAAGAGTCCACTTTCGGTGAATTTTAGTTTATTTTTAATTATTTAAAAACGACACTCGGCTGGACACTGTCCGTTTCGATAGCAACACACATTAAAAATCAATTACGCTAGTTTTTTTTTTAAGGTCAACTTTTTTTTTTCACCGTACAACTAAAACTGGGGTTGAATTTTTATCTCGATAAAATTTTCCGTTAGAATATTTTTAATAATTTTTTAAAATAAAAATTATTAATTCAAATTTTTTTTTAAACTGGTAATTAAAACTAGCAACTATAAATGAAATTTTGCTTTATTAAACAATGAATTTTATTAAATTGCATTGTACTTTCTTAATTATAGACGTTTTTGAAAATATACGCTCATCTCGATGTAACACTCATCAAGAGCTTTCATTTGAGTACCCACATGCATTTTGATATATATTTCATATATACATTTATATAAATATATAAAATATATGAAAAATTGATATGGGTACTCAAATGAAAGGTCTCAATGAGTGTAATATCGAGATGAGCTTATATCTTCAAAAATATCATTAATTGACAAGATAGCAGTCAGTTCCTAATTATTGACATTTTTTAAGATATAAGCTCATCTTGTCATTACACTCATCGAAACCTTTCATTTGAGTACCCACATCAATTTTTCATATATTTGTCATATATACATATATATATGATATATATAAATATATGAAAAATTGATGTGGGTACTCAAATGAAAGGTCTCAATGAGTTTAACATCGAGATGAGCTTATGTCTTCAAAAATATCATTAATTGACAAAATAACAAAATTAGTTCTTAATTATAGACATTTTTAAAAATATAAGCTCGTCTTGATGTTACATTCATTAAGAGCTTTCATTTGAGTACCCACATCCATTTTTGATATATTTTTGATATACACATATATATATAATATATATAAATATATGAAATATATGAAAAATTGATGTGGGTACTCAAATGAAAGGTCTCGATGAGTGCAATATCAAGATGAGCTTATATCTTTAAAAATGTCAATAGTTTAGAAGATACAAGGTCATTTATTAATTATGTATCTAGAATTTTTTGTTAATAAAAATTAATTTTAATTTTACACATTAAATTAAAGAATATTTTGACGAAAAACTTTTTTTTACCGAGATAAAAAACTCAGGTAACAGTTTCACCATGCCAATATTAATTTCGATCCTCTATATTATTGATCAATAATTATATAAATAAATACGGTGTCATAATTTAGTATCTCACTTTTCTCTTAACAAGAGTTCATTCGATGGCTGTCCAAAGAGGCCACGGTGTTTATTTAATTATTTATTTATTAATTAATATATTAATTAAAAAGGGACCGAAGTGTCATGGCTTAACAGTATCATTATTATTATTATTATTATTATTAATTAATAATTATTTTTTAATAATAATTATTCTATAAATCCTCACATATTTTCTTAATAGTTTTCTTTAATCGCGAGATTCACATTATTTAATAATAATATAACATATATTTATTTTATTCGCCGTCTGGAGTCTCTCAACACGATCATAGGTAATATTTATTTAATAATTAGTAATTATAATTTAATTAGTAATGAAAAAATTCAGCATGGATAAATAAATACAGTCCATTAAATGATTAACCTGAGATTCAAATAGCGGTATTGCACTCACATTATTTCAATGAGATTATTTCATTTAACTTTTTGTTAAAAAAAAAAAAAGAAAAAGAAAGAATTTGCTTTTAACTTCCAGACTAGATTTATCTAGATCTCAAAGGATCTTATCACAATGCCGAGCTCGTATTTTTTTTTCTTCTACATCATCGTGTCTTTTTTTTATTTATAATTAAGTCAAGGTGAAAACAATTTTAATTGCTCGGAACTCGGAATCTAATTAATTATATAACTTAAATACCCGAGAGAGCTTTTTTTTCAAATGTTAGTTTTCATTTTCTTTCAAATCTTCCCTTAATTATTTTTATTTTCTCTATTAAAACAATTATAATAATAATAATTATAGTAATAACAAACTTAACTATCTTTATAATTATTAATTGTTAACTTAAATTAACAATTCCTGAGCTCCAAACGGCGACGCAAACAATAAACAAACAATAAATTTATTAAAAAATATTTAACAGTAAGTTTCATTATTTTTTTTTATTATTTATTTTTAATTGGCATTGGATTGCAAGACCCACTTAATAAATATCGTGGTTGCGTAAATTCTCGCGTGTACGGTGAATTAAAATGTGTATTTTTTTTTTATATTTATACTCAGGTGATTCTTTTTTTTATAAATATTTTTTGAGTATAAAAAAATTAATATTAATTTTTTTGATACACTGATAGAAGGATTTTTTTTATATTTAATAAGCTTTATTAACTGTTAATAAACAATTTTTTAACATTGAAGGATTTAATAAATATTTAATAGTAATAAATTATTTATTAAAAATGATTTATTAAATGTTAATAAATATTTGTTAACAGTTAACAAATATTTATTTAAAATAAAAAGCAAAAATAGCAATTTTTTGACATGAAAATTAATTTAGCAGATATTTGATAATTTTAAGAATTTTTTTAACAAATAAATTATGGAAAAAAAGTAGAAAAAAAAATCGACATGTAGAGATTTAAAAAAATAAAAAATCCAATTTTTTAAAAATAATTTTTTGAAAAAAATCTAATAGTTAAAACAAATTAAAAAATAGTTAAGTGACTGCTAACTTTAATGTCATTTTTTTGACACTTTATAACCCTACAGCTGGAATAAATGATAATAATTAAATTCATTAAATAAATTAACGTTTTTAATATTTAAAAATATAAAAGATAATTAAAAGCTGTGGTAGAATTTGGTATTTTACAATAAACGTTATTATAATGTAATATAATTAATGCAAATAATTTATAAAGATGATTTTTGTTTATAAACAATCTTCATGTAATATGACATTGCAAGCGAAACAAATTATTTATTAACTGTTAATAAATGTACTTTCCTTCCAAATAAATATTTATTGAATGTTAAAAAATATTTATTAAAATTTAATAAATCAAATTAGTAGATAATAAATCCTTCTATCAGTGTAAGCTCAAAAAATATTCAAAAATAATAAAAATAAGAACCACCGTAATACACATAGATATTGAACAATAAAGTAAATAATAATAATAACTCCTCAGAAAGCAGAAGTAGGAACAAAAAATCCGTCACCCTTTGGCAGACCAGCTGCCATTAAAACGGTGTGCAATCATTGATTAATATTTAAACTTCTTACTCATTTTCATTAAAACCATACACACTACTGTCGCTGATACTCGCGTTTACCTTCGTGGGCGTGTGCTGTATGTGTAAGTGTACATATATCGTGTACATATTTCGAGGGACGTAACACGATATACGAGAATGTCTATTGATGTTCCAAAATGTACATACTATACGCAAAACATTACATTTAACGTTCCATTAATCCATTGATTAATTTATTTGATTAATTAGTCCAAATATTTATCGACTTGTATAAATTTTTTTTTTCCATTAAATTATTATTAATTGCAGTAAGAATTTTTTTTATAAAAAAAAATTAATGAAAATGAACACCTGTATTAATTTAAATAAGTGTATTGAGGTGGGCGTTGTTCGCCAGCTCGATGCTCTTTACAAAACTTTTTCTCCACGCACGCGTGAAAGAATTATGCAGTTTTATATGTACATTTTAAAACCGTATTTTACATTCTCGTATATTCGTCTAACATATTATATATTATTCACCTTGACATTATATATATCTATATATATGAATGTTAGTATATATAGATATATTTTTATATTTATAGTTGTATTATGTATGTATTTAAAAATGTATGTATGGATATATATATTGTTGCGTATTAAGTATACGAGTCGGTGATGAGATGTCGCGTATCCTTATTCATTCTTTCTTCTTTTTCTTTTTCTTCTTTTTTATTTTTTTATTTTTTTTTGTGGTTTTTTATTTTTCTCAAGGTTTCCTCTTTACTCTTGGTAATATCTGATTTGACTCGATGCAACGGCTATGTCTAAATTTTATTTGGGGAGACGAGCAATGTAACATTGGTGGTGTTTCAAGGCGACCAGAAGTTGAGACTCATAGTTGTCACCTGAAATTTATTTATTTATATTAGTTTTTTTATTCAATTGCAAGAAATACAAAGTATTTTAAAATAATTATTTTTTATAAATTTTTTTTTAATTATTAAATTGCGTTATTAATTTCAAAAGAACGAATAAAATATTTTTTTTGGCTTTAATCACTTTAAAAATGTTGAAATTTATTGGAAAAAATGATAAATAATTTTTTTTTTTTTAATTTAGCTTTGAAAAAAAAATTCTTAAAGTCAAAAGTGTGAACATATTTTATTTTTAATTATTTTAAATTTTAAATTTTTGGCTATAAAAATTGATGAAAAAAATTCAGACACCAAACCGTAAAAATTAAAAAAAAAAATTTATAATTAATTTTTTATGACAAATTTTTAATTATTTTAAATAAAAAAAATTTTTTTATTTTATTTTCTAACTTTCTAATTTAAAAATTGGACGTTTTAAAATTCTGGCTATAAAAATTTTTAATAAAGAAAAATTGAGTCGCCGAAATATGAAAATTACAGAAAAAAACATTTATAAAAATCTAAATTTAAAAAAAATTTTTTATAAGAAATTTATACCTTGCAAATTTTTTAAAATTAATTTGAAAAAAAATTCCTAATACGCTCTTTCAACATCATTAACGCAAAATGTTTATTATAATTTTATTAATTAAAATAATTAGTAAAAAAAAAAATAATTTGTCCATCAAACAGACAAATTTCCAATAAAATGATAAAAAATAAAATCAACCTCAAACAAGACGTTTACGAGATTCACGAGTGAGGCGGAGGTGTACACTGTTCTTGCTTTTCTCCAGTAGCCGCAGCGGCTGGTTTTATCACCGGCTTTTCCTCATTTACCGGCGTAGGTGGTGCGTTCTTTCGCGGCGGCATTCGCTCGTTAATAGCGTCAAGACCCTTGGCTTCGGCGAACGACGTGATTTTGTGGTTCGGTGAGAATCCTTGGAGCGCTGTAAAACATTTTAACATTTATTTTTACTGTCTACTCTATCTCTTCCACATCCACACCTCCATTTCCTTATCAATACTCCAACTTTAATACTCTTATCACGTTATCACACACACCCACACACACAGACGGTGTCGTCAATCTAGGTAAATTGTCCAGACTATCTTAACATCCCTTTTCCATTTAATTTTATTTTTTCGCTCACCGTTTTTTAGAGACATCTTGCCGCCAGACAGTGCTCCCAAAGGAAGGGCACCCGTAGGCGTGAGTCCTTTCAACTGCAAGACACTCTCGCTCTCCTCTCTGAAAAATTTTATTTTTAATATTTTTTATTAAAAAAAAAAAAAATTTTTTTTTTTTTAATAATTTACCTGAGGACGGAAAATACTCGTGCCATTTTTCCAATCGCCCTGATCTTGTTTCTGATGACTTCCTTGCGTAAATTTGCTGCTGCACCTAAACCACAAAAAAATAATAAGTAAACCGCAATAAAAAAAGTATTTTCCAATAATTAAAAAAAAAATTATCTAATAATATAAGGAAAATTTATCCGCTTAATTAAATTACAATGCAAAAAATATATAAACCGCATATCGGAGTAACGATTTTTCCTCATGATAATACACTCAGACTAAATTATTCTACAAAATAATTATTTATGTATTATATATTAATTTTAAATAATGATAAATTTTCCTCAGTAATATTATACAGTATTTTGTCGTTATTAGCACTCTCGACGCTCAATAGACAATTAAACAATATATTTATCAGTAATTAAATTCAAACGGCTGAATAATTTTTTAGCGTGAAAAATAAATTATTATTAGAGAATAAAAAAAAAAGTAATAATGATAACAATATTTATAGTAAAAAAACACGAGTTGCGTTATTCGGCGCGTGAAAATAAATTTTATATATTATTTATATTTATATTATTGCGTGTTTTAAAAGCTGCACTCGCTGAGTGTTTGACAAATGCACTATACATAACATGCGCATGCAATTCAGGGTAATTTTTTTTTATATAAACTTTATAAATCTTTTAGCGCTTTTCGATTTTTTTCAGTTTCTAATTTTTGCGGATGAAAGTTTTTTTTATTTTATTTCAAGTAAAAATTTGGTAAATATTTACAAGTGGGGTCAACTATTTTAATTTTCATTTTTTTGTATGAAATTTCTATTTGATTTTATCGATGTATTTTTTTTTTAAAATACATAAAAAAATTAACAATTTAAAAAAAAAAGTTGATTGCCACAATTGTAACAAGTGTTCAAAAAACTTTATAAATTTTTTAGAAAATTGTGATATTCATTTTTTTTTAAATTGTTCGTTTTTTTATGTACTTTTCAAAAAAAAATCTATCAAAAAAATATAAAATAGAAATTTTATCCAAAAAACATGAGAGCCAAAATTTTTCCAACTTTTTATAAAAAAAAAGCTATCCAAATCTTTATATTTTTCTTTCTCGACATTTTTTATTAAAAATGCGCCGTAAAAACAAGCAAAATAAAAAAATTTAAAAATGTCAATTTTTCACCTAGTTATCACCCAAAATAGGGTTGACCATTTTAATTTTCATTTTTTTGAGCAAAATATCCATTGGATTTTATTGATGTATTTTTTTTTGAAAAATACATAAAAAAATAAACAATTAAAAAAAATAAAAGTTCATTATCACAATTTTAACAAATTTTACAAACTTTTAAAAAGATTTATAAATTTAAAAAAAAATTATAATAATATTCAAATTTTTTTTTTATAATTGTTGGTTTTTTTAAGTACTTTTCAAAAAAAAAAAATTTATCAAAAACATTAAAAAAAGATAAAAGAGAAATGTTATCCAACTTTTGAATTCAAAAAAGCTATCAAAATCTTTTTTTTTTCACGACATTTTTTCTCAAAAAAACGCCGTAAAAACAAGCAGCCTCAAAATAAAAATTGAAAATGTCAATTTTTCAGCTAGTTATGGCCCAAAATGGGTTTGACCCGTTGTAAATAATTACCAAAAATTTTCTATCTCAAACCACCGAAAGATTTCTAAGGATTTATTCTATTTAACGACCTAGCCTGTAATTACAGGGCAGAAATAACAACTCATGGGAAAAAGGAATTTCGGAAAAATAAACAAAATAAATGTTATTTATTATTCATAAAACAAACTCGATCGGAAGTGAGTAGAGGACATGTGAGGGCAGGAAAACTTAATCGCTATTTATAATAAGAAAAATATATATAATGATTATAATAATATTAATGGTAGTTTGGACTACTGGCTGCTGGCTGCCAGAATTACATGGGAAGTAAAGGGAATTCCGGACGATCATGCCCTAAATTGTCGTATTTCATTAACGCGGAAACTCGATATCCGTAATGCTCTCACTCAACATTCAATGATAATCAATAACCCGTCACGCATACTGCATACTAGTGTAAATAAAACTAAATGTACTTTAATTGAAAAATAAACTATTTAAATATTTAAAATAAAAATAATTGAAACTGACAAAATAACAAACTTTTGTTCGGTAAAGAATTCAACGTCAATATTTAGTGTAAACCGCACGGTACGTTGTTGTTTTAATTAAACTTTTACAATTTTTTTTTTTGCAAAAAAAAATGAATATTATTTTTTTTATTTTTATATAAAAATTCATTATTTTTACAACCGCTTGCTAGTCTATAATAGTTATGCATTCTCCGTGCTTTTTTTCATGCTCAACTACTTGTGTCTAAAAAAAAATTTTTTTTATCGAATTTTATTTTTTTTGTTTTAATTTTTTTAAGGATTGTTTTTTTTTTATTTTTAAGGTAATAATTACTAAAATCAATAATTAATAAAAATTGATTAAAGTAATTATTGTATAAATTAATGGAATATTAGCCGTTGAATGAATAACATTTATTGATAATGATAATATTGTATTATTGTATTATAATTTATAATTATTAATATTTAATATTTAATTATGGAGAAAATAAATAATAACAAAAACTCACCGTACGCGGTAATTATTGGGGTGATATTCGATTTGGAGCACGTTGGGTAAACCATTGGACCACGTTACAAGGTGTAATAACGTACAGATAGCGGCGGTGGATGGCAACGTCAACGGCAAGTCGTGATTTAAAGGACAGAAGTACCAACAATGTGAGACCAGCACCAATTCACCCATTTTTTTTTTTTTTTATATATTTGTATATACATATTTAACAATAAATTGTTTAATTAAAGGGTGATGGTCGTGGCGAAACGTGATGTAGTTTTTCAGCGACGAAAAATCAGTAGTTATAGCGAGGTAGAAGTGTGGAAATAAAACAACACATAGAACAGACAAAAAAAATATGTGCACAGCATAAGTAATTGCATTCTCAAGCTAGTGCTATTAATTTATTATTTTATATTTTTAACAGCTGCTAGTTTGTTTAAAAAAATTTTTTTTAATATTATTAAACAATTCTACTTTATGATTAAGTCTCCATTTTTTTTAATTTTATTTAATTTTTTTTTTCAATAATAAATTATATTATTAAGAGAATAAACTGTATCTTGTGAACTATTGACATTTTTAAAGATATAAGCTCATCCTGTCCTTACACTCATTGAGACCTTTCATTTGAGTACCCACATCAATTTTTTATATATTTTATATATTTATATATATGAATATATGAAAAATATATCAAAATGCATCTAGGTACTCAAATGAAAGCTCTTGATGAGTATAATGCCGGAGTGAGCTTATATTTAAAAAAATGTCTATTAATTAAGAAATGACCTTATATCTTGTGAACCATTGATATTTTTAAAGATATAAGCTCACCCCTAGAATACACTCATTGATACCTTTCATTTGAGCACCCACATTAATTTTTCATATATTTTATATATTTATATATATGAATATATGAAAAATATATCAAAATGCATGTGGGTACTCAAATGAAAGCCTTTGATGAGTGTAACATCGGGATGAGCTTTTATTTAACAAAATGTCTATAATTAAGAAATGACCTTGTATCTTGTGAACTATTGAAATTTTTAAAGATATAAGCTCATCCCGATGTTACACTCATCGAGATCTTTCATTTGAGTACCCACATCAATTTTTCATATATTCATATATATTACATATATGTATATATATGAAAAATATATCAAAATGCATGTAGGTACTCAAATGAAAGCTCTTGAAGAGTGTAACATCGAGATGAGCTTATATCTTTAAAAACGTCAATATTTAAGAAATTACAGTACAATTTAACAAAATTCATTATTTTATAAAGCAAAATTTTATTTATTTATAGTTCACAAGTCATGGCAAGGTTGCTAGTAATAATAATAAAATTGTAATTAAAAGAATAAAATTAATTACTCCGACAATGTTAATTGCAATGTCAAATAAGTAAAAAAATAGAGACATTTAATCATTAATTATTAAAATGTTAACTTACAAAAAAAAAAAATTATTCAAGTTAGTAAAAAAAAAAAAGTTAATTCTAATGAAGGTATTTAGTAAATATCTGATTATAAATTACTGGTTAACAATGAATTAAATAAATATATATTTGTGCATAAATATATATACGTATAGAGAAGCTTCCTGTAAAAGAAAAGAAACTCTCAAAAGAGAAAAATTAGATTAATAAAGTTTTTAAAAAAACGTCGAGGATCATGAAGTAACTTGTCACGCAGTGGAGCATTTGCTGATAAAGTTTAAGGTAAAAAGTTCCATATATGTAAGTAGAAATTTTTCTTGTCGAGGATACTATTATTTTACGGTAAACTCGACAAGTGGAAAAGTAATAAAATAAAATATGGATAAAATAATAATATAAGATACTTCGAAGAAGTATATGACCCTCGACGTTGTTGAGTAAAGAATAGCAAACTACAGTACTCGAATTATATATCAAGGGATATTATATAGTATAATATATAATATGAAAAATCGTGTGTATTCTCTACGGGATTTTTCTCTTCGTGCTCAAAGTAAATTTCTTAAATCAAAAGTGACACGTCGGGTTACGTTAGCTCTCGTAATAAATTTATATATATACTCTTATATACAATAGGGTCTATCATTTTTGTGTTCCAATATTTTTATTATCACGAGAAAACTTCCATCGGAAATTTATGACGGAAAAAGATCATTAGTTATCAAAAACAATTTCAATTTGCCGCTTTTTTTCACTTCGCGCTGGCAAAAAATGGCAGCCGTCGAACATATGACTTCTCTGACCGATTTTAAACTTTGATCGTCAATAAAAATTAAACAAAAACCAATTAAACCACAATTTTTTGTAGGATTGTCTAAATAGACGGTACAAAATTATTAAAAAAAAATTCGAGCTTATACACGGAAAGAACAAGATAACACTGGATATTATCCCAGATTATACTTAGTGATATCTGTGGTGAAAAAAATTTCAAATAGTAGTTAGAAAAATCCAGATTATATTTCGTGATATCTGGATTATACTCATTATAATCCGGACTACACTCATTGTAATCTGGATTACACTCCTTGTAATCTGGATTATACTAGCTACTATCTGAAAATTTTTTACTCTGTGTAATCTGGGATGATATCCAGTGTCATCTTGTTTTTTGCGTGTAGGTTGAATTTTTTCTTGATTGAGGTCTTATAATTGGCACCCGGTGATTGTAATTAAAAAATCTCCAAGAAGTAAATAAAAGTTTTAATAAAAGTTTGAGCGCAAAAAAGTGAAACTAAATTAAAAAAATGTTAATTAACTAATTATACTTTATAATTAAATCTGTCAAAGTTAATATAAAAATTTTAATAATAATTTTTTACAATTCAGCTCAAAAATGACAAACCCAAATGTACATTTTAATTTAACAAACTAATCTTACGTAGAATTAATCAGGTAACTATGTGGCATGCATTTGGATTATAATACATAGCACAGAAAAGTTATATTAAATTATATTGTATCAAATTATTACAAAGTAAAAGTACACACATGTGTACCTTTTTAATTAACTGTTACTTCAATAATAGACTCGTGTCAGAATATCAAATTATTAATTAACATATCACAATAAACTCGGTGTACATTCCCGACCATTAAATTTAATTAATAAAATAAAATATTGCAACATAATTATTATTAATTTTCATAACTTTTCTGTGTTAAAAAAAAACTATAATATAAAATGAGAGAAAAAATAATGAAAGATGAGTCGTGAAAAAAGCTGAATGTGGAAAAAATAACTGCTCAAGAGGCTTGTTACGATTGTTTCCGGATTTGAATAATAGTTGGGGATATAAATTTAAAAAATAAGGCTGGAGGCTAGGAAGTGGAGATGACGTTTAGATATTATTTAAAATTCTTTAAGGGCGGCTTTAAACTTTTATTTATATACAGGTAGATAAAAAATATAGTTATAGTTTTAGTTATCGGAGAAGATATAGGTGGAGATAGATGGTTGATTTAAGTTTAGTTAAATTTATAAAAAGCATATAGCGTATAGGGATGAGAATTGTATCCCGGGCATATCGAGATAGAGATAGCGGAGGTTAAGGAGGGATGATAGCATAGCCTCAACGAGGTTGGATGCACGCTGGAGACGTCGCTTGCTCGAGTGGAGAGGGGACTAACCCGGGATTCAAAGGGGTTGATCGATGCCCGTGGGTTTTGTCTCTTATCTTCATATTCAGTACTGCTTAAAACTCTCGTTCGTTTTATCGAATTTATAAGTACATCTTATTATTTAATTAAATATAATTCATACTATTTTTTCGGCTTTAGAATTTATTTTTATTTACTCTAAATTATTTGTTTGATTTCGGTTTAAATCTTCGATAAATAATCCGATTAATTTTATTTTATTATTTTTGGTTTTCATCGCGAATCACTTGTTGAGATTTTTAATCAAACCACACACGGTTAAGCGTTAGATTAAATCAAATTCAAACTTTACAACACGACACACGGGTTAGTCAAAAACTTTTATAATAAATTTAACTCTACTTTTTAATTTGGTGGTACTGTAACTTTTCTCACGAATTTTGTTTGCGTTTTTGGGGGGAGATTTTTATTTTTTGATAAATTTTTTACTTGATTGCTTTCAAATTTTTGTGAGCGTGTTGAGGTTTTAATGTTGCGCGTGCTACGTGGACACAGTTCAGTGTCAACGATTTGGATTTATATATATAATTGTATTCATTATATATAATTTTTTTTACTAAAAAAATTTGTAGCAAAGGCGTCAAATTTTAGATTTAAAAAAAAATTTATTAAAATTGAGCAAAAATATAAAAAACATTTTTTTAAATTAAATAACTTTTTTTTAATATTAAAAATTTAAAATATTTTCAAATTAATAAATTATTCATAAAAAATAAAGATTTTAGAATTTCTTAAAAAAGTGAAAATTTTTTTTTTTTTAGATAATCTATATAATTAAGAAATGTCCTTGTATCTTGTGAACTATTCGCATTTTTGAAGATATAAGCTCATCTCGATGTCACTCTCATCAAGACCTTTCATTTGAGTACCCACATCAATTTTTCATATATTTATATATATTATATATATGTATATATGAAAAATATATAAAAATGCATGTGGGTACTCAAATGAAAGCTCTTAATGAGCGTAACATCGGGATAAGCTTATATCCTAAAAAATGTCAATAATTAAGAACTGACTTTGATATCTTGTCAACTATTGACATTTTTAAAGATATAAGCTCATCCTGATGTTATACTCGTCGAGACCTTTCATTTGAGTACCCACATCAATTTTTCATATATTTATATATATTATATATATGTATATATGAAAAATATATCAAAATGCATGTGGGTACTCAAATGAAAGCTTTTGATCAATGTAACATCGGGATGAGCTTATATCTTAAAAAATGTCAATAATTAAGAAAGTACAGTGCAATTTAACAAAAGTCATTATTTGGTGAAGCAAAATTTTATTTGTTTATAGTTCACAAGTCATTTAAATATTTAAATTTATATAAATAAATATAAAAAAATTATAAATGAAATTTGGAATTTTTTGAGTTTAAAAAAAAAGATTTATATTCAACGTTTTTGCTACAAAAATTTTTTTTCACACGATCAATTGAAAACAATAATAATAATTAATGGGAAAATTAAAAAACAAAAATAAATTTAAAATTAAAACTCAGGATTAAAAATGAACGCGATTAATTTATAAAATATATATATTTGAACATTGAAATTTTCCCTTATTTATTAATGTAATAATTCTAATATGTATGCAATATTATGTAAAAACGATAATATAAAGAATGTGTTGATATTATTATGCACAATAAAAACAACAACAACAACAACAACAATAATAATAACAATCCTGAGTATAACATACGTGTGAAAACGTTCGTGACGAAGTCGCGCTACTGGCTAACGATTATTTTCATTTTCATTCTATATATTATGCATTAATATATGTATATATATATATATATATATATATATATATATATATATATATATACACTATTATTATTTATTTAACAGTAGATTTATTCAGAGGAAATCAGATTAATTATGCAGTTTATCGTGATAAAAAAACAAAATAATTTTAAAAGTTTGTTTTATTATTATTTTCACATACTAGCGACTATAAATTTTTTTATTTTTTTTTTGTATCCAAATAATATCATCCAATAAAAAAATAAAAAATATGTACGTATGAAATTAAACGATAAAAATATTTAACAGTACAATGCATAGTATGAATTGCAAATGATAAATATAAATATAAAAATACTTTGGTTTATAAATATGTGATCTGCAACTATTCTAGGCAACGAATTTAATATTTAAAAGCCAACGATGAATTTTAATTATGAAACAAATATAAATACATTAAATACGTGATCAAATACTTTAAAAAAATTCAAACTAAATTTTTTATAGATTTTTTAAAATAATTTTAATAACTAAAAACAAACGATTTTAAATTAATGGTTGAATTAGCGATGAAAAAGCGGGTCCAGCAGCAAATAAAATAGCGACAACGACACGAAACGTAAACACGCGAATTAAATACACTCCGCGTTTTAGTCGCGTTTTTTTTTTTTTAATTATTTAAAAAATCAATCAAAGGTTTCATTAGTCGGCAGCTAATTTTTATTTAAATTTTATCAAAAACGACCTTTAGTTAAGTTACGTACTGAGTTAATTTTTTATTAACTTTGCATGTAAGTCATCAAGCGGACTTACCATTTTTTTTTTGGACAACGACTTTGGCGGCGACTTTATGGGGTTGGAGATTTCCCGTATCAACGGAGTTTTGAGTGGTAGTAGTAGAAGTAGTAGAGGTAGTAGTAGCATAGTGTCGTGCCGATATAGGAGGAGTCCAAGGCCAGTGTGATTGACACAAATATAATAAAGAAGGAGTACGATAAAAGACAATAAAGTGCAAATCTGGAGGTCTTTTTTTGTCAAAATTATTTTTTATTCGATTTTTCCGGGCGCGGGTTTTCTAAAATTTACTTTTTTTGACTAAATAGACAGAAGGTTCGTGCGTTTTAATGACTGCTGACTCTTAAAAGCTAATTTACTATGATTATTGAGGCTAGATTCGAAAATGCGCTATATCTAGATACATAATTAAGAAATGACCTTGTATCATGTGAATTATTGACTTTTTTAGAGATATAAGCTCATCCTGATGTTACACTCATCGAGACCTTTCATTTGAGTACCCACATCAATTTTTCATATATTTTATATATATTATGTATATATATGAATATATGAAAAATATATCAAAATGCATGTGGGTACTCAAATGAAAGCTCGTGATGAGTGTAGCATCATGATCAGCTTATATCTTAAATAATGTCAATAATTAAGAATTGACTTCTATCCTGTCAACTAATGATTTTTTTGACGATATAAGCTCATCTCGATATTACACTCATCGAGACCTTTCATTTAAGTACCCACATCAATTTTCCATATATTTTATATATATAAATATATGAAAAATATCTGAAAATGCATGTGGGTACTCAAATGAAAGCTCTTGATAGGTGAAACATCAGGAGGAGCTTATATCTTAAAAAATGTCAATAATTAAGAACTGACCTTGCTATCTTCTCAACTAATGATATTTTTGAAGATATAAGCTCACTCCGACATTACACTCATTGAGACCTTTCATTTGAGTACCTACATGAATTTTTCATATATTTTATATATTTATATATCTAAATATATGAAAAATATATCAAAATGCATGTGAGTACTCAAATGAAAGCTCTTGATGAATGTAACATCATGATGAGCTTATATCTTCAAAAACGTCAATATTTGAGAAAGTACAGTGTAATTCAGCAAAAGTCATTACTTAATAAAGCAAAATTTTAATTTTTTTTTAGTTATTTTTCTCAAAAACTAAAGATAATTTAGAGGAAAACAATGCATCAAATTTGAAAATTAATCTCAAAAAAAGTGAACACTATTTTTTTTTATTTTTATAAATTGACTTGTAAAATTCAAGCAATTATTTTCATATTCATTTTTTGATACAAAGCCAGTGAATTAATAAATAATTTAAAAGTAAATTTGTTCCACAAAGAAGTTAAATTTCTCACCGCAAAATTTGAATATTTATGAAAGATTAAAACGCTTGAACCTCCTGCAGAATACAAAAGTAAGAACTGTCGCCAAGTATTTTATTAAGACAAAATAAAAAAGGGTCATTATTTAAATCTACAAAATAGAGACCGAAACAATTTAAGCGTTTGTAAAATAAATAATAAAAAATATTTAGGTCCAGGGTTTGCACTGTTAATGTCAAGAAAGATTATTGTAGTTATTACTGAAAATGAAATGCGGAAAAATCGAGTGAAAAGGCAGTACAATAAATAATCTTTCTTAAGAATATATAAAAATAATAATAAGACTTGCAAGAAGGCAATTTCGAAATGAAAATCGATGGAGCGAATGCTCTAGTAATATATATGTAAATATCTCATTTCCTTGAATATTTCCTAGCATTTAATAAGCATCCTAATCATCGTATTCCACTTCGAAGTGTGAATTTATATTTAGATGTAATGGAATGGAGGTCGTATGGACTTATTCGTTTTACAATATAAAATAAAAATAAAAATTTTTAAAGATCTGCAGTCGGATAATTTTAAAAATGAACGATGCATTAAATAAAATATAAAACAAAATTTAATAATAATTATTGAACACGCATGATAAAATGGTTCTAAGCTACGGGAATTTAATTGGATGCTATTACAAGTGTATTTTACAAGGATGAGAAGAGAAAAGAAAAGGGAGGAGAAGTATAAGAGAAGTTTTAATAATTATTTATCCAGTTAAGCATAAGGCTTGATTTTATGTACGAAGCTTTTTTACAATGATAAAAAAAAATATGTTTTGTATTGTAGATTGCTGATTGTAAATTTAGTAAAATAAAGTTGAGAGTAAGCCAGTATCTGCAGAGGATGTTCTTATAATGTAATATAAAGAAAAATAGTTTTAAAAAATATATGTGTACGAGATAATAAATAAATAAGGAGAAAATTTGTGATAAGAGAAAGATAAATAGTAAAAATGGATTTTATGCGCATTGTAGCATACGAAGAAAGTCTATGGTAATTTTAGATTCAAATGTATGTACATAATCTTGTGGTATAGCAAGTATATATATTTATGTGGTTTATAAATAATAATGTTAAAATAAAGGCGATAATGTAAATTATTATTTTTTATGTCTGTGACTTATCATTTATGATTATGATTGATTAAGCGATTTATTAATGTTAATGTTAATGTAATGGATTGTGAGGTGATTGATGTATATATACTTATATATGATAATGATATAAAGGTACTGTCGATTGACGTTTTCTTACCATCTGTCCGTACCAGCGGATAATATGGAAAAAGACAATTATTATGGTTTTAGAATATTTGTTTTTTTTTTTTTTCTATTTTTTATTTTATATTAATAATAATGAGGGTGGAAATTTTTATATAGGGAATTTACATGTCGAGCCTCACATCGAAATTTATCGGAGATTACACAGAAAAAAAAATTTCTTGACTACACTGAGAAAAAAAAGTACTACTTTTGAGAAAATTTTCTTATCACAAGAATATAGGGTAGAAGCACCGTTTTTGGCCAACTAACATTTAAATTAATTTATAAAAAATTATAATATTATAACCATATTTTTTTTTGAGGTTTGAAAAATTTATATGAAAACGAATTGAGTTTCTAATGGTTTAATAAAAATTCATTTCTATAGTTTATTTGAACAATAAATGGTACAAGAATATATTTTCTTATCTCAAAAATTGATCGAATTTTTTGTCTAAAATTTTTTGTCTAATTGAAGTGAACCTATTCGTGTGTTAATCTATCAAAATTAATGCCAGTATTTTATTATCATGATAGATATTGATATTCTTTTGTTAAAAAACCAAAATTTATTTTAAACGATTCTTGAGCCAAGAAATTTTTTTCTGGACAAAAAATTTTTTTTTCTGTGTAGAGAACAAAATTTTTGGCTCAAGAAAATTTTCGGGTATCTGAAGGAAGACTGAAGTTGTGTTGGCCGAAGTAAAAATTTTTCTTGAAATTCTATTCTTGGTAGAAATAATTTTTTCTTAATTCAAATTATCATAAATATTTGATACAATAAATTTTTATATTTGATCAAGACTTTTAGATACTTTAGGGAAGCAGCGCCACCTACTTCTGCTGAGAAAAAAGAACTAAATTTTTTTGGAGCAAGAGGCTGAATTTTCTCAAAACGACAAGATTTTCTTGATTTAAATAAATTTTCTTAGATCAAGATACTCTTAAAGCAAGAGAATAAGTTCTGTTGGAATAAGTGAAATTTCTTATCAAAAAAAATTTTTTTTCGCTCAAGATAATAATTATGAAGAAGAATATTTTATTGGCTCAAGTGAACTTTTTTTTCTGTGTAATTTTCACAGTGCTGGCAACCATTAAATAGTTCAAATAGATTGCGTAATTTTTTATTGAAGGATAAAATTTTAATTAATCCCCGCAATTTATAAAATATTTAACCAGAATATTTTATTAAAATTTTTTTTTTAGCGCAGAGTAATTTATTTCACCATCTCTGACAGGATAATCGGGGTTTGAAAGGTTGCTCGCACTGTGCCAGGGTAATGGAGGTTAACTTGGGGAAAATAAATGGAGGTTAGGCTGGGAGATAAAATATTGGAAATCAGGAGTGTTTTCCCACGCATTGACGTTGGAATTTAAAAATGAACATGTGGAACCGGGGAATGCAAATAGGCTATAAATTTTAGTGGAAATTGCATCACTATGTAGTAATGGCGAATGTGGAATTTCCGGTATTTCGACGGGAGGCATCTGAATTTTTCAGCTTGATAAATACCCGCTTCTATTTTCATTAGTTTTTTCTTTATATTATTTCCCGATTGCCAATCGTACAATATATGTACGTAATTTATATACGTAGATAAATAATCTCGGATAATACAGATTAGCTGAGATTTGTAAAGCATTTTCTGATCTCTATATATTTATTTTATCGGATTTAGAGCGCGGGTACTGCGCTGATAAGACCAGAATAAATTAAAAGTAAATGCCGAAGAAGGGGCTCTTTAATAAAAAAAAAAA
The DNA here is from genome assembly GCA_905319865.3 of Cotesia congregata. Lineage (NCBI taxonomy): Eukaryota > Metazoa > Arthropoda > Insecta > Hymenoptera > Braconidae > Cotesia > Cotesia congregata. Next base: position 2,402,816 of record CAJNRD030001124.1, on the reverse strand, counting down.
AAATAAAAAATAAAATATTGTTAATATAATAAAAAAAACGGGTCCTACCTTCTTCGAGGGCGTCGTCTCCGTCGCTCATGAGCTCGTCGTCCGAGCAAATGTTCAATACGTTAACCAGCATCTCAGTAACTGCGGAAGGTAATTTTATGTTATATTATTTTTATTTAATATAATGGTTTGTTTTGTTGGGCTATTTATGGATTTATAGCGTCGGGAAATTTAATTTATAAAATAAAGTAAAGAGGAAATAAAAGTGAGGACATCTGGAAGCAATAGTGATATATATATTTTTAATTTAACGAGGACGTTTTCTCAACTGGAGTCGAATTATATCGGACTACTACTCCTTGGGTTTTATTTTTTAGTCTTGAAACTAGAAGCCGTAAACCACGTATATTAGACCGCGGTGACATTTCTGCGGTGATTATAGTTTCTGGATAGCCATTGAAAACGTCAGCTCTTACCTTTTTCACCGACGAATGGCAGGGACCACGTGAACACATCCATAAAGTTCGGCAGCCAGTATGGATGTGGCGAGCAGTTGAATTGTCTGATATTCATTACGTTGTTCTCGTACTTGAGCACGGCCGCCTGCAAATTATAAGTTACTCGGTTATTCAATATTTTACTTTTGTTTTCAGGTTTATGTCTTTTTAATTAATTAAAAGTATTTTTTTTTCTACAAGGTGAGTACTTAATTTATAATTATTGTACTCTGACTTTTTAGAATTTTAAAAATATCAATTTGTTAATTTTAAAAATATTTATTAAAAAAATTTTTAATTTATTTTTTACTCAAATTTCTGATTTTTAATTTAAAAATTTTTTTATATAATAAAATTTATGTAATTATTTTTAATTAATTCTACGTAAATTGCTAATTAATTATTTTTTACAAAAATCTTAATTTTATGATTTTTTTCCATTAAAAAAAAATTTTTAATCTTATAAATAAATTTTTTATTTTTAAATTAATGGCTTTAAAGTTAAAAAATTTGATGACATTGTAAAATTTTTACAATAGTTTTTAAATAATTATTCTAAAAAAAAAATTTCAATTTTCTTGTTTTTATTAATTGTAAACAAAATTTAAAATTGTAAAAAAAATTAAAATGAATTTTTTTACTTCAATTTTTCATTCTTAAATAATTGATTTTAAAGCTTAAATATTTTATTTCATAATAATATTTATATAATAATAATAAAATGAATTAAAAATTAAATATAATAATTAAGTACAATTCAAAGTTTTAACTAATTGAGAAACTAAATTTGATAATTTTTAATTAATTAATTAATTAATTAATTACAAGTGTTGAAATTTAAAAATCAACTAAAAATAATTAATAAAAAAAAATAAAATTTCCACTTTAAAAATTAAAACTACAATTGGACTTTTATTAAAGACAGTTAAAGTTAATAATAAAACTTCAGAAAAAACGAAATAAAACAAATGACAATACAAAGTGATTAACGAGTGTAATTACAATAAAAAGAATATAAAACGGAATGAGGAATAAATAAAAATAAAAGCGACCTTATTGTTGTAGACATCGAGGTAGTTGGGTGCACTGAAGATAGTTATGAGCGATGGGAAGCCCGTCGTCTGGGATTTACGGTACATACGATAGCCAGCGTCCTGTGCTTCGTGCGCCCTTATGATACTCAAGAGACTGTTGTTTTGCAGAAAGTCGCAGCACGCTGCATAGCTGTTGACAAAAGTGACATTAGTTTCATTGTATCAACCTTAACTATACTTACTTTATTTTTTATCTTATTTTCTTTCATATTTTACATTACTGTCGGGTTATAACGATGGAAACTTCACGGTTTAAATATGAATTTATACATTATATTACTCCCCAGGATATTTAGATCTCCGGGTCAGGAGAAATTATAAATTCAAATGTTTCTTCTCCAATAAATTACAGTAATGTTAAATAAAAATAACAAACAAAGATAATTTTAAGTTTTCATATTAAAAAAAAAAAATCTTAATTTGTAACTTAAAAAAAAAAAATAAAATTTAACAATTATTTGGCTTTGATTAGAGACAGTCAGCAATTAAATTTTATTTAATTTAAATTGACAAAAAAAAAAACTGTTTAATTAATTAATTAATGACGTTGCAAATTATGTCATCGATTTCCGATAATTTTATCAATTATAGAAACTCATTAAAAAAATACTTTTCTGGCATACAAATGAATTTCTAAATGTCAGGCTTTGATTTATTTAATAATTTATTTTCTCAATTATTTTCCCTCTAATTTTTCTATAAAATTATTTTATTTTGTTAAAATTGTTTTATTTATTCTTAAATTAAATCTCTATTTTTATTTACAAAGAAAATAATTTTATATTTGAAGAAAAAATTTTATAAGTAAAGAAAAATATCTTGTAAAAAAAATAATAAATAATTCTTAGCGGCACTTTGACAGAAAAATAAAACTCTTCTTGTTCGGTTCGTCGATTTAATCAATTCAAGATAGTTATATTGTCAGTAGCGCAGATCCACATTTAGTCCGACCGTAACTCACTCTGAAGCTATTTTATTTATAATTTTTTTATCGTGGCAATTACGCGAAAAAATACCATCGTGATAGAGCCATTAATATTGCCGACAAAAGCCGGGAATTTCGAGCTTGACATTCGTTCGATTGAATTCCTTTTTTTCGCTTTATTTATCTACGGCACAAACACACGTCTAGCCGTATTGAAGCTCTTTGTATGTCAAATTTTAATTTTACAAACGATCAAAAAAAAATTCAAAGTCATATAATTATTTATCTCCGCGAAAAGTGATGAATATTGAAATAGACACGAAATTATTTTATTTCAATTAAAAATTCACAAACTGAATGCCGGAGTAACGCAAGAATACGTCCTGCTGTTAATTCAACCATTTCCGAGCTATAACATGCGCAAAAACACCCTCGAGTATACATTTTTTATTTATAATTTCCCATGAGAGACAGTTCTACTGTAGGCTAAATCGTGTTTCTGGTATATTACATGGATAGCTCTTGATTTCAGTGCTAGTGATAGTGATTCCTTCATTAATCTCATCGTTTTAGCCTACAGGTTATTTTTCTTCATATCATTATTTTATAATCAATTGATATATGTTAAATAATGTCAGAATATGTTAATAATAATAATTTAAATTTGAATATTTATGAATTAATAATAATCCGAACAAAAACAGTTTCACTGTAAAAAAAATCGCGCCAAGTCCACGTTCATAAGACTATTAAGAAAAAAAAATTAGTTTTTTCTTTACAAAAAGATATAAAATAAAAAAATTGAAAAATCCAAGTAACCGATATGATTGTTTATGATTTTCGGAAATTAAAAAAAATTTTGTTGTAAATTTAAAAATTAAAAAAACAATTTTGGAACGTATTTAGTGTGCGCGGTTGCAAAATATTTTACTTTTAACTAAATTCGTAAAATCTATTTAATAGGACTTTAAAAAAATTGAAATGCACAATATATGACGCACACCAAGTACGTTCCAAAATTGTTTTTTTAATTTTAAAATTTACAACAAAATTTTTTTTAATTTCCAAAAATCATAAACAATCATATCGGTTACTTGAATTTTTTAATTTCTTTATTTTATATCTTTTTGTAAAGAAAAAAACTAATTTTTCTCTTAATAGTCTTATGAACGTGGACTTGGCACGATTTTTTAACAGTGAAACTGTTTTTGTTCGGATTTTAGATTTTTTTGAATTATAATAAAAATTACAATTTGTACCAACTTAAATCTCGCGTTGGCTGCATTTTTTATAGCAAACTATCCCCTTGAAGCTACAGTTTATGTAAAAATAATTCCAGCGCACCCTGGCGGGTGTAGATGCAAGCTGTGAAATATCTTTTTTTAACTGTAGTTTCCCATCTAATGAAGGATTACTATGCATTCTCGAATTATTTAGTCTGTGGCAGATCACTTTGCCCATCGAAAAAAAGTCAGGATCGAAATTTTTGCGTTGCTATAGTTTGTGCTGATTAAATTTATTAATTTCAAGTAGATTAATTGTTATATGTGAATATAATTAATTAATAACAGTAAAATGAAGTATGAACTACTGTTATAATATACAATTTAGGAAAAAAAAGTACCGTAGAATTAAATAAAATTTTGCAATCTCAAAATACCGTTCTGCTTACAGTAAACACAGTCGGTAGTCTGGCGCTCCGTTGACAACGGATTTGAACGGAACTTGGCGCCAGATTCTACCGAATCTGTGGATAAAATTAAAAGACATTTAATAATTTTTTTAATAAGCTAATTATTGAAAAGAAAATTAAAAAAAAATTTTTCTACAGGATAGAAGAATTTGTTTATATTTAATAAGCTTTATTAACTGTTAATAAATGATTTTTTAACATCATAGGATTTAATAAATATTTATTAACAGTTAATAAATATTTATTAATAATTAATGAATTATTATTATTGAAAATGAAAAAATTAAATTATTAATAGTTAATAAATCCTTCTATCAGTGTAATTAATTTTTTTTAATTATTCTTAATAAGTTAATTATTAAATAATAAATTTTTTTTTAATTTTTACATGAAATTTTCAATGAAATATTTTCTTAGTACTGATTTTTTAATAGTAATAATAATGATAATAAATAATAATAATAATTTAAGTGAACAAACAGCAGATAGAAGTAACTGTGATTGAAGGCTGAGCAACAGCAGGACGTACAACAAGGGAATAATAATAATTATTGGTTAGGGTGTATTATAATTTACAAACGCTTGAACAATTTGAGCTCCCTTATCGCTTCAGGGTAAAATTATCCCACTTGAGCTATCGTGTTAGCAACTTTTCCGTCGGATGACCTCGCGTGTGATTTGCGTGCTGCGCAAGTCCAACTTGTTCGTGCAATACATGCATATATACTGACAGTCTGTAGACATACACATACAAACAAACAGACTAGAGCTTACAAGCTAATTGGTTTAATCTTTTATACGATTTTCAAGTATGTAAAATAATGTAAATGTACAGTGTGTGCTTCTTAAATATATGCTTAACGCGTTTTAAACACGCCCTTTTAACTTTAATTACTATATTACTGTCTTTTTATTGCTACTTAATTATTAATAAATCACTAATATAATAATAGCTATTAAAATAAGTAGCCAATGTCAAGGAATAAAATATTCATTTTATTATTGACCTACTAAGCTAAATATTTAATAAAAAAAAATTTTAATTGCCTGTATGTTCATTTTTGCAATATTGCCAATTTGTATCATAAAATTTACATTATTATTATTATTATTATAAGCCAAGCTTAAATATGCAAAAGTTTTAATTTTAAAAGTTCAAATAATTAAAAGTTAAATTTTCTTAAGTTTAACTTTTTAAATTTTAATTTATAGAGGTTACCTAATAGAAATTAGGTAAATATCAAATCACTTTATCTAGTGTTAAAAAAAATTATTTTTTTTACAAGAAAAAAAAATTATAATGTATATTATTAAGAGAATAAGAAAAATTTTGTATCCAGGATAGTCATATGATAAAATCAGTTTTTTTAGTGAAATTTAGTGTTATTTTGAAGGTCAACTTAAATTTGTGCCTTTTCAAAGTTTCATGACATTCTGATCGATAGTCAATTTCTTATGATTAGTATCTAGGCTGCATTTAAAAATGCTCCATCTCTAGATACATAATTAAGAAATGGCCTTGTATCTTAAGAACTATTGACATTTTTAAAGATATAAGTTCACTCTGGCATTATATTCATCGAGACCTTTCATTTGAGTACCTATATCAATTTTTTATATATTTATATATATTATATATATGTATATATGAAAAATATATCAAAATGCATGTGGGTACTCAAATAAAAGCTCTTGATGATTGTAACGTCGGGATGAGCTTATATCTTCAAAAATCTCAATAGTTTGAGTGTAACATCGAGATGAGCTTATATTTTAAAAAATGTCAATAATTAAGAACTGACTTTGCTATCTTGTCAACTAGTGATATTTTTGAAGATATAAGCTCATCCTGATGTTACACTCATCGAGACTTTTCATTTGAATACCCACATCAATTTTTCATATATTTTATATATTTATATATATGAATATATGAAAAATATATGAATATATGAAAAATATATAAAAATGCATGTGGGTATTCAAATAAAAGCTCGTGATAAGTGTAACACCAAGATGAGCTTATATCTTAAAAAACGTTAATATTTAAGAAAGTACAGTTTATTTTAATAAAATTCATTATTCAATAAAGCGAGATTGTGTTTATTTATAGTTCACAAGTCACATAGTGCAAGGTTGCTATTCATTAAATAATAAAATTACCTGTAGAAATACGAACAACCCCGAACGCTATTATGAGAAAAGTGTTCGGCATTTTTTTCATTACCAAAGTCTTCTAGTGGATCCGACCAAAGTAAGTCACACATTGGTCCATAAGCTGGTGGCTCTTTGAACCTGTCCAACTGCAAAATAAAAAATTAAATTTATATAAGTAAAAAATAAAATTGTCATCAATAATTTTTTCGGAATAAATTCCTCAAACACGTGAGGCTAATTAATATTAGAGTAAACAAAATATTTGAGCATAGCTTTAGGGATCTAATATTCGTTTAAATGTTATCTCAAGCGCAGGGATGATTAAACATAAAGCAGCGAGGTAGTGCGGAGTTATCCTAGTATTTAATGAGAATTTCGGAGTCAGTGATGTAAGTGAACCAGGAAACTAAATTTTGCCATTGCACCAAATGTTATTAAACATTTATACACACACCATCCACTTTATTTCGTTAATTAAATGTTTCGTTTGTCGCAACGTTGTTTATTTTTCAGTTATTTATTTTTGTTGTTTCAGTTGCTAAATTATCTCTTTACTTGGATTGCGCCGACACTGTTTTAACTTTCAATAATAAATCAACTGATTAAACGATTTTTTGAATGAACGGGTAACAAACAAATGAAAATTAAATGTTGCTTCTATTTTATGCGATTTATTGCGCTTCGTGTAATTGGAAACCCCAGTATTATGATTAAATTTTAAATTATGAATTATTAAATGTAAATTGCTAAAACAAAAAGGACATATTGCAAAATAATTTATTTTTATTTAACTTCGTTCAATGTTTGGAATTTTAAACTTTGAAAAATTTGAAAAATTATAAATTATTTATATGATTAAAAAATAATCAAAATTTTATTACAGTATTTTGAGATCTTTTTTTAAATTAAATTTTATAAAAATAATTTTAAAAAAATGATATTAAAATTCAAAGAATTTATTTTGAATAAAAAAAATAAAATTATCATAAAACAATAATTTATCTAAAATGATATCGTTTAATCCGTGAGTGACAAATTTATGTAGAGTTTATTCGAAGGGAACTGCTGATCGATTCAACCCTAGAGACAGTGTAAAGAAATATTCATATACATATTACATATTATAAAAGGGAATAAAGATAACCGATAAATGTCACAAAATCTATGTAATATATAATTACAATATAAATATAAATCCAACGGAGATATATAACAGTGTAGAGCATGAGAGGGAACTTGTTATGGTATATTGTCATGCATTATTCCCATCCTGTTGGTCTGAGTAGTCAGTTGCCGGTTTAGCGGGCCAGGACATTTGAATACAAAATTTATTAGGAAAACGAGCCTAGCTGACACTTTACTTCTCGACCGCCGACTGTTGCAATTCTCGGGTCTATCCAATGTTGATTAAACTCGGAATTTGCTCGACGGTACACTGAGGGAGTGAAACCAAACGTTACACCTCTTCCATAAATCATGAATTTATAATTTGGCATTTTTAGAGCAAAAAAAGGGTATAAAAATTTTTTTTGCTAAAGTTGGAAAAATCTTAAGTTGAATTTGTGTCTTTTCTAGGTTTCACATCATTCTTACCAATAGACAATTTATGATGATAATTATTCAGGCTGTATTCGAAAATACTCTATCTCTAGATACATACTTAAGAAATTATCTTGTATTTTGTCAACTATTGACATTTTTAAATATATAAGCTCACCATGACATTAAACTCATCAAGACCTTCCATTTGAGTACCCACATCAATTTTTCATATATTTTATATATTTATATATATGTATATATAAAAAATATATAAAAATGCATGTGGGTACTCAGATGAAAGCTCTTGATGAGTGTAACATCAAGATGAGCGTATATCTTAATTAAAAAATGTCATTAATTAACAACTGACTTTGCTATCTATAGTCAACTGATGATATTTTTGAAGATATAAGCTCATCCCGATATTAAACTCATCGAAACCTTTCATTTGAGTACCCACATAAATTTTTCATATATTTTATATATTTATATATATGTATATATGAAAAATATATCAAAATGCATGTGGGTACTCAAATGAAAGCTCTTGATAAGTGTAACATCAAGATGAGATTATATCTTAAAAAATGTCATTAATTAAGAACTGACTTTGCTATCTTGTCAACTAATTATTTTTTTGAAGATATAAGCTCATCCTGACATTAAACTCATCGAGACCTTTCATTTGAGTACCCACATCAATTTTTCATATATTTATATATATATTATATATATGTATATATGAAAAATATATCAAAATGCATGTGGGTACTCAAATGAAAGCTCTTGATGAGTGTAGCATCGGGATGAGTTTATATCTTTAAAAACGTCAATAGTTAAAAAAGTACAGTGCAATTTAACATAATTCATTATTTTATGAAGCGAAATTTTATTTATTTATAGTTCACAGGTCACTTGCTAGTTAATATTAAATACTTTAATCAAGTTAATTTTTTTTTCAATGTTGTAATCGCTAAAAATTACTTTTTCAATAATAAATTATAATAATTTTCTTTTATAATTCATTTACACTATATTTGGTAATCTTCAATGTTCTTATACCACCTAGTGATTAGATATACCATTTAAAATCCTAATAATATTTGACTTTTAAAACGAACGTTGAATATTAAAAAAATATGAATGGTTATTAAGTTGAAAAATATGAAATTTATTCCGAGTTTACTTTATCAGTGATCGAGTGCGTCATGAAAAGTATAAGAATGCATAGGAATGCATAGGATCGCAGTAGAGATATGTAAAAATGTAAGACGGCAGATGGAAGATGAAGATATAAATGTAGAGCATTAGCATATGTTGCGGATACTTTCCGATATGGGATGCAGACAGAGGAACGAAGGAAGGAAGGAAAAAGGAATGGATCCACTGGAACATTTCTGGATTCTCGTATAGTGGTTTATAAGCATCCATTATCCATTATAGCATTCTGGATGCTTATGCAGCGTATCACAAGATTTCTTCTGTCTTCTGTCTTTATATTACTTGCTCTTCCGCCCTGAGACGTAAAAATGGAGTAAAAAACGCTCGAAGAAGAGTGCCTGATGCGAATGCGATAAGCATTAAACTGATGATTGCCAGAGTAGTGAGGACTTTTAACTATTTAATGCCCGCTTTGAGTGCTGAATTTTTATATACGATTCTGAGCCATTGAAAAGACAGAGGAGAAATAAATGCGATACACCAGGCTATTGTCGATTTATTTTTATGTTAAACTATCAACTATTGTTCTTCACGATCACTATAAACGATTTTAATCCTCTTTTATGGGCCCGCTAGCAGGATTTTAAATTTTTAAATGTAATAGCTTGCATTAGCTTTTTATAGCGTGTTTAGCATTTTAAATTTGGTGATAAAAAGGTTTATCAATATCAATTCTCAACTCGCGGGTTTAAGAGGTTGCAAGATCCTGATATATTTTATGGAAATTTATTTTATATATGTGTAGAGAGTTCTTTAAAATTAAATTATTGTTAACGTTTTATTTTTTATTATTTATTTATTTAATTTATTTTTTGAATTTTACTTTAAAAAATTTTAAACTTAATTTTGTAAAAAAATTTGTATCGAAATTAGTGTTTAATTATTTTTTATTATTAATTTATTTTAATTGAAAAAAAAGTGGGATTCAATTTTGTAGGAAATTTTTAATAGAAATTATTGTTTAAAATTTTTTTTAATTAAAAAAATATGGGACTTAATTTGATGAAAATTTTATACAGAAATTTTTTTTAAAATAAAAATGTTTAAAAAATTTTTAACTATCGATTTTTAGAATTTAAAAACTACCAATTTTTCAAAAACTTTTATACCTATCTCGCAAAAAATTTTTTTACAAGTAAAAAAGAGTTTCTAGACAATATAAAAAATTTTTCTCTCTTTTTTATAAGCTACCCTCTTTTTTAAACATTCAAATAGAAAATTGTAACAGAAAAAGTTCAAATATGAGTATTAAAATTAAAGTGTGGAAGAGCGTTATGTATATGAAAGGTATAAGCGTAGGTGGACGATCGATAGAGCAGGTGGCAGCACGTTGGGTTAGCTTCCTAGTTCACTTCCGCTTGTGTGCCTTGGGTTCGCATGGCATTTTAATAGATCAGCCGATTTCTCGTCAATCATTTTATTCATATCAGTTAAGAATATATTTAATGTCATTTATACAATTAGTTTGATCTTAAAAGGCCAGGCCGTGTTAAATTTTTCTTTATACTTAATAATAATAATTAATACGCATTTAAATCTTATAACATCGGGATGAACTTATATCTTTAAAATCGTCAATATTTAAGAAAGTACAGTGCAATTCAACAAAATTCATTATTTAATAAAGCAAAATTTCATTTATTTATATTACACAAGTCACGGCAGTCACATAGTGCTAGTTTACATTCAATTATTTAAAAAATTGTTCTTACAACATTTTTATTTCAAAACTTTTCATTTAAAAAAATCTATTTCTTAAAGGAACTTTTTTAATTTTCTAAAAGATTTTCCGAGTTAAATTTTTCTTTCTTAGATTTCCAGACAATAGACATTTTTATTTTTCATAAAAAAATGAAAAAATCAAGGTATTGATGTCAGTCGGGGCCGAATGACACTTTTACTTTTTTTTTTATTTCATGGAAGTAAGTTAGAAAACCTTTTCATTTAGAATTTTTTTTAGTTTCTCTGGGTATACCAGTGAACCGTATGATTCTTTGAGGAGCTCATGTATATATTTATGTACACATGTATGTACCTCAATACATAAAAATATATATAATATGTGTACAGTAAAGAGAAAAGTTTCTAAGTTAAAAGTAATGTTAGAAGCATTATCGTTGTGGGGCCTCAAAGAGAACGTTTCACTGTTATTTTTTTTCCTCTCAGCCCTTGGAAAATAGATTCTCTGAGATGTAAGGGAAGATGGAATATAAAAAATACAGAAACGGTAAAAAAATTCACTGATTATCGTACAACAACCATCAATCTGTGTATTGTTTCTCTTTAAATAAATCATCCAATACATCATTTGCTTTTGCTCTCGCTTGTTGGTCTATTATTTTTCTCCTTGTGATTTATCAAATTTTTTCCTCATTATTTTTACCGTGTCTCACTAAATTTTCCTTTTATAAATTTATAATGTAATATTTTTAGATATTTTTTCTTTTTTTCTCAAGAAAGAAAGATAAATCCATCGCAGAAAATAATTTACGAGCATCGAGGTTTATTAGATTATTTTATTAATAACAGTAATGAATTTTATTGAAGTATCGTAAACATAATGAAAGCAATGACATAAAATAGCTCAATAATGTCATAAGGCAAATGTATATATAGATTATCTGAGTAAATAATGTCAGTTCTGATCCATAACACGATAAAAAAAAAATTACATCAGCTAGTTAAATTATTTTATATCCTTCTTTTGTAAATATCAATCACTTACGATAATAAATCAATATATTAATATTATTATTATTAACATGTACTCATTTAAATTGAAACATAAAGTTTATTGTTTTTTCCGTTTATTTGCACTTGCAAAACTAAGTGTAGAGCTTTTAGATCGCGGTCAAGGTGAAAAATACATTAGTTCGTAATTTCACCGCTAGGTGGCTACACTCTCTCGCATTTACTTTGGTAAGGCTATTAAAAATTGGAAATTTGGGAAATATCATTTAAATTTGAGCTTTTTTTGGTATGTTTTATTGATTTTATGCAAAATTACTACACAAAAATGTCATAAGAGGGATAATAAAGAGACAAATAAACATAGGGAATAAATAAAAACTTTCTATTGCGCAATATGCGTATGAAAAACTAATAAATGCAATAAATGTGAGCTGGAAACCCCACAGAGTTAGCGGAATGCAAAACTTTTTTGATTAAACGTATTACTTTTATAGAACAAATCAAAAATTCGGTGATTGTTTTTATCACAATTTTTGAGGATCAAATTTCGAAAATTAATTCTTTCAAAACCTTCGTATGAAAAAATTTAACTTTCTTTAAAAAAAAACAACTTGTTGGAAGTTATGGATAGGTAATTGTGATTATTGCGGTTTTCTATTTATAAATGAAATACACAGTGGTCAATATTCATATATTTAGTCTTTATTAAAAGATTACATCTTCGAGAATCGTGCTTACGCTTGAGAAAGTCGATTTTTACTAACTTAAAAACTAATAGGAAACATTTACCATGAGGTCTAAGCCTCTTCTTAATAATCGTAAAATTACAGATGTTTTACTAGAAATATATGTACAATTCCAAAAAGTAAAAGAGTCCTTTGTAGGACCCAAGTGTCCGGGGTTATAAAACAGAGGTAAGACTTATTTTTTCCTTTCGAAGATAATTCAACTAAATATTAAGTTTTCTTAAACATAAAAATCTAAGCTTAGAGTAAAATACTAAAAATAATTTGTAAACTACTCAGAAAGAAAAATTTATTGACGGGAGAACAAAATTCTTAGCTGAAGAAAATTTTCAGGCGCCTGAAGGAAGACCGAAGTTGTGTTGGCCGAAGTAAAAATTTTTCTTGAAATTCTATTCTTGGTAAAAGTAATTTTTTCTTAATTCAAATTATCATAAATACTTGATACAATAAATTTTTATATTCGATCAAGATTTTTAGATACTTTAGGGAAGGAGCGCCACCTACTTGAGCTGAGAAAAAAATTTTCTCACCTTGAGAAAATTTTTCTATTGAATATTTGATACCCATTTTATATTATTTTAGCGTGCAATTATACATATTGAATGAAAAAAAAAGATTCAATATTATTTGATCTTCCCATTTGACATGTTAATCAATCAAAATATTAATGAAAATTTACTTCTATCTTTATATTTAATTTTTTGGAGCAAGAGAGAAATTTTCTCAAGACAAGAAAATTTACTTCTATCAAGAATTAAATTTTTTGGAGCAAGAGGCTGAATTTTCTCAAAACAAGATTTTCTTGACTTAACTAAATTTTCTTGGATCAAGATACGTATTTCTTAGCAAGAGAATTAATTTTGTTGGAATAAGTGAAATTCCTTGTCAAAAAAAATTTTTTTTCCCCAAGAAAATAATTAGGAAGAAAAATATTTTGCAAAAAGGAATAAAAGGAATTCAGTTGATAAAAGACGTAAATAATGGTAGATATTAATTATTATAGTTATATTAACGAATAAAAGGATCTTTATAAATGAAGGAAGTACGCGGTGAATTGAATAATAACGCTTTATCAGAGTTACCATGACATGGAGAGCAAGCGGATCGATTGTAAACCGCTTTCATTATATCTATCTCCTCGGCAGTAATTTCAATTTGAGTGATCCCAGAATGGCAAATGTAGTAGGACGTGAGCCTTCCAGATGCAGAGACCGCCATGTGTGTGTAACAGCGCCCACATGTGTATTCATCCTTATCCATCCATAATTTTCAGCGAAATGAGAGTGTACTCTCTCACCTGGCAACCGACATTCGCGGTGTATGCAGTCATCAACTGAGCACATTGTGGTCACCCAATGTCACTCGGATAGCATACTGAGTGCTGATTTGTTTGCGTCTGTACTGACATGTAGCAAATCATCAATATCTCCTCCTACTCATCGATACCAAACCGGGTTTTCATGTATTACATGCATTTATAAACTCCAAATCCGGTATTTATTCACCGATCCATCTCGAGCTCGCGGCCAATCCCGAGCCCCTGTTTTATCGCTTCTCATTGTTGATAAATTACACTATTCAACCTCAGCACAACACATGTGTGCACTGCTTTTTATTTCGTTTCAATTCATAGCGCTGTCAATAATTTTGCTGCAACTGGCATTCAAACTCGGCTATCATCGCTCGTGAAACTTATTTTTATTGTTGTTGTTGTTGTTGTTATTGTTATTTGAGAGTGTACCGAGTATGAACATCAAATATTGTGCTCACATCAGAGGTCCGACAAGACAACTCCAACTAAAGAGCCTAAAAAATAGTTAACACGAGTTACCGCCGAGTGGATGGGCATGTTCATTCAAGTTTGGATAGTTTACTTTATATTATGTGTGGGTGTACATTATATACACCACGGTAAAGTGCATCATGCTATAACTTTCTCAAAAGCAGGTCATTTGTCCTGAATTTCAAGAGTCAAGCTTTGTTGCGGATATATATATTGTTAGGTGTGATAATAATTTTGAACGTTGCTGGAGAAAATTCAATTTACTCCATGGAACTTGTATGGAATGATAAAAAAATTCATTTGATTTCAGAGAAGATAGCTTGTGTCAAGGATATTATTTTTTAAAATTTTATCATTACTATTATGAATAAAAAAAAAATTTTTTCTGTATAATTTATACATTTTTCTGCTGGATTCAAAAGAATTAAGATCTTTAGAATAATTATTTTAGTTGAGAAATTTTATTTTTTCGATCGAATTAATGTTTTTTATTTAATCTAGATTATTAAGAAAATAAGAAAAATTTTGTATCCAGAATAGTCATATGATAAAATCGGTTTTTTTAGTGAAATTTAGTGTCATTGTGAAGGTCTTGATTTGAATTTGTGCCTTTTCAAAGTTTTATATCAATCTCACCGATACTCAATTTATTATGATAAGTATTTAGGCTACATTTGAAGATGCTCTATCTCTAGATACATAATTAAGAAATTACCTTGTATTTTGTGAACTATTGACATTTTTAAAGATATAAGCTCATCTCGATGTTAAACTCATCGAGACCTTTCATTTGAATACCCACATCAATTTTTCATATATTTATATATATTATATATATGAATATATGAAAAATATATCAAAATGCATGTGGGTACTCAAATGAAAGCTCTTGATGAGTGTAACATCAAGATGAGCTTATTAAAAATGTCTTTAAAAATGTCAATAATTAAGAATTGATTTTGCCATCTTGTCAACTAATGATATTTTTGACGATATTAGCTCATATTGATATTACACTCATCGAGACCTTTCATTTGAGTATCCACATCAATTTTTCATATATTTATATATATATGTATATATGAAAAATATATCAAAATGCATGTGGGTACTCAAATGAAAGATCTCGATGAGTGTAACTTCGGGATGAGCTTATATCTTGAAAAATGTCAATAATTAAGAACTGACTTGGTTATCTTGTCAACTAATGATATTTTTGAAGATATAAGCTCATCTCGATGCTACACTCATTGAAACCTGTCATTTGAGTACCCACATCAATTTATCATATATTTATATATATTATTTATTTTTATATATGTATATATGAAAAATATATAAAAATGCATGTGGGTACTCAAATAAAAGCTCTTGATGAGTGTAACAATTAGATGAGCTTGTATTTTTAAAATCGTCAATATTTAAGAAAGTACAGTGCAATTTAACAAAAGTAATTACTTAATATTATCATTATTAATTTTTACTATTCTTAAAAAATTAATTTTTTTATATTATAAATTTTTTAAGAAAGTTATTAATTATTTTTTTTTTCATTTTAAATATAAATTAATTTATTTTCCTTCTATAATTATTAGTAAAAAATATTTTTAATTCATAAAAACATCCAAACATTGTCAGTAGACTAACATAACACTTTAAAATAAATTTTAATAAATTATAGTCGAGCTAAGAAATAAGAAAAAAAGTCTATAAATAATATAGTTTAGATTATCTTAAAAAATTCCCTTTTTGGAGTGCAATAACAGTAATTGCAATAATCATAAGATTAAAAAAGAATAAGAAGCCGGTGTTATGGAAGATAGCGGGAGTGTTGGCTCTCAAGACTTGTCCAAGAGTAAAATTATGAATATTTAGCTCATAACATAATGTCTTATGCAGGAGCGACAATGAATATCTCCAGGACAGTTGTATGAGTAGTAGCTTTCGCTTGACACAGTGATTAATCTGTTTGATATTACTTCGCACTTTGTTACTTCTACCAGAGCTGTAAGTCCCCAGAGCTGGCAGATGGCTAGAGCAATATTAATGAGACGTATGCATTAACTCGATGAGAATAAGAACAACCGTAACTGAAAACTGGATGCATAAAGTGTCAAGGAATGCAAGAAAGGTAACTTTGCTGGTGTCATTAAAATTTGTAAGTACAGTAGATGGGACCATGCTGCTATATTATGTATTATGTATAATAACTATAACATAGTTTAAATAATTGCGGATTATACGGCTGTTCTTGTTCTGGCGGGTAACTTCGAAAGCTCTTGTTGAGATTTCAAAAGAGATTCCAAGTTTAGTGTCTCGGGAGAAGAGAAGGGAAGCTTCTGGAGGCACCGAGAAATCTCTCTGTTATATTCTATGCTTCTATATCTATCCTTTAAGACCAGATTCTGGGTGTATAGTAGGAATTGCGCTAGTAGAGCTTACACAGAAGATACTGCTCCGAATTACCAACTAGCTACTTTGTGCTGGTGTCTTATATCTGTACAACACAAATTCGGTAACGCTGCTCAGGTGCGGTTAGATGGGTCAAGTTAACAGATGAGGACTAATGGCTACATGCGAAGACACTTGCATAATGTATTATGTTAATTATCCTCAGTAAATACCCTATTTGTTTGCCTTTAATTAATTATTTTATTTAGCTTCTGTTTATTATTCATACCGGTTTTTAATTCCCGGGCCAAATAGTATTTTTTTTTTATATGAGATTCGCATTAATTATGCTGAATTAATGAGAAAATTCAGTTTATTCATTTTATTTAAGTCATTAATAGTTTTTCTTTTTTGATTAAATATATGAGGATATTTTTTATTTAAGTCCGAGGAAAATTTCATTTACATAAAAGATCTAGATCGAGGATTTTTACGATGCTTTTTATTAGGATTTATTTTAATTAAAGTCGGGAGATAGAGTGAATTATAATTAATTTTTTTTTTTAAGTATTATAATAAATTTCAGGTTGAAATTAATTGAGGATTTTCGCTCAATTATTTATGTGCTTTTTATGCTTAGAGATGAAAACTAATTTTAACAATAATTAATTTGTAATGAAAAATTTTAATTAAAATTTTTTGAATTTTTAAATCGTGGATTTTTTTTTATAATAATTTATCGAAAAAAAAATTGTAAAATTTCGGATAGCTGAAATATTGTAAAAAATAAATAAATTATTTGAAAAATTAAATAAAATTATTTCAATAGTTAGGACAAATTTTTTTTAGTATGTAAAATAACTAGCAAACTTGCAGTCACTACGTGACTGCCGATACTTGTGAACTATAAATAAATAAAATTTTGGTTTATTAAGTAATGATTTTTGTTAAATTGCACTGTACATTCTTAAATATTGAGGTTTTTACAGATATAAGCTCATCCCGATGATACACTCATCAAGAGCTTTCATTTGAGTACCCACATGCATTTTTATATATTTTTCATATATTCATATATTTATATATATTATATATTTTTATATATGTAAATATATAAAATATATGAAAAATTGATGTGGGTACTCAAATGAAAGGTCTTGATGAGTGTAATGTCAGGGTGAGCTTATATTTTAAAAAATACTATTAGTTGACAAGATAGCAAAGTCAGTTCTTAATTATCGATATTTTTTTTAAATGTAAGCTCATCCCGATGTTACACTCATCAAGAGCTTTCATTTGAGTACCCACATGCAATTCGATATATTTTTCATATTTACATATATATATATATATATATATATAATT
>CAJNRD030001124.1:2362166-2375640 GCA_905319865.3 Cotesia congregata | reverse complement strand
ACGTTCATGGAGCGGTAACCTATCAAGCAAACACAGACTATCCATCTCAGTTGCCACACTCAACCCAGCAATCGATTAAAAGTAGTCAAACTGCCAGCACTCAGGATCCCGCTCAAGAATCTCCCGAAGCGCAACAATTGAGAAATCTGCTAACGAGAGTTGGCGATCTTACAAGTGAAGTCCAGAACCAAAACGCTAAACTAAGGCGCATACAAAGCTCTATAAATATGATCGATCAATTTGTACAGAGAATTAATAGTACAGTTTATGATTTGTGAAACAGAGCTCAAGCTCATCACTAATGAACAAATTTCTTCTTTCAATGCAATGTGCTGAATGATAATTATTGTAGATACATCTTTACAAAACTTTAATACATAATTGTAATATTAAAAATAGTTATCAATAAATTAAATGAACCTGTTACTGCATTATTATTTTGTTTTTCAATCACAGTAAGAACTTCTACACGAAGAGAAATTTATAGGAATCTTTCCAACAATTATGGGAATGGATCCTATAATAAAATTATCATTATAGGCATTAATCCTATACTCATTATGGGAACCATACCCATAATTTATTGGAAACGTTCCTATACAATAATGGAATAGCTTCAATATATTATGGGAATCATGCCGATATTACAGTTTTAATTATAGTTATCGTTCCTATAATTATAGGAACCATTCCCATAATTATAGTAATGTTTCCCAAAAATTATGGGTATAATTCCCATAATTTAAGTAATCGCTCCTAAAATGGTATAGGAAAATATTTCATTAAAATTATAGGAATGATTTCCATATTTTTCTCTCCGTGTAGTTCACAAGATACAAGGTCATTTCTTAATTCTGTATCTAGAGATAGAGCATTTTTGAATGTTGCCTAAATACTTATCATAATAAATGGACTACCTCCAATATAATAATTTCTTTAAGCAGCAATTAAATTTTTTAAAAATACATTTTTTACATCAATCGTTTCTCCCTAATTTATCAGTTAAATTTGTGTTTAATATTTAAAAAACAATTGATTAAAAATATAAAAATTTTCCTAACGATATTTTTTACTTTTCTCTAATTAATTACAAATAATCGATCTACGGCAAACCTTCTAAATAATAACAAGAAACAATAACAAAGGAATATCTGTTGTGAATTTTACCCCTAGAGCGAATGCAATTACCCAGTACTTATATTAACCCAAGTTAGGTGAAGTTAGGTGTACTGTAAACTCGTCGAATCGAAACTTGCTCTACACAAATATTTCTCGGGGTCAGATCTTTAGTTGAGATATACGATAACAGCCCTCTACTCGCTATGCACGCATTAAACTTCACTCTCTGAATACCTCGTGAACATTTTATAGGGATCTATACAGCAGGTTACTTACTACTGCTCTTACTATTACTATCAGGCTATCTTTGTGCACTAGAGAACAACACAGAGGTATAATATACGTACATGCAAACATACAGAGTATATCTATAACTATATCTAGGTAATGAACGAACATTATGTAGTTATGTTGTATGTATGTACGCATGCATGCAAATAAACGTACGCTGAGCACATGCATGTTAACTGTTCACTTCTTTGTCTTCCGGCTCATTTACAACGATCGATTGTTGTCACGTGCAAGCAAATTATAATGGTCGACACGCATAATACAATGCCGCAATTACTCTATTTACTTATTTTTTAACGTTATCAAGTGACGTTTTTTAATGTCAAATCTGTTGATAGTATTTTAATAATGGTCTTTTCACTGATAACTATCTTTATTTATTTTTCTTTCGTGTGCTTGCAGGTCGTTTTGAAATTTTTTATTTGATTTCTGAGTGATAAAAGAAAAATTGTGTTTTTTTTTGTTTGTGTTTTTAATTATTTTTAAGTTAATTTCACTGGAAATTTTTAAGATTAAGTATTTTAAAAAATTCAGTTTTTATTACTTTCTCAATCTTTAATTAAAAATTTTTTTTAATAAAACTTATCACTTATTTTATTTATTAGAAATTTTCATTTTTTTAACAATTAATTTTATAAAAATTCTTGAACAAATTTAAAGAAAAAAAATTAATTTTATTGGTAATTAAATTCTGACTTACAAAATCTATATTATTAAGAAAATAAGAAAAATTTTGTGTCTAGGATAGAAAATAGTTCGAACCGTACATTTTATAAAATGTGTTGTTACATAATAAAATATGAGAATGTTTTATCTAAAACATAGAGCCCTAGTAAGAGAGGGTGTGCCTTATAGAGTAGGGTTTCGTGCGCAGTGGCACACCCTTCCTTATGACCTTGTTGTTGATGTGTTTTGACTGTACTAAATCACCGTTCAAGCCTAATGCCCATTTGTAACAAACATCCCTCATCCGTTCTAAAGACCACCGATGTAATAACATTATATAACATATTATAACGAGTGCACTGAAAAGGCTCAGCTTCATAATCTTTATCCTCTTTTTATCCTCCATTCACCTTTTCCCTGCATCCTTGCTTCTCCCCACCGTATAAATCCACATTAATATTAATAACAATAAAATCCAAATCATAGTTGTGAGTTATGAGGTTTGATTAATATCATGTATGTCTAGTGTAGACTGTTAAAAAATTTTTAGTTAATATTGACAAAGTACCCGAGCTAGTTTCAGGCGAAACCGTTGCGGCAGGTCGTCTGTAAATATTTGACTTTAAAATTACTTGAGATTAACCTTGTAGTCCGTTGAAATTTATAATTCAGTTTACTGAAACTTTAATAAATTTCATACTATTTTATTGTTTTATTAAATAAATATATTTTTGTCTGTATTAATGTTGAAATAATATCAAAGAAAAGTTAAGAGTATTAGTCAGAAATAAAATTTAAAATTTGTAAATTTTAACTTGCGTAAAAAAAAAGTTTTTTAATTAAAAATTATTTTTAAAAATTTTTAAATGAAAAATCAAAGTGAAATTGAAATAAAAAATGAGTTAAGGGATTTTTAATGAATTAAAAATTCAGTTACGAATTTTTTACCCGGAAAAAAATAAAATTTTATTTGAAATACAATAAAAAATATGATTTTAATAATTACTAGCAACTTTGCAGTCATTGTGTGACTGCCATGACTTGAGAACTATAAATAAATAAAAGTTTGCTTTATTAAATAATGACTCTTCGTAAAATGCACTGTACTTTCTTGAATATTGACGATTTTAAAGATATAAGCTCATCTGGATGTTACACTCATCAAGAGCTTTCATTTGAGTACCCACATGCATTTTCATATATTTTTCACATATACATATATATAATATATATAAATATATGAAAAATTGATGTGGGTGCTCAAATGAAAGGTCTTGATGAGTGTAATGTCAGGGTGAGCTTATATCTTCAAAAATATCATTAATTGACAAGATAGCAAAGTCAGTTCTTAATTACTGACATTTTTTAAGATATAAGCTCATCCCGATGTTACACTCATCAAGAGCTTTCATTTGAGTACCCACATGCATTTTCATATATTTTTCATATATATAGATATATATAATATATATAAATATATGAAAAATTGATGTGGGTACTCAAAAGAAAGGTCTTGATGAATGTAATGTCAGGGTGAGCTTATATCTTTAAAAATGTCAATAGTTCACAAGGTCATTTCATAATTATGTACCTAGTATCATAAAGAGCGATAAAACTAAGGAAGTTTAAAATTCAAACTTCAAAAGTTTCAATAGTGTAATTTAAAAAAAAAAACTTCCCGTACTCTGTAAAAAATTGAAACCAATAAAAGTAGTATTTACACCGACTATATGAAGCTTTTAACTTCTATCAGATTAATTCTTACGAGATGATGTTAATAATCTTATAAAGTAATTTACATTCCGAAAGTATCGGAAAACAAAGTCCTGTGAAACTAAAGAAATAAAATTTGTGTCAGTGTAAGGAGCTAGACTCGAGAATATACTTTAGTTGTGACAAGTTAGACATAAATTCAAGTTCTATCCTCGGTACTATACGGGTTTAGGAGCTTCCTACACGATTGAGATTCAAGTACAACACTTCTACCATTGAGAAATAGAATAAGAAACGTTAAATCTTGGAAAAATAAAATAAAATTACATTTTACACTCTACACTCTACTTATAGTTTTGACATGTTTGCTACATGTTGAATTTATTTAACAATTTACTATTTTATTTTACGGAACAAAATTTTATTTTTATGTAAGAAATTTTCCTTTTTCTGACATTCAATTTCGCTTCGCCGTTGTTGTATTTAATAAACTCGGGGAAAATTAAACCCTCTCGGCTTTATAACTAATTTTCATCGAACATTTGACGAGACAAAATACTCGATAACGTTTTACGCTCAGAAGTTGATGGAACAATTTAAAAGCCTTATTTTTTAATTTTAAATAATTATTTTTTACATCTTTTATTTTAAATTAACATTTTAATGCCGTAAATTTGTTTTAATTGTAATCTATTGATTAAATTAATAAATATAAATATAATTTAAGAAGACGTGAGATTAATTTAAATTATAAATTAAGATCAATGAAATAAGGGTCGAAAGTTTAAACTCATACTCTGTAAATAAAATAAAATTTAAATGTTAATGTAAGCAAGCAACGATCGGTGCAATTAAACTATCTTGTTTTGTTTTGCTTCGTTTTATTCATCAGCCGAGTGTGTATGTGTGTTTTTTTGCAACTCACCCACGCAAGCGGCTGTGTCATGTGGGTTAAAGTGCAGACATTAAAACGGCGCACGTATATAATAGTGTAAACCCAGCTATTTAACTCAAAACGATCTGTACACCGCGCACGCCTCCGGCAACAAACATAACTAATCCCCGCGTACCAGCGTTCTGTTGAAATTTAATGCATTTTCATGTGTTAATAAACCTTTATTGCCTCATTGTAAAAATATATATACAGTAACAAAAATTATCTTTATCAGCAAGCATTAAATAATATTTTCATTCAGATGGTTTTTGTTTTTATTAATTTTATTTAAACTTTTTTGTTTATTCTATCGTTTTTTTGTAATAACGCTCTTTATATTTAATTATAATTCAATCTTATAGTTTAAATTAAATTTTTACTTATCATTTAAAAGTATTGAATTTTTATTATCTATATTATTAAGAGAATAAGAAAAATTTTGTATTCAGGATAGTCATATGGTAAAATCGGTTTTTTTAGTGAAATTTTGTGTCATTGTAAAGGTCTTGATTTAAATTTGTGACTTTTCAAGGTTTCATATCATTCTCACCGATAGTCAATTTATTACGATAAGTACTTAGGCTGCATCAAAAAATGCTCTATCTCTAGATACATAATTAAGAAATGATCTTGTATCTTGTGAACTATTGACATTTTTAAAAATTTAAGCTCACCCTGACATTACACTCATCGAGACCTTTCATTGGAGTACCCACATCAATTTTTCATATATTTTATATATTTATATATATGGATGTATGAAAAATATATCAAAATACATGTGGGTACTCAAATGAAAGCTCTTGATGAGTGTAACATCGGAATGAGCTTATATCTTAAAAAATGTTAATAATTAAGAACTGACTCTGCAATCTTGTCAACAAATGATATTTTAGAAGATATAAGTTCATCCCGATGTTACACTCGTCAAGACCTTTCATTTGAGTACCCACATCAATTTTTATATATTTTATATATTTATATACATATGAATATATGAAAAATATATGAAAATGTATGTGGATACTCAAATGAAAGCTCTTGACGAATATAACATCGGGATGAGCGTATATCTTAAAAAATGTCAATAATTAAGAACTGACTTTGCTATCTTGTCAACTAATGATATTTTTAAAGGTCTAAGCTCATCTTCATATTACGCTCATCGAGACCTTTCATTTGAATATACACATCAATTTTTCATATATTTATATATATTATATATATGTATATATGAAAAATATATCAAAATACATGTGGGTACTCAAATGAAAGCTCTTGATGAGTGTAACATCGGGATGAGCTTATATCTTAAAAAACTTCAATAGTTGAGAAAGTACAGTGCAATTTAACAAAAGTCATTATTTTATAAAGCAAAATTTTATTCATTTCTATTTCACAAGTCACAGCAGTCACGTAGTGACTGCAAGGATGCTAGTTATAATTAATTAATTAATTATAATTAAAAGATTTTAAATTAAAATTTCCCAATGCTAAAATCTGAATTATTATCAAGATAAATTTCTCAAAATTTCCTCTGTCAAGATTTTCCACAACTTAATTAAAAGTGAGAAAATAAATAGGCGAAAAAAAAACGTATTAGCCTTGGCTAGAGTCTTATTAAGATTTTTGATAAGCTCGGACTGGAGTTCAGGGGGGTTGTGACAAATTGCAGATCCGAAAGCGGCTATATATCTGTTCTCATATCGTTTGTTATGTATCTTCATCCTTGTCAAAATTTTGCCACATTTTTCCAGTTAATTCTTTTATCTTCGGCAGCACTTTCAGCACGCGGAAATAAAAAAAATCTAAAATAAAATAAAAGGAAAATTGGCAATCGAGTTGTAACGATTGCCCTCAACTGGAGCCTCGAAAAAAACTATTGGGGTGATTCTATAGAATGTGATGCCCGGTGAAATTCCCAGTACTTGTACAAAAGTTTATGGGCTCTCGACGAATTGCCAAAGAGGGATGAACGGCTTAGAGGTCTTCTTTATTACACAGACCGTGATAAAACGATCGATTGATGTGACACGTAAGAAATGAAAGACATTTAACAGTGGAGACATAACGTATAACGACGCTACCTGTTACGAGCTTTTATCCATTAACTTCAACACAATGTGCGATGATATAATAGTGATACTGTCCATAACCATTTATAAAAATATATTAAAAATTTAACAACCTTTCTCCGCCATCAAGCCAAATCATTTTCCAGGAGATCAAAAATTTAATAGTTTATTTTTTTATTATTAAAATTCAAGCTTGAGTTATCTTTCAAGATAATCTTAGCAACTAGAATGTGAAGTATGATGTATGAAGTAGAGAAAAATGTGCATTACACCCTCGCGTGCCTGTTTAATGTCGTACAAAGATAAAAAAATAGACTGTCCGTACGGAAAAAATTCTCAGAGCTTTAAACTCGCTAATATTCTGCACTCGTGTCACACAAGTCGCATAAAAATAATAATAAAAATAATAGTATAATAATAATGAAATAAAATTTTCAGTGAGTTTCCAGACGACCATTTACTGGATCAATTTCTCGAGAATTTTTAATGGATAATGGAATCAATTATTTAGTATTATCCTTGACAAAAGTTCAAATCAATCCGAACAAAAACAGTTTCACAGTTTCACAAAACAGTTTCATAATTTAAAAATTAAAAAAAAAAAATTTTGGAACGTATTTAGTGTGCGTGGTTGCAAAATATTTTACTTTTAATGAAATTCGTAAAATCTATTTACTAGGACTTTAAAAAAATTGAATACACAATGACGCACACCAAGTACGTTCCAAAATTTTTTTTTTTTTTATTTTTAAATTTACAACAAAATTTTTTTTAATTTTCGAAAATCATAAACAATTATATCGGTTACGAGGATTTTTTAATTTTTTTATTTTTTATCTTTTTGTAAAGAAAAAACTAATTTTTTTTTTCTTAATAGTCTTATGAATGTGGACTTGGCGCGATTTTTTTACAGTGAAACTTTTTTTGTTCGGATTTTAGTATTTTTTTTAATTATAATAAAAATTTACAATTGATACCAACTTAAATCTCGCGTTGGGTGCATTTTTTTTATAGCAAACTATTCCCTTGAGGCTACAGTTTATGTAAAAATAATTCCAGTGCACCCTGGCGGGTGTATATGCAAGCTGTGAAATATCTTTTTTTTAACTGTAGTTTCCCATCTGATGAAGGATTACTATGCATTCTCGAATATTTTAGTCTGTGGCAGATCACTTTGCCCATCGAAAAAAAGTCAGGATCGAAATTTTTGCGTTGCTATAGTTTGTGCTGATTAAATTTAGTAATTTCAAGTAGATTAATTGTTATAAGTGAATATAATTAATTAATAACAGTAAAATAAAGTATGAATTACTGTTATAATATACAATTTAGGAAAAAAAAGTACCGTAGAATTAAATAAAATTTTGCAACCTCAAAATACCGTTCTGCTTACAGTAAACACAGTCGGTAGTCTGGCGCTCCGTTTACAACGGATTTGAACGGAACTTGGCGCCAGATTCTACCGAATCTGTGGATTCCAATTATCGAGGAAATTTTTAGGTAATACTAATAAATAAGCTAATTTTTTGGCATTTGTTATCTTTGAAGGATATTTTAGATGATTTATTTATAACCACAAAAAATTTGGAATAATAGTTCTAGATCAGTTCATTACTTTTTGTGTAATATTCGACGTAATATTTAATTGGACAATAGTCAAAATTTTTTTGTGAATATATTTAAATATTTTATGATACTTTAAAATTTTTTAATTTAATAAAATATACGGCTGCCCAAATTTCAAAACACAGTAACTGACAATTTTAAGATTTTTAAAAATTTTTCTTATTAAAAAAAAAGTTTGTGCGCCAAATTGATAAAAAATTTGATTTATGAATAGAAAATAAATATTTTTAAGAAAAATTACTTGAAATTAAAGTCTAAGAGTCATAATTTTGCAGTTACTGTGTTTTAAAATTGGGCAGCCGTACAGCTTTGGTTTTATTTATTTTAAATTTTCGAGTAAAAAAATTATTTTTATAATTGTAAATTAAATTAATGCTCATAAAAATTTTGTAAACTCAATTTTTATGTTTAGTTAATTATTTCGATGTTAACTTAATAAAAATTCAATTATAACTTAATAAAATTTCTTTTTTTTTTTTGATCAAAAAGTTGACAGAAATTCATTAAATTCGGGCTTTTTTGTTCCGAAATCTGTCAAAAATCCAATTTTTAAAATTTTTTTTTGATCGTAGTCCACTTAGTGTATTTAAATATACAGATTAAAACTTTAAAACCCCACCGGGTTTTTTTTTGTTTCAAATAAGCCAATCAGCTGATAATTATTATGGATAAAGTGAACGTTAATTTTTTTCGAGGCAGGAAGACTCCTTTAATAAATTTAAAAATGAGAAGAAATATCTTGTTTTCTTTTGTAATTGAAACATACACTATATTTATTAATTCTATAAAATTTATTATTATTATTGAAAAAAAAAATTAATAATTAGCTTATACTTTCCTGAGATCGTAAAAATATTTTTAAACATTTAATAAATTTTTATTAAAGATTAATTAAATGTTAATTTAATAAAGTTATTAATAATTAAATGTACCGAAAATTATTAACTATTAAAGAGAATTCCCAACTCTGAACTAATAATCCGCTTTATCATAAGTAATGAATACCTATAATTGATTATTATCAAAACAGTAAGCTGAAACCATGACCATCCATAAGGGGATACAAAGCTAATAAATCTTGAACAATTCAAAAATAAAAGTAATCGAGTGGTTGCACTTGGAAGTATAAGAGTACACTATTTTATATTAATAGTTTGGAATTTGCACGACGCTTCTAAATAATCTATTATTAAACCAGGCTGCCGGGCGTCACTGAAAGTTACGTAAAGCAAATTGAGAGGAGCGATAAGCAATTCTTATGCCACCGCGACTCTTGCACTTGGGTTAATCTATGCATCAATCTACATCTTGTTCAGCTGAATTCACTCGCAACTCTCAACTTGGCTCTCTACTCAATTTTACTCTTATTTTAATAATTTTATTTTTCAACTTCATTTCATCCCTTCATTCAAATTTTTCAATTAATTTACCATGCACGCTCCAAAGCAAATACTAGTTTTATTTTTTTATTTTCATGTTCTGAATAAAATGCTTGAATTTATATCCAACTAAAACTTTCACTTAATATAATATAATATTAAATAAAAAAATATTAAAAAATTTTTTATCTCCGGAATTACTCGTACACTCTATTTGCCTTTTTCTTTCCGGCAAAAGTTACATCATAGTCGTTGAAAAAATTAAACCAAGAGCTTGTAAAACTAAACCAGTACTTTTGTCTTTTCTAATTTCTTTTTTTTTATTTTTATTTTTATTTTATTTCTTTTCACCGGGGTATAAGACTGTGATTATGTCATTAGATTTAATCCATTCTCTCTTTATTTACAAGGTGCTATTCCAGCAGTTGAGAGACTTCTTATCTTTCTAATGGCATCAATAACCATCATATATATTACTAAACATTTATAAATATATATTGTTGTACTTTTCGAATTATTTTTAAGAAATTTAATTCAATACTAGCAACCTTGCTGTCACTATGTGACTGCTGTGACTTGTGAACTATAAATAAATAAAATTTTGCTTTAATAAATAATGACATTTGTTAAATTGCACTGTACTTTCTTAAATATTGATGTTATTAAAGAAATAAGCTCATCCCGATGTTACACTCATCAAGAGCTTTCATTTGAGTACCCACATGCATTTTGATATATTTTTCATATATTTATATATATAAATATATATAAATATATGAAAAATTGATGTGGGTACTCAAATGAACGGCCTCGATAAGTGTAACGTCGAGATGAGCTTATATCTTTAAAAATGTCAATATTTCACAAGATACAAGGTCATTTCTTAATTATGTATCTAGAAATAGAATATTTTTGAATCCAACCTAAATACTTATCATAATAAATTGACTATCGTTAAGAATAATATGAAACTTTGAAAAGGCACAAATTTGTCAAGACCTTTGCAATGACACTAAATTTCTTTTAAAAAAAATTAAACTGAAGCTAAAAATTAACCAATCCACTTCTCTGTTAAAGTAACAGCCTTTAAATAATTCAAATAAATTCAAACTCGACAATAAAGCCATTTATACAATCAACCGAGATTGAATTCTTCAACAATATATTTTTATTTTAGGTTTATATTCCCACCCGAGGCAGTTTCGGGCATCGGAATACCGTAACAGTAATACCCGAGCAATTGTTCCACTCCCTATACTATTTTTCACGTATCTCATCGGGATGAACGAACAAAAAAGCGTTTGGTTAAAGAACCTTATCTTATAGGACTCCATAACAGGATCTTTGGAAAGGAAAAACCACTTCTGAAAAATAAAACGGTGAAAATTTTAAGGCCAAAATAAAAAAAAAGCTCGCCTGTCTCTTTACTTCAATACACGGAAAATACAAAGTTGTTTGCCAACTCTTAGCAGCTAGTACACATCTGTGTCTATAAATCCATACATCTACATTACTCCATATACTTTTCTCCTTGCACATAGACACGCGTGGGAAAAAGGGCGGAAAAAGCTCGTGACTATTATTTTTCTTAAGAATACAAGGAAAATACTTCCCAGCGGAGTTGTCTGGTTATTCTTTCGCTCCGACGTGCCCTCTAGCCTCGATCTAACCGTTGACTGGTGAAGAGGACGAGTGGTTGAAGAGAAATGGCCAGGGAAATAAAAAGATAAAAACTGGCAAGATGAAGACGGTAACCAGGTGAAGAATACTTCCTTCTTCGCTCCTATCCTTTTTGCTAAATTAAACATATAGATAGAGGTATTTTTCTTCCACAGCTTCACCTGGATATGTATCTTTCTCATTCCGTCTTTCGACCTCGATCTCCTATTCTCAAAACAGAGTTCAGCGAAAAGAGTAAAGTCAAAGGCAAAGGCTCGCTCTAATGTTTACTCAGTCCGTGTAAATTCCCGACGCAAAGATTCCGCCCCGAGCTAACGACTTTTCATTTACCACCAGCGTATTCCAGCTCTGCTGGAAGTAAATATCTCCGAAAATTTTTTCGATTCTTAAATTCTCTTTTATCTTTATGTTTATTATTTTTTTTTTTTTCACCGGAGATTATTTGCGCTTATTAAATGTTTTTTATTACTTCAAAAAATTTTTTTATTTATTGTTAAATATATATTTTTAATTGAATAATTAAAGTTTGGATTTAAAAATTAAATAAGGAACGTTAATTTAATTAAAAAAGAAATTTATAGATAATTTTAATAATTAATCTATTTTTTTTTTAATAAATAAATAAATTAATACAAAAATTTTGGATTCATATTTTTATTTTTAATAAAATAAATTTTTTTTTTTAAGATATTTTATACTCTGTACTTTACTCAATTTTCTTTTAAATATTGTAGAGTATAATTGTAAAAATTGAATGATAATTTCTATTAAATTAATTTTATTTAAATTAGAAATTTTTTCATAAAATATTCTAAAAAAATTTTTTTATTATCATTTTATATACAAAATATTTATGAAATAATTATAAATAAATTATTGTTATTAAAATTTTTTTAACGAATAAATAGATTAAATTTTTTTTAACAAATTTAAATTTTAAATCAACTTTGAATTTTTAAATGAAAAATTAATAAAAAAATAATTTTAAAAAATAAAAAATTTTATTTAATACTTAAAAATTATTATAATAAAAATTTTAATTTAACCACCCTCTAAAAAATACCTGCTCTACATTGTTTAATAACAAACATGGTAATTTATGTAAGATCATACATAGAAGGTGGATAATTTACCCTTGTAGATTAAACTCACCCCTAAAAAGCGAAGAAACTGTAAGAGCGCATGCGGTAACGAACGAAACTCTTAATTTATCAAGCAGAAATAAAGTAAAAAATATATCTGTAAAAAGAGTGGTTTTAAAAATGAATCAATGGATTTTAGTGCTCGACTCGGCACGGGGTTAGCTCGGGGTTTTAAACTAAAAAAGCGTGACCCAGTTTGAGCACCAGTGTGCTTTAATGTGCCTCCACACTAGCTTTATGCTCATGTTCACCCTTTACACACTCAACTCAACTCCCTTTTTCCTCACTCAAACTCTAAACCCACTCACTAACTCAACTCAACTCAACTCTTGGCTACGCTTATGCTATTCTATGTATGCCTTCGTTTTCTTTATATTACCCTTTTTCCCACGCACACACATTAAACCCAAACTTTTTCTAATTTCCCATTCTCTTTAATCTTTCTATTTATTTTCCGCTATCATTATCATTTAATTTTTCATCAACGCTGAATAAATTGCATCTATAATTTAATTTCACTGGCTTTAAACCATATTATTAAGAGAATAACCAAAATTTTGTAAACAGTGTATTTATAGGATAAAATGGGTTTTTATGGTTAAATTTGGTATCGTTGAAAAAGTCTTGACCTGGAGTTGTGCCTTTTCAAGGCTCCATATCAATTTCAACAATAGTCAATTTATTATGATAAGTATTTAGGCTGCATTCGAAAATTCTCTATCTCTAGATACATAATTAAGAAATGACCTTTTATCTTGTGAAATATTGACATTTTTAAACATATAAGCGCATCCCGATGTTACACTCATCGAAACCTTTCATTTGAGTACCCACATCAATTTCTCATAT
>CAJNRD030001124.1:2250092-2350235 GCA_905319865.3 Cotesia congregata | reverse complement strand
AACGAAGATTGTCCCTACTACAATCTACATAGAAGTAGTTACCATCTGTACATTTTTTCACTATAGATGGAGCTAGGTTCCATCCGACATGGAAACCAGTTAAATGTTGTTTTTTCCGTGTACTGAATGAAAAAAAAATGATTCAATATTATTTGATCTTCCCATTTGACATGTTAGTCAATAAAAATATTAATAAAAATTTACTTCTATCTTTATATTTAATTTTTTGGAGCAAGAGAGAAATTTTCTCAAGACAAGAAAATTTACTTCTATCAAGAACTAAATTTTTTTGAAGAGGCTGAATTTTTTCAAGACAAGATTTTCTTGACTTAAATAAATTTTCTCGGATCAAGATACGCATTTCTTGAAAAGAATTAATTTTATTGGAATAAGTGAAATTTCTTGTCAAAAAATAATCAAGAAGAAAAATATTTTCTTGGCTCAACCTTTTTTCTGTGTAATTTTTTTACGTCACTGCAGATGGAGCTGCCGATGGAGGAGTGAAGGGAAATAAGGAAGATAAAAATGTTAAACTCGTGTTAATATAAACAATGTGGAGAGCGATAATGAGGGTGTTGATGATAACGATAACAAAGAAAATAAAATAATAAAACAAAGAAGTGTGATGCGAAGGACGAGGAAGTAAGTATGACCCAGTTAATGTGACCTATGGACGTTTCATTCTGGCCACGACTATTAATAATTGAACACGATGTTTCCGAGTTCAGCGATCGGACAATTTCCTTCTCATTTAAAATCTATTATCACAATTAATGTTGATTTTCTAACTAGCTAACGCGTTATCAATTGATAAGTTAAAAATGAATCTATATTTTATCTTCTATCTCTTATCAGCCGAGAGAAGAGGAAGGGATTAATTATAACAATTATTAAAAACAAGATAAAGATAACAATGTACGGAGCAGATAAGTACCGAGGAAAGATATTGCTCCCCAATGGGGAGGCGACGTTCTAATAAATTAAACGCGTGTGTTAAGGAACGGAATTAAATCGAAGGGAAGAAACTCGAGCGAGTATGTGGGTCGAGAGGTCACACACAAAGTCCTCTCGTATCACATGAATTCGTAACATATAACACTCGGCGTACACAAAGTGAATGCTTGGTTAGTTGGAAAATTCACCAACACACGCATATTCGATTTTCGTTTGATGCTTCCTACTATTCATGCCCATTAATTGCTCCGCTATTTCTAAATTAAAATTTCTGCATTAGCCGATGAACGGTATTCTATTTTATACAAATGCTCAAGCATCAATTTTACTATGTGTGTCGATGTATGTAAATACACATTATTAATGCACTAAGTGTACATGTGCATTAATAGCTTGATTTTAACGCAACATCTCGCTCTACACCTGCTACGAATATCGCTATTGAGTTAAAGGTTTTGCTCACTGGCGATGACGCTTAATTAGTTTGTAACTTGTGAGATAAATTTATCTAGTTTTAATGATATTTATTTTATTAAATGCAATTAGATTTAAAAATTGGAAAAAATAATTGTTGGATTCATTTTTTTATGACCATTTTTCGATATAAAGTCTAAATAAATAATTACATTTTTTAATAAGTTTAAATAAATTAATAGATTTTTTTTAATTACATTTAGGAATAATTTTTTGGCTCTCAAAAAATTATTTTTTATAGAAGTATTTTTTTTTTTCAAATATCATATTATTGAATTTTAAAACTGTTATTTTTTAAAAAATTTAACCCTCATCTATTTTAATTTAAATATTGATTTGTGCAAATTGATTTTTTACTAAGTTAATTTTAAAAAAATAACAATATATTTTATAATTATACTTTTAGTGTTCAATTGAAATAACTTATTACCAATTATTATAAAATATTTTTAAATATATAAATGCTAGATTTAACTACTTTCTATACTTGTTAAAAATAAAATTTTAATCTATATTATTAAGATAATAATTTTCACCAATAATCAATTCATTTTAATAAGAATTTAGGCTGCATTCGGAAATGCTCTATCTCTAGATACATAATTAAGAAATTACCTTGTATCTTGTGAACTATTGAGATTTTTAAAGATATAAGCTCATCCCGATGTTACACTTATCAAGACCTTTCATTTGAGTACCCACATCAATTTTTCTTATATTTATATATATTACATATATGTATATATGAAAAATATATCAAAATGCATGTGGGTACTCAAATGAAAGCTCTTGATGAGTGTAACATCGGGATGAGTTCATATCTTAAAAAATGTCAATAATTAAGTCCTGACCTTGCTATCATGTCAAATAATGATATTTTCGAAGATATAATCGGCCAACAATTTCATGTGGTCTCTAGTTAATAGTATATTACATACCTAGGCCAGTAAAATAAGAAAAGTCTCAGACCACATGTAATTGTTAGGCCGAGGCGAAGCCGAGGTTGACAAACATGTGGTCTGAGGCTTTACTTTTTACTGGCCAAGGTATGTATACCATTTTTCTGCTCGACGTAGTCGGAATGTAGCAACTTTGTTTAGCGCAGCGGCCAGAAAGTTGCCACTTTCCGGCCGGAGGGCAGAAAAAATTAATTTCACAAAAACTCTATTAAATTTTTTTTATAAAATTATTTCATACGTAATTAATATCGATTAACAAAATACTAAAAATTAAATGCAGGTAGATGG
The DNA here is from genome assembly GCA_905319865.3 of Cotesia congregata. Lineage (NCBI taxonomy): Eukaryota > Metazoa > Arthropoda > Insecta > Hymenoptera > Braconidae > Cotesia > Cotesia congregata. The sequence continues at coordinate 2,347,560 of CAJNRD030001124.1, read as the reverse complement.
CAGATATTTTAGAATAGTATAAGAATAATTAGAATAAATTTCTATAAACAGAACAATTATCTTACGTCCGGTATTTCGAGACCGGCAGGTCCTAAAATAAACCCAATAAATAAAATGAACGAAAATATCTATAAAAAAAGAAAATGTAATCCAAGGAAGTTATAAAGTGAAGAGTGCCGGAGAATTCTCGGCATTAAAGCTGATAGAAAAGATAGAAAGATAAGTAGAAAAAACAGAGTCTAAACTGAGTATGATAATAAGAACAAAGAAGCAGGGGTTGTTGAGCACAAGGGTAAGCATATAGGATGATCGTCGGGTGAAGAACCAGTGTACCATCAGTATAATAAGTTGTGATCTGTTGTAGTGATGGAGGGAATAGAACGGAACAACCAAAGGGAGAATAGAACCAGAGAACCTTAAGAGGAACGAGAGATATGGGTCAGAGGATGGACCGGACAGAATATTGATCCGCGGGTTGCGACGCGATAGCTGTCTATGTCTGGTATATGTGTATAATACTATAATACCTAACCAGTACCGGTGTTCCTACTCTTTCTCTTCTACGTTGTACGCTATTCGCTATATAGCTTGTACGAGCTACGGGAAAACGGATACGTGGCTAAAACGTGCTGCGACGCACTCTAACTACCCTCTTTCTCTTCCTCTATTATCAACCCCGCCTCTTCACCTCCGTTTTAAGGGCGACATCATCTGTACAACTGCTGCTGCAGATATTTCTTGATATTGATACTCGTACTTTACAGTAAGCTGGTACTTTTATAGAAAAACCGTCTTGATGCAGGAAAAAAATTATCTAGTGTCATTTTTAAAAATTTTGCCTTTTTTGTCTTGAGCTTCGACCTCTTGGATTGAAAAAGTCTTATCTGCAGTCGGTATAATCAAATTTTTCGACTAAAAGTTATTTTATAATCTTAAATTGTTTATTTCAACTCAGTTATTATTGTATTAGATAATATTTAAAAATATTGTAGCAATTCTAAAGTTTCTCTGATAAAAGGGATATTTTCTCACTATACAATTAGAGGAGCAAAGTAGATATGGAAATTCATTGTTTATTTTTACAATTTCATTTTATTTTTAAAACAAATTATTTATTTATAATACATACGTTGAATATTTATTAAATCCACCTTTTGGGTATGTAACTTTTATTGTTTATATGAACAATATTACTTATTTTACATATTCCAAATGATATTATTGGGAAGCAAGTAAAATTATCGAAATCACTAATAATTTCAAATGCTTTAAAGTGGTCATCGAAGTCACAAATAACTTGAATTGTAATGATAAATATCTCAATATTATTAGGCATCATCACTATAATGTTATGGAAATTGTTCCCGAAATATTATAGGAATGGTTCCGATAATATTATAGAAACTATTCCTCTATATTGTGGGAACCATTCCTATTTATTATGGGAATCATGCCGATATTACAGTTATAATTATAGGTATCGTTCCTATAATTATAGGAACCATTCCCATAATTATAGTAACATTTCCCATAAATTATGGGTACAATTTCCATAATTTAAGTAATCGCTCCTAAAACAGTATAAGAAAACAATTCATTAAAATTATAGGAATAATTTCCCATAAATTATGGGTACAATTTCCATAATTTAAGTAATCGCTCCTAAAACAGTATAAGAAAACAATTCATTAAAATTATAGGAATAATTTCCATATTTTTCTCTCCGTGTAGAATTTTCTTAATTCACAATATTTTATTTATCGAATTTTAATGCCAAGGCATCAAGCCAAATAGCAAAAAGTTTACCAACTTAGTTCTGAATTTTCAGGATTTTCTCTTATTTTTGCTCAAATTTTTCAAACACGTGGCAGCAAATAATTTGTTAATTAGTTAAATTTAGAGAAATTAATCAATCTACTTACTTGATCAACAACTCTATCACTCTTCATACTTATTAATATAAATATATATAGAATATAAAAATATTTCTGGTAAATATCTTAAAATAAAATAAAATTATGAAGAAATTATAACTTTTTACAACTTGTTCTGCTGACCGATGACACGCCTCGTTAAATTCTCGCTGACACACTATTATTCGAGCCACTTTACTCTATGTACATGTACATATGTTTGTGTATATCGGTTGAAACTTGCACACGTGGGACACAGAACGTCGACGACCCAAAAAGCTCTTGTGCACAACTTCCATATCATATCGCGTATCTAGTTACGTTTTTGACTGGTGAATTAAAGGATCAATTTCCCAGCGGGCACGATCCCCTCGCATCTACGCTAAACAAACTACTCTGTACTCTGTACTCGGTACTAGTTTAGCAACTCTGTACTCCTATGTTGTCATACCTCATACAGATACAGATATCTTTATACACACCGAGTCTAGTTATTTTTTTTTTTTAATTACTTTAATTCAGATATATCCGCGGAGCAAGCCCAGAAAATACTATTGAAATTTAATTAATTTTGTTGAATTTATCTCCCAAGAGGAGTATTTGTTTGTTAAGAGCATGTTTGTGGCGACATATTCATCAATTTTGTTTGTTTCAATATAAATAACAAACATTCATTTGTTTACTTTCACTTTGTTTTTAAATATTTAATTTAATCTCGAGATTAAACCAGGAAAAAACGGGTTTGAAAATAGACTAAGTTATAAAAATTCAGACTCAAGTTTTATATTGTAAAAAAAATTTACCTGATTTAAAGGATATATTTTTGATTGAAAAAAATTTTATTTCAATACTAATTTAATTGATTAAATTATTTTGAAAAGAACTTGGAGAATTTATTGTACAAATACAATCCCCGTAAATTAAAAATAATTTTGTTTTAAGAATTTAAAATTCTTGGTTATAGAACAAATTTCTTTATTTGAAGCAGCAAAAAAAAGTAAATCAACATTAAAAAAAAATCAATTTTAGATAACGAAATAGATATTTATGTCATAAGGCCGTGAAGTGGCGGTTTTCTGACAGGGACGATATTTCGATATGAGCTTAAGGTTTGTGGCGGGAAGGATCGAAACGGGGGTAATTTTAACTTACGTTCGTTTTCGAACATTCGCGTCACAAACATTAAAGCGAATATCGAAAAAAAGTCGTTGTCAAAATCGCCACTAAACGGCCGAATGACATACAATATTTTTTGTTATTATCGCTCCATAAGTTTAACTTTTGAGGGATAGGAGGCAAATAATGACATATTTAAATTTTAGGAAGTTTCACAAGGCCAAAAAAAATTAATTTTATATTAATTATCTTTTTATTAATCTTAAAATCTTGCTCACGTCCAGAAAATGTAAATAACTTTTTATTAGTATTTATTTATGGCGTTGTTGTTATTTTATTACTATTAGGTCCGCTTCGTAATAAATTGCCAGCAGAGAAATAATTAGCGCCACTTAATAGTAACTAAGACTAAAAATTATCGGTCGGTACGCTAGAATGTGACTTTTTTTTTTTACAATCTCTCTCAATTTCGTCTGGGTGTACATGAAAAGTTCGTAAAAAAAAGGAGGGGGTAAAACTTCACGGCCTAGGCCGTGAAAAAAAGACGGTATGGTAGAGTCTCTAGAAAAGAGTCCCTTTACGGACGCCACTCAGCGCTCGGAAGTTGAACTTCTGGAGCGAGTATAACAAAAAAAAATTTTTTGGCTCAAGAAAACATTTATAAAGTTAATAATTATTTTGGGTGAAATAAATTTTTTTTTAATTAAAGAAAATTATCTTCTAATTTTGATCTTCTTCATTAATGTCCTTCATTTAATAAATAATTTTTTTTGTCCACAGTCTTCATTTAAAAGAAATAAAAAGTTTGGTTAAATAGAAGTAATCTTTTTTTGGAAAATAATAAAAAATGTTTCTTTGAATTGGAAAAAATCTTTAATCCAGATTTTTCTCTTTTTTCTTCTTTATATTTTATTTCCTTTCTTCATTTTTTGATTTTCTTGAATTAAATATCTCGAAGAAAAAGTAAAAAATTAAGAAATTTTTCTTGGCTTAAATTAATTTTATTTGATTCAAGAATTTTATTGATACAAAACAATTAAACTCTTCAATATTATTTTCTTGGTTCAAAATTTTTCTCTTGATTCAAATTATTTTTTCTGTGCATTGTAACATCTCTTCATAATTAGCTAATGATGATTTTATTTTTTTTTTATAATTTATCAGCTTGGCTAACTGTTGACACTTGCTAACCGCGTAACAGCATTAATTTAATTAGTTTAAGCTTTTTGTGTTGATAAATAGTCTTGCAAATGTACACAAATTTTTCTATGTATAATTTTTATTCCAGAAAACTTGCCTTCAATACTTCACTGCTCAAACAAATGCTAACAAAATTTGAATCATTAAACCCGAGAGTAAATTTTAATATTTTCTCTTGGTAAAATTTTCCTTCTAATTGATGATTGAAAAATAAACTTTTAATTCAATTAAAAAGTTTCAATATTAAATCATAAATCATAATATTCATCAGCAGTAAAACTTATCTTATTCAAATGAAATTAAATTTCTAAGTCTGTTTGAAAAGTCATAAAATTAATTACATTTGTATGATTAATTTTATCAGTCAAAAAAATATTTGCAGACAAACAAACAGAATTATTATTATTATTTAACAATATATTTAGATTTACGAGTTGCGACTTGAATGGGCAAGTAGTTTATCTTGTTTGTGCTGAGAATAATGATAATGAAATGATGAATGATGAGATTCCTTGATATGAATGAAATTCACGCGTCGGGTAACTTAGTATCGCGGATAGGAGTAAAGACTTCCAGTTGTTATTGTTGTTGTTATCGAATCAAGACAATTAAGTTCGACGAACTTGTATGCTGGCACTTTCGAGCGACTGTTTGTGCCAGGTTCTTATCTAGTCTTTATACATGCCTATATTTATATTTATATTTATATTCACAAGTATTGTGGACGAATAGTAGTGTGTTGGTATTTGTATTTATGTTTATATTTAAATCGGTGTATACTTGAAACATTTAGCACGAATTATGTTATTGAAAGAATTACGACAGTTAATGATAAGTTGATAACGAAACAGAGTCACGTTCGAGGTCGTCACTGTAATTCATTTAACGTCTTACTATTTCACCCGCATTTTACTTTTTTTTTTTTTTTTTTTTATTTGTGTTATTATCTCAGTGTAATTTACTTCTGCATTAATCTTTAACAAATATTTGTCCTACGGGTATTCAATTTGTTATTTTTATTACACATGTTTGTCATGTTGTTTTAAGTAATTAAACTTTTAATACCGATTAGCTATTTTAGTATTATTTTAACTATTTATTTATTATTTGTAATCAGTAATTTTTATTTTTAAATTGAAAAAAAAATTTTTTATTATTATTATTTTCATTAATTTTATTATTATTATTTTTATTAATTATTTTTGGTTGGTTGAAAGATTAATTTTTAAAAAATTAATTTGATTATTCTTTACAAATTTTTATAAATGAATTTTTTTTATAAAAAAAATTTTTTCTTGTTTAACATTTTTAATTAATCAAACGCTATAGAGATATCGGAGAAAAAAATTATTAATTAAAAAAAATAATAAATTTATAATTCCAAAAATTTTTAAATTGAAAAATAAAATCAATGTGGGAAAATTGGAAAAAAATAAAAAATAGCCAAGAGGAATAATAAAAAAAATAGAAATAAATTTTTCTAAAACTCACAATCAGGTAAAATAATAATAATAAAAAAAAAATAGTTTTAATTGAAGTTCAACACTCGAACAAATGAAAGAAATTTAATCCATTTAATGAAAACTCGGTACAGTATTGAGAGCGAGAAAAATAAAGTGTAGTAATATTGGAATTTCTTTACAAACTGTTGTGTGCATGATAACTTTAGCGTAGCATAAATGGAGCGTTTTCGATGCTTGGAACATGAAAATAAATAAAAGGAGTGATAGACAAAATGAAATGAGGTAAAAAGGATGAAGTATAATGAAAATACAAAAATGAGAAGTACACTGAAAAAAGAAATTGACTGAAGAACAAAATTCTTGGCTAAAGAAAATTTTCGGGTGCCTGAAGGAAGACCAAAATTGTGTTGACCGAAGTAAAAATTTTTCTTGAAATTCTATTCTTGGTGGAAGTAATTTTTCTTAATTCAAATTATAATAAATACTTGATACAATAAATTTTTATATTCGATCAAGATTTTTAGATACTTTAGGGAAGCAGCGCCACCTACTTCAGCTGAGAAAAAAATTTTCTCACCTTGAGAAAATTTTTCTCTTGAATATTTGATACCCATTTTATATTATTTTAGCGTGCAATTTACATATTTAATGAAAAAAAATGATTTAATATTATTTGATCTTCCCATTTGACATGTTAATCAATAAAAATTTACTTCTATCTTTATATTTAATTTTTTGGAGCAAGAGAGAAATTTTCTCAAGGAAGAAAATTTACTTCTATCAAGAACTAATTTTTTTGGAGCCCGAGGCTGGATTTTCTCAAAACAAGATTTTCTTGACTTAAATAAATTTTCTTGGATCAAAATACGTATTTCTTGAAGAAAATTAATTTTATTGGAATAAGTGAAATTTATTGTCAAAAAAAAATTTTTTTTCCCTCAAGAAAATAATTAAGAAGAAAAATATTTTCTTGGCTCTACCTTTTTTTCTGTGTATAATACGTGGCTGTTCTAGTCATACAAATTTCGCTCACGTAAAAAACAGCACATATGCATATACATTATCGGAAAGTATTCAAGTACCCAGTGGCACGATACGAGTACATACAGTAAGTAAATTAAAATAGAGAATAGATCGTTGGGGATAAAAATAGCGAGTATTCGGCATCTTAGATCCGATGGAGGCGAAGAAAGGTATAACAAGAAATCCGAGATGTTCTTTGTGCCCACTTCGTTTTGCATTTATCGTAATCTCGTACTCTTAGTTACTTACTCACTCTCTCTTTAAAATTGAATTAAAAAATCCAACCGAACAAAATGTGGAAAAGTTTCAAAGGACAGAGGTAACGAGCGGGGGAACAGGGACGTGACGATGAGCAACCAACTGCAGAATGTTTGCAGTACCTTACTCGTATTGTCGCTTTTTTACTCGTTTTTTCACAGCTTTTATTTTTAAACAAAGCTATTTGTATGCTCTGACATTTCTCTTCAATATATTAATCCATTCAATATTTTTTATCTCCTGTTTTCTCCGCCAAGTCCATTATAACTCACGGTTTTATTTACTCATATATATTTCATATATTTATCTCTGTGCTTAACAATAAATTTATATGCTTTGTTTCTTTAAAAAAATCTTTTTTATTTGCTAAAAAAATTCCAAAATTAATGGCTTACTCGCAATTATTGAAACTATTATTCTTACCGTGTAGTCGGTCTTTGTAATAAAAGATGAAATAATCCAAATGACTTACCTAGAACAAACAAGTAAAAAAAATTGATTAGTTATTTTATTATTTTTTTTAAGAAGTATATATTCAATTTAATTATTTAGCGACGTATTGAGAAGATATCTAAGTAATCTCGTCAAGAAACTTTTATTAGGAAATAACATTAGAGGGTCTACGATCAAATCTTAACGACGGAAATCTTGAGTGATAAATAAAATTATATGCTTGGATTTTCACATTTAAGTAAAATTCTCTTAGATTTTATAATTTACAACTTCTAGTTCTAAGAACATTTATAATGCTACAATATGTTTAGATATGGATTTTTGGAGAAAGGCCAACAAATGTGAAGTGGAACGAATGGCACTTCTCTTTGAGAAAGATTGATTGAGTTTTCATGAAATATTGACAACTCTATTTACGAATTTCATATCGGAGATATTATAAGATCTGTACTCAGAAAATTTTATGGACTTTTTTTTAGTTTTACCCTAGTTTAAGAAAATGATATATTGTGTTTCTTAATTTGAAAATTTGTATCAGTAAAAAGAATAGAGCTGGGTGAAAAATAAAAATTCTTAATTTATTTTGACAATCAATTAATTTTTCGTCAGAAAATTTTGTGAAATATATTTTTTAATTCGTGTTTTTATCCCGAAAAATAATAATAATAAAATTTCAAAACGTGTTTTAAGATTTATTTTTTAACATCAACTCTACACACACAGCACTTAATTGATCTCTTTTTTTTTCTTTAGTTATTAAGCTGCTTTGTTAATTTATAGTACTTAATTAAGTTAAATGTAGAAAGTTTGGTTTATACACTGAAAAAAAAATTAATTTGATTCGAGAGAAAAATTTTTGAACCCAGAAAATAATTTTGAAGAGGATAATTGTCTTGAATCAAGACGAAAAATTCTTGAATCAAGTAAAGTTTCTTTAAATCAAGAAAAATTTATTAGTTCAAGAATTTTTCTACTCAAACTAAAAAGATTAAGTTTTTTAGAATTATATACTTGTCAAGTATATAATGCCCAATTTTAAAACACAGTAGGGTAGAAGTACCATTTTTTGCCACCTTAGCACCGTTTTTGGCGAGTTAACATATCAATTAATTTATATAAAATTACAATATTATAACTTATAACTATATTTTTGTTGAGTTTTAAAAAATGTATATTGAAACAAATTGAGTTTGTAATGGTTTATTAATATAAATTCATTTCTATCGTTTATTTGAACACTAAATGGCCACAAACGGTACTTCTTCCCTATAACTGACAATTTTAAGATTTTTAAAAATTTTTCTTGTTAAAAAAAAGTTTGCGCGCCAAATTGATAAAAAATTTGATTTATGAATAGAAAATACTTGAATATAAATATTTTTAAGAAAAGTTACTTGAAATTAAGGTCTAAAAGTTATAAGAAATGCAGCAATACTGAAAAAAATCAAGTATAAAAATTTTTCAGTAACTGTGTTTTAAAATTGGACAGCCGTTGATTAAAGAACATTTATTTTTCTGTGTATAGAAACATATTTTACTTAAATAAAAATCTTGGAAATTCGGACAATAAATGAAGATGTTAAATTATAAGAATTGCAACGTTTCGCTGATTATAGCTTCATCAGGTAAATCTAATGGTTACATTTTACTTAAGTATTCTGACTGTCATAATTTTCAATTTTGTATAAATTGAATAGCCCTGTTATTGGACCTTTGGGCTATTGGGTTCAAATATAGGCAATAAATCTATACTAATAAATGGAGAGCCGGTTTTTTTTGTCCGGTTATACTGCGAAAACTACTGAACCAATCGGAATATTACTTATACCATAAGATGCAGCGTGTTTCAGAGAAGGTTTAAGTATATGATATGGTGGTGATTACTTATCCGAAATCTATATTATTTTGACTTAGAAATTGTATAAATTGAGTAGCCCTGTTATTGGACCTTTTCGATAGAATTGGGAATTTGTGCAAGTCAAAACAATACTTTAATTAAATTTCAAGTCTCGATCTAAAAATATAATTCTATAAAACGCCCAGCGGAGCGAGCGAGTAACAGCTAGTTCTAAATAATTTACACCACAAAGAATTGAGTTCGATTCCTAGCCAGGAAAATTTTTAATTTTCATTTCTAAAAATATACATTTATTTTTTTTCTGTCAAAAAATTGTATAATTTATTTCAAGAACGATCAAATAATTTTCAATTATTTCTCACTCCATAATTCTCGAAAAAAAATATTTTTTTCCGAGAAATAAAATTTTAGCTTAAATGTAAGCATTTAAAAATATACCTCCATATATTTATTTTATAGCCAATTTTCTCTGAACCCAATACTGAAATCTCTCAAATCCCATAAGCTTAAAAAATTTATGACTTAAGACCCTTAAAAATCTAAATTCTGCTTGAAGTATATAAAAAAAAAAAAACAAATAGTCAAAACTAATTTCATAAATAAATCGATAATTTTTTTTTTCTTTTTAATTTTAGCAATTAATATTATTTTTTGTTATGGTTTGCAATTGCTAACACATCAATGGTTTACTCATTTAACAATCTATCTATTAAATTTATAATTAATATTAATATTTATAATTAATATTGATAATATAGAATATTTATAATTAATGTAATTTTTTTTTTATTTAATTTTTTAATTAATAGTAATACTAATATTTTTTTTTTTTTTTTTTGATTTGTTTAAAGTCATAAACTACTAAGGTCATGAGCGACTACGGTAGGGGGTAAACTTTTAAGATTAAATTTTTAAATGTCGGCTAACTTAATTTTCATGTTAGAAGCCGGTTTTTTTGTTGTAAGTACACCTCATACTTTAAATAATAATAGTAAAAAATAATAATTATAACTTACCGGCCAGGAAAAATTGAAGAAAAATCTAATGGGGTTGGTGAAGCCTCTGGGAGTAGAGACATCAGGGCTGAGATTAACAACATTGCCCCCGAGAATGGGTGTCACCTCGTCCCCGTAAGTACAGGGGGTCGTGGTGTCGATCTTCGCCTGGTACTGCTTCAAACAAATCCTGAACCTGGTCTGACAGGTTCCAATGCACTCATTGCTGGTCTTGGAAGTCATTCCCGAGCAGCATTTCCCCGTGTTGTCTTTCCCGTACTCGTTGATGAAGGACTTGAGTCTCAGCTCAAACACCCCCGAAGCATGCACCTGAAAATTAACACCACAGTCAGTAGAATATTTATAATAATGTAACTTTTTTTTTTTATTTAATTTTTTAATTAATAGTAATACTAATTAGTTTTTTTTTTTTTTTTTTGATTTGTTTAAAGTCGCATAAACTACTAAGGTCATGAGCGACTACGGTAGGGGGTAAACTTTTAAGATTGGAACTCGTTTGTATTTCTTGGGCTGAGCAGAATAATACACTTAAATATTGAAAATATTGATTGGTGTACGCCGGATTCGAACCCGGTCCAATGCTTTGATAGCAAGGGCCGGATCCGATAGGCTACTGCGCGCCTAATACTAATATTATTATTGTATTAAATATGAAATCACTATGCTAGCTATAAGTCATCTTGTTATAAATAAAAAATTTTTCTTGTTTTTATATACTAACTGTTGTATTATTAACCCTGTTAATGGCCCCTAGGCTGTTGGGTTTGTTTATTTAAATAAAATAAAATAAAATAAAATAAAATAAAAATAAAAAATTCAAGAAAAAAAAATAAAAATGAATAATCTGAGTTAATCAGAGGCTCAGAAAAAAAAAACTTAAAAGTTTCTCTAAGATTTAAAAAAGCTCTCGAGCGCGAAGGCGTTATTTATTTGGGCGGTTATAGAAAAGGGGAATCTTTTGGCACAGCGTGTATTTCGGATTTGTAAGAGTGAGAATCACTCGACAAAAATTGTATGAAAATAGAGAAGAAAATATAAAAATAGGGAATAGACTGGCTGGAGAAAATAAGAGTTTGTAGTTGGATAGGAGGCGAGAATGGATTTTGTGGACGCACGCGCGAATACATCGATTGGTCGGGATGTAGAACCGCGTTGCAGGATTTTCTCTGAATCGCCTACAAGACTTAGTCGACTTTTGAGACTCGGCTGGTTATTATTGTTATTGTTATTGTTATTCTCCTCTTACTCTTAGTCCTGTTGTACAATCGACTTAAGCGTATCAACATTTAATATACACACCGCCATAACTTTTAATAATTTAATTTCATGTTATTCTATCTAATTATTCAAACTTTGCATAAAGTTTCTTATTATCATTTTATTTTTATTTTTTTCCTTAGTTTCGAAAGATCCAAGTCATTTCTTGGATGAGTTTTAACTTTAACATCAAAAGTTGATTTAAAAACAGTGACTCGGAAGAGTAATAAGAGATAAATTACATAAGTGACATACTTTTTATTTAAAGTATAAGCAACTTCTTTAGAAATTTTCTGACCTATTTTTTCTTTCGATTTTCAGTTAAAATTTATTTTAAAAATTCTGAGTTAAATATTAAAAAAAAAAAACAAAAAAAATCATTCAAGACCTTTTTTTATAGAAAATTTTACTCTACAAAAAAAGATCCTTATCAATTTTACCGTATCTCTTATCTTTTAGCCAGAAATTTAAAAAAACGGTCAAGAAAAATTTTTATCAAAATTACAACTAAGATTTTTTTATGATTCTTCAAAATTAAAATTTTGGGTTAAATATTGAAGATATAACAAAATTATCAAGGACTTTTTTTTATAGAAAATTTTATATTCTACAAAAAAGATTCTTGTTAATTTTACCGTATGTTATATTTTAGCCAGAAATTTAAAAAAATGACCCAAAAAAATTTTTATTGAAATTTCGGGTTAAATATTTGTTCAATCTAAATGCATAAGTAAAGTTTCAAAATGTCAATGAGATTTTAAGAGAAATTATAATCATAATTAGTTTATATAATTGCAATCAGGTACTTTAATAACTGTAAAATTTTGTTATTATTTTTGAATTTTGTAATTAAATGTATTTTTATTTTTGCTTGCAATTTGGCCATCAGGCTTTAGCATAAATAAATAAATAAATAATCTATTAATATACTCCTTATTTATTTAATTTCTTATAAATTCTAGGTCAATTAATTTTTTTTAAACAAAACTTTGCTTTATGTCAATTAAAGGAAGCCTCATGAAAAATTTCATGCAATGATAATCAAAAGAAAATTTTATTAAAAAAATTAATAATGAAAGAAAGAATTTTAATTTTTTGACCTAATTTATTAAAATTTTTCTTTAAAAAAAAGGAAATAATTTTTATTCAAAAAATGAAAAGATAAAAATCATAACTAAAAATTGAACTTGAATAATTTTATTTCCCAAAAAATGATGTGAAGAAAAAAAAATGTAAAAGTATGTAAAGAAGAGTAGATGCAAGCAAAGAAATCAGAATGTTAGAAGGCTGCTAGCATATTGATCGGACTGCAGGCTCCATCTCTCAGTAAAAATACGAGCCAGTGGTTAATAATTTGAATCGCTTGATTTATTTACTTCTTCGTATCGGTACTTGTAATTTTCCCTTCGCGAATAAACAGATCTGGAGGCGCTTTTGCGGGTGATTAGTCAGATAACGTATCGCCGTGATTAAAATGCACTGCGACCTTATTTATAATTAATATACAAGATGTTTTTGGTATTAATATAAGCTACTAATAGAACTGTCGCTACTAGTTACATATCTATGTATATTTACACATTTATTCTACCATTAATAACCAGACATTGGTCGCAGTAAAGCTCGCCCTATAATTCACCGCGGCCTTGTATTTCCAAGTCAACTGATTCACCTGTTGATGCATGCCCAAGGACTCAGATAGTCCCAAGGACGAGATTGTGACTCGCGTTATTTTAAATCAGAGAAATAAATCTCCCTGCATGTTAATTAATTTTCGTACTTTCGTTTTTTATCAGCAAGCGTTGGCAAATTTTCGAGCTTTGGAGTTACACGGAAAAAAGTAAACTGTGAAATTCACTCGTTTCTCGGTTAATTTTTTAGTTTCAAACAGTACAGCGGACATCGGGTGGCACAATGTTAATATTACAAAAATTAATGTAGAAAGTGTATATATGAGCTACAATTTATAAATTAATATCGAAAATGTGATTAGTAGCTGTCACTATAGTAAATAACGACTCTCTCATCTTAAAAAATTACAGTTTCAAACAAGGGGAAATTGCCGTTTCAATGTATAGTCTAATCATGGAAAAAAATAAATAGTAAATGCAACATGATGAAGTCTTGGTAAATGAACATGATGAAATGATGTTGCAGCCACATGATTTGTCATGTTTTGGCTACATGAAAATCATGTTGCGGTAGCATGAGAAAATCATGTAGTCGAAACATGACAAATCATGTGGCTGCAATATGAGAAAATCATGTGGCAGCAACATGATTTTCATGTAGCCGTAATAGCATAAAATTATGCTGCAACAACGAAATATTTATGCTCCGGAAACATTATTTATTATAAAAAGTAACTAGGTTTTTTGGGGTATATAATATTGCAGATGAAAATAAGAGTAAATTATCGAATTATACAAGTTGTGAGCGATATCTTTGTTTATTCAAATTATATACAAACCAAAGCTATTGGCAATGAATGTTGCTGCCACAATTTTTCTCATACTACCGCAACATGATTGTCATGTAACCGAAACATGACAAATCATGTTGCTGCCACACAATTTTCTAATGATACCGCAACATGATTGTCATGTAGCCGAAACATGACAAATCATGTGGCTGCAACATGATTTTATCATGTTCATTTACCAAGACTGCATCATGTTGCATTTACTATTTATTTTTTTCCGTGTACTATGAGTCGGAAAATTTAACATTTGACACAGTAAAAATTCTACTCTTAAAATATATATTTTACCAGTCCAAGCAAATCAATAATTATAGTTTGATTTTTAGCGTTGCGTTTAAAATTTACCGCTTTACTTTGTAAATATTGACGTTGCTTGTATACAAAATTTAGTAACTGTAGTTTATATTTTTTACATATCATGCAATCATTTTTTAGGTACGAAATGATAAATATCAAGGTCAAAATTCTTAATTATTATAACATTTTCGACATTCACATAGCGAATATTACTGTTTGAAATAGTATTTTCTTCCATGTAAATAATAAATTGTAGCATTATAAATGATAAATATTATAAAGTGATTGTTAAAATCACGGTTTTACTGTTTGCTTTACAGTTTACTTTTTTCCGTGTTTAATTGACTGAGGTTTTGTTTGCTAATAATGCTAATGCAATAATTGGGAATTACAAATTCAGTAGTTGAGCTTTGTGACGTAAGTAGCGACAATGACATTAGTGAATATAAAGCAGAGCCGGTTCTGGTGTGTGCGGTTTCTCCAGTAAGAACCGAACCGTTTGTGACAACCACCAGGGAAAGTTGTGTCTAAAAGCTCGTACCTGAGCCCTCAAAGTTTCCAACCCGACTAGACGTTTGCGTTTAACGTTCTACTGCTATGACGGCATGGTTGACGGCCGGCCGTCGATCGTGGTTCAAGATTTAACTGTCGGTGATACATGTGTATCAAAGTGTCTTCTGATTATTGTTATTATTGTTGTCGTAGCTGCTACTTCAGCTCCCAGTTTTACTCCCGAGGATTTCGTGTCACTTTCAATTTACCGAAAACCGTAGTAGAGACCAAATTATAAATACCCGTGAGATCAAAACTAATAATTTTTGCGACTCAATTTGCTAGACTAATTGGGTATAAAACTAGATTTGTTGTGAAGGACGAAATGTTTGATAGGGATCGAGGTCATGGGAGAATTTTTAATTCCGTTTATTATTATTATGAAGACTAAACTATGTGAAGTTTACTTTTCGGTGCACAATTAAGCGTTCTAGGTCAAATTATTTTAGTGAAATAATTAAGGCATAGAGTATTTTACTTCATCAAAATATTAATTTAAGATTCCAGTGATTATATTAATTAATTTTGGTAATTATTTCTTCAGAAAATTTAATTTTTAAGATTATAAATTTCATGAGTAATACCAATTAGTATATACAAAAATTATCTTGATGATCTTCGTGATAATTTTTACAATTTACTCGAAAAATAATGTTATTTTTATGAAAAAAATTTAAACTTAATTCATATATAAAATATATTTTTTACAAATTTAATTTTTTTTTCAACTTGATTTGTTCATAAAAATTAATTTTTCTGCCCTCCGGCCGGAAAGTGGCAACTTTCTGGCCGCTGCGCTAAACAAAGTTGCCACATTCCGGCTACGTCGAGCAGAAAAATAGTATACACACCTTGGCCAGTAAAAAGTAAAGCCTCAGATCACATGTTTGTCAACCTCGGCTTCGCCTCGGCCAACAATTACATGTGATCTGAGACTTTTCTTATTTTACTGGCCTAAGTATGTAATATACTAATAATCTATATTATTATTAAGAGAATAAGCAAAATTTTGTGGCGAGTGTATTTATATGATAAAATGTATTTTTATAGTTAAATTTGGTATCATTGGAAGTCTTGACTTGAATTGGTGCCTTTTCAAGGTTTCATATCATTCTCACCAATAGTAAATTTATAATAAGTATTTAAGCTACATTTAAAAATGCTCTATCTCTAGATACATAAATAAGAAATGACCTTGTATCTCGTGAACTATTGACATTTTTAACGATATAAGCTCATCCCGATGTTACACTCATTAAGACCTTTCATTTGAGTACCCACATCAATTTTTCATATATTTATATATATTACATATATGTATATATGAAAAATATATAAAAATCCATGTAGGTACTCAAATGAAAGCTCTTGATGAATGTAACATCGCGATGAGCTTATATCTTAAAAAATGTCAATAATTACGAAATGACCTTGTATCTTGTGAACTATTGATATTTTTAAAGATATAAGCTCATCTCGATATTACACTCATCGAGACCTTTCATTAGAGTACCCACATCAATTTTTTATATATTTTATATATTTATATATATTATAAATATATATATATATGAAAAATATATCAAAATGCATGTAGGTACTCAAATAAAAGCTCTTGATGAGTGTAACATCGGAATGAGCTTATATCTTCAAAAATGTCATTAGTTAAAAAAGTACAATGCAATTTAACAAGTCATTATTTAATGAAGTACAATTTTTACATATGTACTCTTTTAAAATTTTCTTAAATACAATAATTCTTTTTTCATTTTTAATATTTTTTGGTTAACTATTACACCAATTATAACTGAAATAAATGATCGATTTTTCTTCTGTATGAGTTTTAGTTTTAATTATTTCTAATTGGTTGTTTTGTCTTATCATACTAATGTTTATTTTTTATTTATTTTATATGACTATTAAATTTTATCCCAAAATTTTCAACCATTAAAAGTAAACTTAAAACAAAAACAAATAAAAATTTTCTTTTGATCCTTATAATCAAAGAAAATATGAGAAGAAAAAATTTCGTGACAAAGCGATAAAGAATCAAAGAAAAATCTATTTGAAAAGTAAGCAATATAAATTGAGAAACACAGGCCGACGATCGGTGTATTTAAACAGAGTAACTGGGTATATGGCCAAGCCAAATGTAGTTGGCCATCCGGCCAAATGAGTTTGTTTGTGTCTATTATTATACTCCAGTCGGCCGTGAGCGACGAGCCACTGCTACCAACCTGACACACACTACTTTCATAGATCCATACATCGAGAGATCCACACATCGAAGTGTAGTAAGTAAACGATAGAGAACAGACGCGTCGATTGTGGTGAGCGTACGGCTGCAATACTCTCCACTGAATTCAACTCTCTATCCCATCCGGGTAGTGTTGGGGTGTCCGGGTGTTGGGATCTCCCGGAGTGACTTGACTACACTACTTACACCACACCACTATAATTCAACCCTACACTACACAAGGAAGTCCGGCAGTTTAACATACGCGCTCGATAACCCATCTCGTTCCTGTCAAATCTTTTATGCTCCTTCCCTTCAGCGTCTTCAACAGCTTCTGCTCTAACAATAGGCCCACATCCCAAATTTTGAGGGGAGGTGTTACTTATTTATTATTTTTTTTTTTAATTAACTCAAATGTGACTAATCTAACTCTAATCTTAATTACATAATTCAACAAAATGATCATTTTCATTTAATTCATTGGTGTAGTTTTGTGCATCAACTTGTCGGCAGCACATCTGTCTTTCCACATGTGCTACTCATATGGCCCCCAACGTCATCCCAC
Organism: Cotesia congregata; assembly: GCA_905319865.3. NCBI lineage: Eukaryota > Metazoa > Arthropoda > Insecta > Hymenoptera > Braconidae > Cotesia > Cotesia congregata. The sequence goes on along the minus strand of CAJNRD030001124.1, from coordinate 2,329,871 downwards.
GCACAATTATGTGACCAAGTGGTTAGTTTATACACCAGATACATTAATTATACATTATATTAGTATATTTATGTTTTTATTGTTACATATCAACAATATGGATGAGTAACAAGTGTTTTGAGAACGAAATTATCGTTTGCTTATAATTGTTAACACTTGTGGTTCTCTTTGTATACTTTTTTCCTTCTAATGTTCGACAAAAATGTGTCACTTGAATTTTTTATTTAAAAAATTTGAACAAACATCTCTGGTTAAATATTTGCCGAGTTTATTATCGATGGAATTAATAATTCTAAAATCGGATAACGCCTCGAATTTTTTAGCTTTGTTGTAAATTATACTCTCTTAAAAGAAATCAGTGGAATTTCACTGGTTCACCAGTGGAAGTTCACTGATTCAACCAGTGGAGATACTAGCGCGCATGCGCGCAGATCTTTTGTTCACTGATTCAATCAGTGGATTTCACTGATTCACCAGTGAAATTGCATCACTGGTTGGAATCAGTGAACGTCCACTGGTGAACCAGTGAAATTCCACTGATTCCTTTTAAGAGAGTAGATGATCGAGTGTTTCGTTTGAAACGATAAGCTTTAAAAAAAAGGATTTTTTTTCGCGGTTTTCCGATAATTTGTTAAAACACTGCAGTATAATTGAACGAAGCGGTAGGATTTAATCTTCTGATAGTTTGGGAATGAAACTTTTTGGGAAAAAGTTACATAGGTATTATGTGAAACGTTCTACAATTATAATGTATGATCACACATGGTTCACGTATGTAATCTCCTATGACTTGATATGTAAAAACTTTTTAACGAATTTACATATACATTTAATATTTCGAAATTTGTATTACTTGTACATGACTTAACATATGTAACTTTACATCATAACTTCATATGTAAGTCATAATACAAATTAAACTTCAGATATGACATTAAAGTTTGGAAATGTATGTTACTTACACATGACTTCATATTTGTAACCATATGTTATGATAAAACTTCATATGTGGAGAGATTGTAATAAATTGAACTTCACATATGATTCTTAAGATTTTAAAATGCTGATTGTTATCCATGATTTTACATATATAATCATATGTGATCATTCATAATTTTACATATGTACTCATAGAAGGAATCAAGCTTCACATATGTTGTCATATGTCTTCATATATAACTTCATATGTAAAGTCGTAGTAAAAAATTGAACTTCACATATGAGCATATGTGACATTGAAAATTTCAAAATTATTTTTACCAACTATCATGCCACATATAGACTCATATGTGACCATACATAACTTCATAAATGAAGTCATAGAAGAAATTCAACTTCACATATGACCACATATAATGTTGAAAATTTGGAAATGTTTACTACTATCTATGATTTCACATGTGTCGTCATATCGACGTTATAATTAGCAAATTGTGTAACTCTATTTTAGAGAATCTTCCATTTGTACGAAAATAAAATTAGTTCGAAATTTATTATCACGTTGAATAACCATTTAATATTTAATAGAGGTATAGTATTTTGGTTAGAATCATTCAAATAATTCATAATTGGACTATTACTACATCATAATGTTAAAAAATCACCCTCTAAAAAATAAGGAGTTAGACCAATTGCTAATTAGATTGTCGATATGGATTCATATATGATTTCATGTATCAAGTCGCAGTAAGAAATTAAGCTTCACATATGATCACATATGACTTTAGGATTTGGAAATGAGTGTGATTATGTGATTTTACATATGAAATTATAGAAGAAATTAAAGTGCACATATGATCACGCATGACATTAAAAATGTGGAAATCTCAATTACTACCCATGATTTGTAAAATGTAATCATATATTACAAATGTTAAACAAAAAATCCACTCGTTGACTTTTACGGGTCGATTGTCACATAAAAAGTAAAAATAAATTTTGAAAAAAATGAATAAAATAGTCTGAGAAGCAAGTGGGTTTGTAGGCAAGATTGCTTTACAGCTAACCTACTACTCTAGTTAAAACCGAACATTTAAATACAAGCAAAAGCTCCGCTCACTAACATATTTCTAAATTTCTCTCAATCTCGTAAAATTAACCGAGGAGTCTGCAGCGGCAACGAAGCCATTTGGCAACTTCTTAGCCTCTACCTATTAACGTCAACTTACTACATAATATACCTTTATCATGAGCGAAACTTTTTATCCGCATGCATAATACACATCGAGGCACACATAATGTAAGCCCACACATAAATTTTATATAAAACTTAAATGACCTTGCTCCATGAATAATTCACGTCATTAACACCTTGTTAGAAATTTAGTCAACTCACTGCTCACGCGGGAGGAATTCGTAAGACAACAATATAAACCCGGCGATAAATAATGTATTGAATTTTAAGTTGCATCGCCCAGTTGTTGGCTTTCTGTTTAATACTTTGTCTTGTTTCTTCGCTCACCTCCCATCTTTTAAGTTAAGCGAACAATGTACTATGTATAATATATGAATATATATCTACCAGGATCATAAAAGTTTGCCCAGCTGTGACCAGCTGCATTGACTACCGCAGTCATATATTACCAGACACCAGATCAAAAGCTCACGGAGAAGATGAACCCCGCTTTTTTATTCGTTCGAGCACTAAGCTCTTGTTTTTATTACTCAACAGTTGAATCAAGACATTACGAAATTTTTTTTTTTTTTAACTTTCGACGAAATATCTGAGCGTATGTTTGTACATAAATTTTGAAAATGTCAACCGGGCCAAGAGTGCTTTGAGATAATAAACTTTTTTGGGCTCTTAGAAATGCTTAATTTATAATTTTTCAAAAATTTGTTTAAGAAATTTGACTCTGTGATAATCTTTTTAAATAAATTATTTTGTCAATTTTTATTCTATTTAAAAACTATTCATTGCACAATTTTGTTTTTGAATAGTTATTTTTTGTTTGTTATTCAAGTGACAGCAAAAGTAATTTTTTAATTATTTATTAAACACAAAAAAGCTTCACTATCATTTTTTAAAATATATATAAAAAAATTGCTTAAATTTTCTTAATTAAATTATTTTCTACTTTAGTAAAATTACAATGTAGTTGAAAAATTTTGTGAAATTATTAAACTTTAAACAAAAATTATCTATATTACTAAGAGAATAAGCAAAATTTTGTGTATTTATATGATAAAATGGGTTTTTGTGGTTAAATTTGGTATCGTTGGAAAAGTCTTGACTTGAATTTGTGCCTTTTCAAGGTTTCATATTATTTTCACCGATAGTTAATTTATTATGATAAGTATTTTAGCTGCATTCGAAAATGCTCTATCTCTAGATACATAATTAAGAAATGACCTTGTATCTTGTGTTCTATTGACATTTTTAAAGATATAAGCTCATTCCGATATTACACTCATCAAGACCTTTCATTTAAGTACCCACATCATTTTTTCATATATTTGTATATATTATATATATGAATATATGAAAAATATATGAAAATTCATGTGGGTACTCAAATGAAAGCTCTTCATGAGTGTAACATCGGGATGAGCTTATATCTTAAAAAATGTCAATAATTACACAAAAAAAAAAATTAACTTGGATCAAGAGAAAAATTCTTAAACCAAGGTAGTCCGATGCTTCTCAGGAAAACCTACGCATCATGCGGCCTAATACCAGACCACATCATGTCCAGTACTCAAGTACAATAAAAACCGTCATCGATTCGATAATTTACTTACTCAAGAAAATAATTTTGAAGAGATTCATTGTCTTGGATCAAGACAAAAAATTCTTGAATCAAGTAAAATTTACTTAAACCAAGAAAAATTTCTTAGTATAAGAATTTTTCTACTCAAATCAAGAAGATAAAATTATTAAAAATTATTTACCTGATTGAAGTAAATTTTTTTTCTGTGTAAAAACTGACTGTTATCTTATCAACTAATGATATTTTTGAAGATATAAGCTTATCTAGATGTTACACTCATCAAGACCTTTCATTTTAGTACCCACATCAATTTTTCATATATTTATATATTTTATATATATGTATATATGAAAAATATATAAAAATGCATGTAGGTACTTAAATGAAAGCTCTTGATTAGTGTAACAACGGAATGAGCTTATATTTTTAAAAACGTAAATAGTTAAAAAAGTACCGTTCAATTTAACAAAATTTATTATTTAATAAAGCAAAATTTTATTTATTTATAGTTCACAAGTCATGGCAGTCACGTAGTGACTGCAAGGTTGTTAGTTATTTCTATAAAAATTTACTTTTAAAAAACATTAATTTATAAAAAAAAAATTTATTAAAATTTTTGTCGCTTTTCAAACTTATAATTTAACAAAATTATTATAGAAAATATCTAATTTATTTTTCTAAAACTATTAAAAATTATTTAAGCATTCATATTTTTATTTTCATGTTTTAAAAGTCTGGAAATTTGGAAAATTAAAAAAATCGTCCCGAATTTTATCTTTAGAAAGTTTTATTTTATCTTAAAAGTTAAATCTTCCTCCTAATTGATTTTAATAAAATTTTCGAAAGTAATTAGACGCTAACGTACACAAAATTAAACCTGAGGTGACGTTGTCACCGCGGGTATCATATCAATTTATGTTTGTAGGTTTCAAGCATCCGTGACGTTTATTGAACAAGTGACGAAACATTAAATCGACATCCTATCGATATATCTCTCGATAAATTTAAATACACCGATAAAAAAAAATTTATACCGATAAGCGACATTCACGGTTAAGTATACTCGTATTTACACTCAATTCGTAGGAAGAAAAATTTTTCTTCAACTAAAATTTATCCTCCGAGGTAAAGAAATAATTATATATAATTCTATATAATTATATATGATTATATATAATTCTATATAATTATATATGATTATATATAATTCTATATAATTATATATGATTATATATAATTCTATATAATTATATATGATTATATATAATTCTATATAATTATATATGATTATATATAATTCTATATAATTATATATGATTATATATAATTCTATATAATTATATATGATTATATATAATTCTATATAATTATATATGATTATATATAATTCTATATAATTATATATGATTATATATAATTCTATATAATTATATATGATTATATATAATTCTATATAATTATATATGATTATATATAATTCTATATAATTATATATGATTATATATAATTCTATATAATTATATATGATTATATATAATTCTATATAATTATATATGTGATTCCATATATAATCATATATGATCATATACAATTATATATGATTATATAGAAACATTTTTTCTCGGGATAACAAGACAGATACATTCATAACAATCACAAGTAAGGTTAGGCTTGTAAACATAAGTAATAGAGTGAGCGCGACTACCGACTTTCGGACTTTCTGCCGCCTCGTGTCTCGTTGTCAGTGCATGAATACATTTTTTCGGCTCCCCGTCGTAAAGCGCATGCGCGACTCGACCACGGCATAAATGTCAGGCTTTCTGCAGTGAAATCGCAACAGAAACCCCGTACTTTCGACCAGCGTAGTAAGAAAAATTTTTTTTCTCACCCTAAAATTAGAAGATTTTTTACACATAAAATAAAAAAAACGTTTACGTTGACTGCCCACGTAATGGGTCATTACTCGAGAATCTATCCTTTTAGAATAACTAAAATAGACTCATCGAAAAGGGAACGTGGCACAAACTTCATTTAACGTTTTTCTGTAATCCAGTTTGTTTTTTCAGAAGGTATTATCCGTGGGGCATTCTGACGTTAAACGTTAAGGTAAATTTATGCATTAAATTCTTAAATAAATTGTTTGGTATGGGATAAAGTCGGTATCCGTATTTGCGGTAACGGACAAATCATATTACACCCACGTGGCGTTTCTTAGAATAGAATAGAATACCTCTCAACCTCTAAGGTCTATACTAAGATATAAGAGTTTAGCTCTAACTTATCCGGCCGACTAGACGGTTTAAGTTCCAACCGAGATAAAACTTTTCTAAATTCCCTTTTTTATGTATTGTTATATTATTATTATTATTATAATAATACTTGTTTTTATTTTGAAGTATCCTATTATTACTATTGCTATACAACTGTCTCAAGCTATTTTCGTCGACTGTTTGTCATTAAAAGTGTCAAGTCCGTTGTTTTGTTAAGTAATACCTCACTAAATTCAATGATTAATTACTGGCATAAATCATCTGTATCTATGTAAATCTATATATAAATAATCAACATTGATTTTATGAGAGGTTGAACTGAATTAGTGATGACACTGAAAATTGTCATAGAAAATTAAAAAAAAAAAAACGTTTCAGTTTTTACTTAATACTGTAAAACTTTAAAATGTTTTGAATAGCTGCTACTTAATTGTGTATAAATAAAATCAAAATAACAACTTTAATACCTCATAATTGACCAACTAAATATTTTTTAATTTTATTATTCTGCCTCACAAAAATATTTATTTTTAATATTTTTTTTTTGGTAATTATTTACAAGTGTTCACCCTATTTTTAGCCATATTTAGGTGAAAAATTAACATTTTTTTTATTCTGTTGAAAAAAATAAAGATTTTGATAGCTTTTATGCTTTCAAAAGTTGGAAAAAATTTTGGCTCTCATATTTTTGGATAGAATTTCTATTTTATATATTTTTGATAATTTTGTTTACTCAATTAGTGAATTAACAATTTATAAAAAAAAAAAACAAGGCAAAATTTTACAAATTTTTTAGTCTGATTCTAAATAAATTAATTTATAAAAGCATTAAAATTTTCTCAATACAAAAAAACAGTAAAAATAATCAAAGTTAAAAAAAATTGACCCCAAAAAAATTTAACTTCTAAATTGACCAATAAATCATCAAAACAAAATAAATTTCCATTATTCCAACAAAAAATCAACCCCGACAAGAAATTTAAAAGCATATACCCGAACCCGTCCTTCAAAACCCACCCGATTGACGTTTGTAAATAAATAACTCAATTAAATCCCGTAAAAAACCTTGCAGTATCTCAAAAACTGATCAGCCATCAACCTTACCCCTAAAAGCAAATAAAAACAACCACCCCCACCTAATAACCAAAAAAAAAAAAAGAGTAAAAAATAATAAAATAAACTGTAATATAATGTATTGTATAAAAGAGAAGCTAGTGCAAGACGACGGTCTCGGAAAACGGAAAAGCGTGACTCGAGGGCCGGTTGGTGGTCGATAGCAATGGCGCCGCGACCCCGCGGAGAAAATCAATCTCGGCTTGACGCCGGTCGGCCTTGTTTTCATGTACACTCGCTCTCGTTTTCTCTCTTTCTCATCAACGATAGAATCGCCTAGCCGGGATAGAACTTGTATTTGTATTTACTATACCATCAGCGTTCACTCCACCAGACCGTTCTACCCCCTTCCTCCTATTTTTCTCAATTCTGCACCCTTGTACTACCCTCGGTGCCTATAGCAATAGCAAAGCAAAGCATCTGCCATGTACGTAAATATTTCAGGGCATGTAGTCGAGCGTCCTGTTGTACCGACCGAGGCTGGATAAATTATCAGCCAGAGTTGTTCACATTTAACAACATTAGCACGCAAACTTAACTAAAAAAAATGATTTTATTTAAGTACTTAAAAAAAATCTTTCTTACTTTTTATTACACGCTCGGTGGTGGACAACTTCGGTGAATTATTGGAGGTCATGCTGGATGATATTTCCCGGCTTTATAGTTTTAATTTTAAGCGGCTGACAACCAGCCGCACACCTTATCTCACTACTGTCACTGCTGTCACTGATTCACCCGACGTATGTTACTCCCAATTGTTTAGTTTACCAGCTACCAGTTGACGTTGCTGCGTCTGGCCGGATACTAACGCAATAAAACTCTATTTATTCACAAAAAACCAAATTACACTTTGGGCTCTTGAGTTTTCCACAAACTCAACACAGGACAGGGGGGTTATCGGCTTGAGGGACTTAGGGAAGGGAAAGGGAGGATCTTTCCTGTATAGATAATCCGTCACGTTATGCTTTGAGTAACGTACACACGGCAGTCGACAGCAACTATCTGAATGGTGGATGGTGGCAGCTAAGAGCTGCGCCAGATACTACCGTTTGTGATGACCATACATCTACTTTTTTTTTTTTTTATCAAAAATTAGACTTTTCTCCACTTTTTAGTTGATTTTATTATCTACAGTATTTAAAACAGCAGAAAATTATTTATTAATAGCCAATTAATTATTTTTTACTCCTCCGGGCAACTAAACTCCTCCTACCGCAGATGGCTGCTGTTTTTCGTGCTCCGCTTTTCCTCAAAAGCTTCTGGAGGATATTTTCCTTGACACACACGCGAGCAAGCCACACAAACAGTTATTTTTATTGTTATTTAATATATTATCGATAAAATTATAGGTGTTTATTTAGCTGGTACTTTTTTATTTTAGTCGGAGGAAATAAAGTCGACAAGTGACCGCAGCTTGACCCACTGCGGCGGGCGTAACTAATACGGATTTTCCTACTTTTTTAATTTAAAATAATGATTTTAGTAGTTAGGGTTTGTTTTTGTTCATCCACATATCTACGTATAATTATTAGCATAAATATAAATAAATATGTGTGAGCAAGTATTTTTTATTAAAAGAGTAATGATAGATTTAGTTTTTTTTCACAGGGCAATTTAGTTTCTTTAATGTAGTGTAATGTGCTAGGAATAAATGTGTGTGTGTGTGTGTGTGTGTGTGTGTATGTAGTGTGTGTATATGTGTGCGACGGTTGATTATCACACCGCACGGTTTAGCTCACAAAATACAACTGCTCAGACGATTGCGCTGACTTGTATGCCTATATATATATATATATATATATATATATATATATATATATATATATATATATACATACATATAAATATTGTATATTATAAATGTATGTATATATCTATATATACAAATGGAGTTCACTTTTAGGTGGCTTACAATGCAATGTGTAGAGCAAGCCTCAATTGGTGAGTGGGGGGGGGGGCTTTAAAAGCCAAACAAGCTTTACAATTATTGTTATTATTGTAAACAATAACGACAGCAATTATGATAGAATTATTAACTGGAGTAATGTAAAATATAAGCGGGTACGTACGACGGGCACACGGTGCTCACACGCACGACACCACCGTAACCACCACGACGCACCGCTCGACACCCACGGTCGACCACGCCGCTAAATTCTACTACAAGATGTCTGTTCTGCTACGCGCCGCGAGCACTGACGGACAATCCAGCACACGCATACGGATGTATACTCCTAGTGCGCATCGTTCATACGCAGCTATACCACAAGATCCGTGCTCCGAGGTCACCAAATGTCAATTTCCGCCGCCAGTGGGCGATAGGTTTCTTCGTACGTAAGTGCGCCACCCTTTTTTATTTTAGTTATGTGGGGGGACGGTAGGCGGCGCCAGGAATCAACTTTTGGGATTGGTTAGGTAGGGAGCTACCTTAAGTCTGTTAAGCGATCGTCTGCTGTTTCCTTTGTTTGGGATTGCGGAGAGAGATACTACGTAGTTTGTAACTGCTGGGTATTTTATAGGATGGAAAGAGGAGTGGGAGAGTTTTGGTGGGAGCATTATTTTATTTGAAATCTGGAAAGTTGAGGGTATTTTTTTGGACTATTATTTGTACTATAATAATGTCCTTTTTTGACTGATAAAACAAATCGACTCTAATAAATTAATTAATGTAATTTTTAAATTAGAAATTTTTCTGATAGTTGGTTTTTTGAGAACATTTCATATTTTTTATTAGAATAAAATTGCAAGTCTCAATTAATTAGGTCAGTGTCATTAACTGTATTTTTTACCTTATATTTTGTAACTTTAATTTTTGAAATCTAAGACACCTCAAAGTATAAAGATTTATAAGTTCTGTTGTTTAAGGTTTTGTATACGGTGTCTCCTGTTCATCGATGAGCAGTTTCTGCATTTTTCAACCGATCTTGATAAAACTTAGTACACTTATTTTTAGAATCATTTCCTTGAATTAGTTTGCGAATTGGTCGATTTGTTTAGAATTAGGGACAAGATATAGTTTTTAGAAGATTTTATGCCGAAAACTCCCATTACTTACCATTTTTTTCAGAATAATTAAACGCGAATAAAAATAGCCCATCATTTTTGAAAACGGTACGTTGAATCTGATGAAATTCTCTCGGAAAAAGTACATTCATTTCTAATTTTGTCACCATTTTTACAGAATTTATAGAGGTTCAAAATTATTTTGATAATGCTTACATTTCATTAATGAAAAAAATGACTTTTTTAAAGATATTTTTATTATAATGGTTCAAAAATTGCAATATTGCATAAAAAAGTGTTTTAGAACTCTAACTGAGGGCGCTTGTCAACCCATTCCTTAATTTTCGGAATATACAAGACGTTTTCACGAATTTTCTTCAAGTTCGGATGCTCCTTGGTTATTTCTACTCCACAAGCATTTACAAGAGAGTCATGAATCGCAGCGAAAAATATATCTGCGTAGCTCAACTGCAAAAGAAACCCAATAAATTTCACAGATACGAATTCTGAATAAAATTATATAAAATAACTTTATCAAAAAACTGTATTGTAATAATTAAATAGAAATTCGACATTGTACCCTTAATAAAATTTTTTACCTTTCCGTTTACAAAGTAACCATTATCGGCGCAACTTTCCAATTTGTTCAAATAAAACGGCAAAGTTTTGGTCAATACTTCTTCTTTCCTCGTAGCTTTTATCTCAGGATTAGATTCTCGATAGAACAACGCAACGTCTGTAATTACATAGAAACAAATTAAAGATTCTTTTAGGCTGCTCTAATACCTCACAAAATAATCCTCACGTTTTCTCAATTCGTATAGCGCCTCGACAATCGAATCAATTTGCAGAGCATCCAAGTCTGTTTCACCAATTAAATCCATCTGTTTAGCCAAATAGCGGCAAATAGGCACTGATTGACAGTAAGGCTTACCATCAATTTCTAGAATAGGTAATTGCCCGAACGGTGTGTCTGAAATAGGTTAAAAATCCTTCAAAATTAAGTTAAAAACTGATGAATGAAACAAATGAATCAATTAAGTTACAAGTACCTGGTTTCATTTTTGGCCATTCATTCAGACGATCGACCCGGAAGTCTTGAAATTGATGACCTCCATAGCTCAAAAGAAACCTTATAGGTTCACCGAGCCCCATTACGTTAAAGTACGTCAATTTATATTGATGTGGCATTTTAAAAATCTAAAAAATTCACCAATATATCACTTCCATTAGAGAAGACAAATATATTCCTGTTATTTTTCTATTCTTATTATTTGACGCTGCAATAAAACCACAAGGAAAAATATTTATATAAAACGAAATTTACTCACCGAATAGAAATAACCTTTTTATAACAAAAACACTGCCGGTCTCGCGGCGTCGAAAAATATTGTTACAAAGTGAGACTGTCGAATGTGATGCCCCTTCTTGGACTACCAGTCTGCCGCTCTCACTTTCACTTTACATTTATTCACTCTTTCTTGTTCTACATAACATATATTCCCACATATCATATGTATGTCCCATTTGTATTCGTTGTAAAGAGCAATGGCTCATCCTCCATTCAAAAGTTATCACTCACAAAATTTATCAACCTCGTCATTAATTATTTTAAAACATTTTTATTCAATCTTTTTTTTTTTTATTTTATTTTTTTTTTTTTTTTTTTTTTCATACATTCGATCGATAATTCAATCAGTGCCCTTTGGTCACTATTTGCGGGTTTAATTATGATGATAATAAAATACCAAGTCCATTTTAACTCAACTTGTCAACTTTGGTGCTCATTCACCGACAACGCGTCGTATAATTTCAATTATAATTCATTAAAGTCGCTTAATTTTGGTGTTACTTGTATTTTAATTTTAATTATAAAAAATAGATAATTATTATTACTGATTGTGAGATGGATTACATTCTGTATGCTTCGGTGATTCACAGAGAAAGACGAGAGTATATAGTGGTGGCTTCTTATCCTCCTGAGGATAATCCTTATTATAGAGACATTGTTCTTAATACTATTCGGGACTCAGCGAATTCTGAAGATGATAAAATTAGCATTCCGTGCGATAGGTAACTATTTTTTTTTTTTTTCATTTATCTTCTTATCTTAATGCCTTTATCGAACAGATTCGTGGCACATATCCTGACCGGGGAGTTGTACTATACGTGCTTGACGCCCACGTCAGTTAATATCGATTTCAACCCTCAAGAACTCTTGGAAAAAGTTAGAAGTGTCTATCGCGAGCTATCCATTTTGGCGGACTTTTCTCAAGAATTTCAAAAGTCAAAAGCCAAATTTTCTGAGCCGCTCAAGGAAATTATTGTAATTCTTATAGAGAAATCTTGAATTTTTTAAAATATTCTCCATAGAAGGTGTGTTTATATTTTTAAATATTTTAGGAAACCAAAAATTGTCAGAATCTAACGTCTTTGCCGGTAGTCAAAGACGAGCTTGCTCAAGTGAGAAAAGTACTGATCGAATCCGTTCAAAAATTAATTGACAGAGGACAAAGGCTAGAAGAGCTCGTCAAAAAAACACAAATTTTGGAAATAACGGTATGATTTTTATTTTTTTTAGTTTGTTAGGAGGTTTTTTGGTCTAGAAGCACAGATTTTAGTGCAATACGAAAAAAATTAATAATATTTTTAGTACAAATTTTTTGTAAAATATTTATTGATATTTAAAAAAAATATTCAAGCCGTAAAATTCAAAATATTACAAACTCAAAAAGTTATTATTTATTTAATCTATATGCCAAGGCATTAAGCCTAATGACAAGTACAAAAAATGAAACAGATTCATTCGATCACATAAGTATTATAATGTATATTTAGAACATAAAAGAAATAATTTTAATGTTCAGCAAAAAGAGTGAAAAATAATGTAATACATAAAGGTACATAATCTGAACGATATTTAAAGTTAATATAAATTTATACAGAGAAACAATAGTTCATACAGTATTCAAATAGGAAGAGGTTGCAAACATAATAATTGTCAAAAATTTGCTTTCTTCTTCATAAAAAATTCATATACTTTATTTTTGAAGATTTGAAGTTTGGTATTTAAAAAAAAAAAAGGACGCGCCTTCATTGACATGATTTTAATTTTTTTAGTTACCTAAAATTTGAAAAATAATTAAATTCTTGATAAGTTAAGATGCTGAAATCATCCAAACCAGAAATAAGTAGAAAAAAATTTTTCTTTTGGAAAATTTGATCAAAATAACAAATTATTTTATTAGTTAAGTATAAAAGATCCAAAAATTCAATGTTTTCTATTTCTAGACCAAAATACTTTCTAATTTTTATTAAAATACAAAAAATAAATTACCGAAAATTAATTTCAGATGCGAAAAGATTTTCAGTTAACTCAGCGATCGACAAAAAAAAAACATAGCATCTGCTTTGCCGCTCTTTTATCGATTGTAATGCTCCTGACAGGCTTAGCGTTTGGCATTTTTGTTTACGTTCAATTTATGTGACATTTATGTTTATTGTATATAGACTGGAGATAATAACATGACATTTAATCAGTTACTTTTTTTTTTAATTCATCATTTTTTTAAGTTCATCAGTATTATAAATATTCAATCAAAAAAGTCCTCTTCTAATTTCTCCGAAAAATTCAGAATACTTTTTCTTACACTTAATTTAAATATAATTTATTTGATAACTTAACTCATGAAATTTCCGATAACCTGCGACTCCTCCGTATGTTACTCTGTATCACTATTTACATTTTTTATCTGAATAAAAATTTCAATTAAAATTCACATTATCAGTATTTAATTTTTCTCATTCACCAGCTATCTTCATTTCAAATGATAAAAGCTTTAATTAAAAAAAAAAAAAATTGAGCACGTCGTGATTTTACGGAGTAGAACAAAGAAACTGAAACAGAAATAAAAAAGCAAAGCTCGAGTTATCGAAAGAACGTCTGGAAAATTTGTAACAAATCGAATCCGGTGAACCAATCAACGAATCAGTGTTTCGGCCCTTTAGCTTTGTGTGAGAGCTGTTTCGAATCAAAGAGCGGATTGTAACAGGATCTCCAGATAATTTTGTGTTTGACAGATGAAAAGTATTACGCTGAATTTCTTTCACACAAAAAAAAAACTGCAGCTTGCATTAATTAACTTTTTTCTTCATTTTAAAAATATTAAGGGAGAATTTTGCTGATTCTGCAGAAGGTTGACATGAGGGGCAAGTGCAAAAAGCTTACGGGGAGTCTAAATTTAACTTCAACTTCACCTGCTTCACCGTGGTGTCCTATTGGCTAGAGCCCAGGAGAAAGGCGTGCAAAAGGAAAGTTTCGATTTTCCCCTCTTCAGCGAAGGTGATAGTCATGTCACATCATCGGCTAGCTTATGGTATCGAAGAATAGAAGTTAGTACACTGTAGACAAATGGTATAACTCAGTATAGTTTTCTCTTAGAAGTAATTGTAAATGCTGAATCAATAGTTAGTTTGACATTGACTTACGGAGGTGAAACATCTCATGATTTTCGTTTTGCATCAGTGTGTTTTTAGATTTTCTCGGTAAGTTTTTTTTTTTATTAGATAATAAGATAATTCTTATTATTATAAGATCTTATGTCTTTTTTTTTTTAATTACAATTTTAATTGAATTATTTTTTCCTTATCTTCAGTGGTGTCAAAATTTTTTAAGTTTTTCGAAGTTTAAAATTTCAAAAGTGATAATTATAAATTTTTCTGAATGAAAATTAATTATTATTACGATTAAAATTATAATAATTTCAAAATTTTCAAGCTATTCATTTTTTAAACGTAAATTTGTGAAATTTCACTTCAATTAATTAAAATTTACTTGAGTTTGTTTTAATTTCTGCAATTTCTTTGAATTAATAAATATTTAGTTAAATTTCTTGAAATTTTTAAAAATTCATGCCAGTTTTTAAAAATTCAATAAAATAAAACATTTATAGTGTAATTTTTACTCTTAATAAGTACTTAATAATTCAAAATTAGACAGCAAACTTCAAACAAGTGATATTGAATTTTTTTTATTTTTTTGAAAGCTCTCTGAGCCAAAATTTGAAAAATCATAACAATAATTCAAATGGATGATTTATTTTACACAATAACAAGTAAGTATAAATTTATTACAAAAAATTGAATTGAAGAAGTGTTGAATTCTATTAGTTGTTTGTAGTTTAAATTTCATTGATTACTTACTCACCCTCGCGATCAATAAAGTGTTGGTAACAAAGGAACGGTTGAGGTAAAGAGTGGTTCGTGTTACCTACGAGGATTGGTAACTCCAACAATGGTTGATAACAATACTTCAGATGGTAAAAAGCAATGTCATATATAATTTCTATAGTTGATAAGTCACAAGAGCGACTCATATTGTCGCAAGTTGCTAGAAATAAAATAGAAATATTGTGATGATTGATAATGTTCAAAATAGCTTTAGGATACTTCGGTTATGTGTCGCTTTAATTTTTATTTTTTTCAAAAACATTTAAACATAATTGTGTTAAAAATATTTAATGTTTTTTTCATTAATTCATTTTTATTTTAATTTTTATAAATTATACTAGACGTTTTTTTCACTTTTCAGTGGTTCATGAATTTTTGCATGGAATCGCGATTTGTTTCTGTGGAAATTTTTTCTAAAATAATTAAAATGAATCGAAAACTTTTTATCATACTTTTTCAATTTCTGTAAATTATTAAGTAATTTTTTTTCTATAAATTTAACAATTTCAATTTTTCCAATTTCTCTTCAAAAATTAAATAGGATTAAAATTTTGTTACTTTGTAGAAGCTTTATGTTACTTATAAATTCACATTTAATCGCAAGAACCACTCAAAAATTCTTTTTCACCTAGCAAGAGCAATTTACCGCCATAAAACAGCAATTTAATAAATGTGATTCTTTTTGCGCTCCAAACACTAGCAATTAATTTGATGTTTAATGACTTTGTTAGCAGACAATACAATATGATATATGACTTATTTATTCATTTATTAAAATTGATCATGGAGCTTTTGGTCCCTGTGATCATATACCAATAAGTACATTGTTTTATAATAGTTATTAAAATATATAACTCTTAATTGTATTGAACAGTAATAATAATTAGAGTAATATACTTACTTTAACATTTGCCATAGAGTCCACCAAAATGGACTTCTTCATGGTCCTTGATCAATTAATTTGATCATAATAAATAATAATTTTCAAACAGCTATTCTGGAAAATGGTACAATCCCAAAAATTGTTAGCAATTATAACAAGAGGACAATATACTTCGGAAATAACAGCCATAAAATTTATACAATGTCGATGAAGAGCTTTTCCGCTGTTCCAAAATTCAAGTTTTAAGATTTTTCAATTAAAGGATTTTTGTAGCCTGTTTATCCATCTTCAATTTGACGTTTTAAATTTTCCTTTATCCGTATCTGTGGATATTTTAGAAACAAATAGTTGTTTAGAAAATTTTAGGGCAGTTTCAGAAACTTCAATAAATTTTCCTCAAAATTTTTTCATGGTCTTTGATGAAAAAAAAAAATTTATTTTTACCCTCAACATTAGTTAAATATGTAGTTTTAACAATTAAGACTTAGCTATAGTACTTTAAAAAAAAAATTGCATCATCGACAATGAAAGTATTTTTGATTATTCCATCAAAAAATAAATAAATAAAATGAATTTTTGCAAAATTGTACTGTTATTATTTTTAAACCTTTTCAAAAAATTGTATCACAAATCCATCCAACAACACTTTTTGAAATGTTCCCTTACAACTATTGTATAAATAAATTCACCGAGAAATTTTTTTTTTTTGAAACATCACAGATAATTTATTTTCAAAAAAAAAATGTTTTTATAAAAATTTTCAAAAAAACTGCTTTTGAATTTGTGAAATCTCTCACATTAAACACTAAAATTTTCCTAAGAAAATAAAATACACTATTTTGAATTAAATTTCTTACAACACATTTGTCCTTACATTAAATTTATCACGGATGTAAAATCTAAAATGTTTTCCAAGCTAAGAAATCTTTAAAGACACGCAATATCGCATGTATTTTCGTGGTATCACAAAACCACATTAAAAATTCAGATTCATTTAGCCACATTGAAGTTCTGGTCATTGATATTCCTTTTGAACATTTGGTCAGAGATATAGTTCCAATGGAATATTTTATTATTACTGTACGCAAGCGTCTGCGAACGTTTTATTATGATCCAACAAAGGAAGACTGTTGCATATGATGGATTACCTAGCAAGTTCATATTGTCGATTAAATAAAGATTTATTGTCATGTTTGGGCGAGTGGCCTTACCAAACTTCGACCCAGCGACGACTCGTACGCAGTATTATTTATTTTTTGAGCGCCAGTATTATTATTCCCAAGGTATTACATCAATAAATAAATTTTTGTGCAGTAATAAATTTATTTATTTTATTACAGTAGTCAATTTTTTATTTCTAGATAATAAAACTTATAAAAGTTTGGGGAAATTTAGATTTGATCATTGAGTGCGTGCCAATGTTGCTCCTTGACGCCGTTAATTTTGTTAAAGTGGCCAATGGGTTTATGAATTTCCACAAGGTACTAAACATTCAATAAAAATTTCTAAAAAAATAGTGAAAACAAAAAACAACATGGAGCTTGATTATTGTGTGAAGTACAGATGCGTCAATTGTTTGATAGGATTCAGGACGACTGGAAGCTCGAGTTCACAAAAAAAGAGTTTGAAATTTTGGAAAATTATGCCGAAGACGGCCGAAAACTTACTAAATTTTACGCAAGTGAGATTTTTAACTTTTTAAAAAAATTATTCCTTACATTCTTGATATTTTTTTAGCTTATATGTATTCTACGATGTTAATATACTTTTGCATGCCAATTTTGCCAAAAATATTGGATGTATTGGCACCATTAAACGCCTCAAGACCGGAATTATATTTATTTGAAGCGGAATATTTCATTGATCAACACAAATATTATTTTCCAATTTTGATCCACGCGTACATTACCTGCGCAGTCGCTGTTTCTATATTGGTTGCGTTCGACACGGAGTATGTCGTACAAGTTCTGCATGGCTGTGGAATTTTTGCAGTGTTGAGGTCAAAAAATTTTCCTTTTTTCAATAAATAAATAAATAAATAAATATACAATTATTAATCACAAATAAATTTTAAAGAATATAATTGTATAATGATCTTAGATATAAATTGGAGCATATGGTAATAAGAGACGACGAAGCTAACCTCAAAAATGATAAACAGATAAAAGCAACTACCTACAAAATGGTGGTGGATTGCGCAATTCTTCACAGAAGGGCACTTGAGTTAGTTACTAAGAAATTTATCAGTTTTTGATTTTCGCTATACATTTTTTTAATGAATAATTATTATTTAAGCTTCGCTGATCTTTTAGAGTCTTCGCGTGTAACATACTTTTTCTTTGTCCTCTTCGTGAACATTGCAGCGATCAGCATTACTGGCGTCCAGGTTAGCAAGCTCTTTAATAAGAAAATTATTCAAATGTTTTGAATTTTTCTTATCTATGTTTGTTCAGACGGTTTTAAAACTGGACCAACCTACTGAAGCGGTCAGATTCGGAGTCTATACTTTGGCACAAGTGACCCATATTTTTTACAGTAGTTATCCCGCTCAAATGCTGTATGACAACAGCTGGCAAATGAGTGATGCTATGTACGTATTTTTGTCTAGAAAAATCTTTATCGAAGTTGTAATTAGCGAATTGTTTGGTTACATATTTTTTTCCTTTGGGAAATTTTCCACCAGGGCAATATATAAAAAAAATAAAATAACAATTTATTGTAATTTAATAAATTTTTTTTTGATCTAATGTCTTTTTTTATAAATAAATAACTTTTTAAAATAACATTAAACAGTTTGCTAATTAAAACGTCAATATCATACGCCAGTTGAATTAATACTGTATTATATTGTAGTTTCGCTGGAAATTGGTACCGTGCTGGACGTAATTCAAAAAATTTACTACACATGATGATAATAAGAAGTCGTAAGCCTTGCAAATTAACCGCTGGAAAAATTTATCTGATGTCATTGGAAAATTTTTCCGCTGTTGTAAAAACCTCAATGTCGTATTTCACAGTTTTGTTGTCTTTTCGTTAAACGGAATTTTTTTTTTTAACTTCTGCTAAGAAAATTGGAAATTAAAAAAAATCAGGAAGTTATTGGTTTTACCCCCGTTTTTTGAAAATCGAGTTCCCATCATATTTCGACGTTTTGAGGTCTTAGAAAGCTTCCCCGAATGTTTCCGCCATGATGTCCGTATATCTTTTTCTGTATGTGTGTCTGTGTGTGTGTATACATATATATCTGACCCTCTAATAACTTTTGAACAGCTTGACTGATTTCATCGTGGTTGGCGCCATTCGAAAGGACTTGAACAAACTTAGATTTTGAATATAATTTGGACCGATTCGAATCGGTAAATTTGGAGAAATCTCAAAAAAACTATAAAACAAATTTTTCTTAAATGTGTTTTTTTTTTGGAATAACTTTGAAACAACTTTACCGATCGATCCCAAAAACCAATCAGCGTCTAATATCAAAAAACCGCATCGATCGCCGCCAGCCCGGTCAAAATCAGTTGATTTGTTCGTGAGTTATCGCTGTCGAAAAAAAATCCAAAAAAGTGTTTTTTTCGGAATTACTTCAAAATTTCTAGTTTGATCAGTTCAAACTTAAAAATTCTTCATGAAGCTTAAAAAACTGCGTTGAATCCCGCCAATCGCTTGAAAATCGGTTCATTCATTCAAAAGTTATTGCGGTTTGAAAATTCAAAAAATAGTGGTTCATTAAACTTTTATCAGACTTTTGAGCTCGAAGAGCTCAAAAGCATACAAAACGTATCTCTTTGAGCTCGGAGAGCTCAAAACAACACATAAAATGTATTTTTGAGCTCGAAGAGCTCAAAAACGGCATAAGTGCCATTTTAAGCGTCCAGGTATGAAATTAACGGGAAGTTGCAGGGATGGCCTTCAGGGTCAATGGTTTTCCTAATTTTTTTTACCGAGCAGGAGCACCTTACCACTACTATAAAACCGCAATTTAGTAAATATAATTCACTTTGCGCTCCAAACACTAGCAATTAATATTTAATGACTTTATCAACAGATAATACAATATACACAGAAAAAAAGAATGCGCTCCTATAGAATAAAAAATTTAAAATTTATTTTATTAAAACAGAAATACAATTAAAAATTCAAATCACCTTTAGATATAATATGGTTGTTTTCAGCTGTAACATGCACTTTTATTGGACGAAGACAATTATTAATATTGAAAATTAAAATTTTTTCAGTTGTATTTTTATCAGGTAATATTACTATGTATCCTTTTAAATGATCATTTAAACCATCAGTTAAACAATTAATTAACAATTGTTCCATCGCTTCGATCACTATTATGAATTATTTAAAATTGAAAATTGAGAATTCATACAATAATACGCACTGTTATAAAAAAAAAAACAACAAACGTTTTTAATGAACATGGCGGTCACTTGAGAGTCAGTTCGGGTGACGTCCGAAGAATATGCGCGCGCAGTAGTTGAGAATTCAACATTTGACTGGTACCCTCAAAGATGCCGTTGTTTACCATAAACTTAGCATCTTTACCACTAATAAATGATATATTTCTGACAAATAATAAAATAATTCGAGTCAACTGTTATATTTACTTGTACCAAATATATATGGTTGTCACAAAGAAACATTTAAAAAAATGACTCAAATAAATTGATTTAATTGAGACAAATAATTCTTTTTTTCTGTGTAATATATGACTTACTTTTGCCGTTACGTAGCATAAACTTCCTTCAAAGTCATTGATTAATTAATTTGACCATAATAAATAATAACTTTTAAGCTATTCTAGAAAATAGTATAATGCATCAAAACAATTATAAAAATTATTAGTAATTATAACAAGAGAACAATATACTACGATACAATGTCGATGGAAAGCTTTTTCCGCTGTTCCAAGATTCTATTTTTAAGATTTTTTTAGTTAAAACATTTTTGTAGCCTGTTAATCCATTTTCAATTTAACGTTTAAAATTTTTCTTAGTACTTATATTCCTTTTCCAATGGAAAATGAACCTTTAATCTGCCGTATCTATGGATATTTAAAAATTAATAATCGTATAGAAAATCTTAGGGCAGTTTCAGAAACTTAAATGTTTTCGACAATATTCTTTCATAGTTTTTTTTTTTTTATAGATCGAAGATGATTTATTCTCCAAAAGAATATGTATTTTTATAAAAATTTTCAAAACAATTGTTTTGGAGTTTGTAAAATCTTTCACATTAAATACTAAAAATTTTTCAAAAAATAATAAATAACACTATTTTAAATTGAATTTCTTAGAACATATTTGTCCTTACAATGAATTTATCACGGATGTTAAATCTAAAATGTTTTTCAAGCGAAGAAATCTTTAAAGACACGCAATATCGCATGTATTTTCATGGTATCACAAAGCCACATTAAAAATTCAGAACCATTTAGCCACATTGAAGTTCTGGTCATTGATATTCCCTTTGAACATTTGGTCAGAGATATAGTTCCAATGTAATATTTTATTATTACTGTACGCAAGCGTCTGCGAACGTTTTATTATGATCCAACAAAGGAAGACTGTTGCATACGATGAATTACCTAGCAAGTTCATATTGTCGATTAAATAAAGTTTTATTGTCATGTTTGGGCGAGTGGCCTTACCAAACTTCGACTCAGCGACGAGTCTTACGCAGTATTATTTATTTTTTGAGCGTCAGTATTATTATTCCCAAGGTATTACGTCAATAAATAAATTTTTTTGCAGTAATAAATTTATTCCTTTTATTACAGTAGTCAATTTTTTATTTCCAGATAATAAAACTTATAAAAGTTTGGGGAAATTTAGATTTGATCATTCAGTGCGTGCCATTGTTGCTCCTCGACGCCGTTAATTTTGTTAAAGTGGCCAATGGGTTTATGAATTTCCACAAGGTACTAAACATTCAATAAAAATTTCTAAAAAAATAGTGAAAACAAAAAACAACATGGAGCTTGATTATTGTGTGAAGTACAGATGCGTCAATTGTTTGACAGGATTCAGAACGACTGGAAGCTCGAGTTCACAAAAAAAGAGTTTGAAATTTTGGGAAATTATGCCGAAGACGGCCGAAAACTTACTAAATTTTACGCAAGTAAGATTTTTATCTTTTTAAAAAAATTATTCCTTACATTCTTTATATTTTTTCAGCTTATATGTATATCACGACGTTAATATATTTTTGCATGCCAATTTTGCCGAAAATACTGGATATATTAGCACCATTAAACGCCTCAAGACCGGAGTTGTATTTACTTGAAGCCGAATATTTTATTGATCAACACAAGTATTACTTTCCAGTTTTGATCCACGCATACATTACCTGTACAATCGCTGTCTCCATATTGATTGCATTCGACTCGGAGTATGTCGTTCAAGTTTTGCATGGCTGTGGAATTTTTGCAGTGTTAAGGTCAAAAAATTTTCCTTTATTCAATAAATAAATAAATAAATAAATAAATAAATAAATATACAATTATTAATCACAAATAAATTTTAAAGAATATAATTGTATAATGATCTTAGATATAGATTGGAGCATATGGTAATAAGAGATGACGAAGCTAACCTCAAGAATGATAAACAGATAAAAGCAACGACCTACAAAATGGTGGTGGATTGCGCAATTCTTCACAGAAGAGCACTTGAGTTAGTTACTAAGAAATTTATCAGTTTTTGATTTTCGCTATACATTTTTGTAATGAATAATTATTATTTAAGCTTCGCTGATCTTTTAGAGTCTTCGCGTGTAACATACTTTTTCTTTGTCCTCTTCGTGAACATGGCAGCGATCAGCATTACCGGCGTCCAGGTTAGCAAACTCTTTAATCAGAAAATTATTTAAATTTTTTGAATTTTTCTTATGTATGTTTGTTCAGACGGTTTTAAAACTGGACCAACCTACTGAAGCGGTCAGATTCGGAGTCTTCACTTTGTCACAAGTGACCCATATTTTTTTCAATAGTTATCCCGCTCAATTGCTGTATGACAGCAGCTGGCAAATGAGTGATGCTATGTACGTATTTTTGTCTAGAAAAATCTCTATCGAAGTTGTAATTAGCAAATTGTCTTGTTACATATTTTTTCCTTTGGGAAATTTTCCACCAGGGAAATATATGAAAAAAATAAAATAACAATTTTTTATAATTTAATAAATTTTTTTTTGATCTAATGTCTTTTTTTTATAAATAAAGAACTTTTTAAAATTAAATTAAACAGTTTGCTAATTAAAACGTCAATATCATACACCAGTTGAATTAATATTGTATTATAATGTAGCTTTGCTGGAAATTGGTACCGTGCTGGAAAAAATTCAAAAAACTTACTACACATGATGATAATAAGAAGTAATAAGCCTTGCAAATTAACCGGTGGAAAAATTTATCTATTGTCATTGGAAAATTTTTCTGCTGTTGTAAAAACTTCAATGTCATATTTCACAGTTCTGTTGTCTTTTAATTAAATGAAATTTTTTTTTATCTAATAAATAGTTACTCTGTTGAAAGTTACTTTAGATTTTTTTACCCCGTAAAAAAATTTTATTCTAATCCAAACATTTAATAATTTAATTTTGATAATTAATAAAATTTTTTTAAGTCTTCACTTTCTTAAAAAAAAAAAATTAAATTTATTCAATATAAAATGTTAAAATTTCAACAGAATTTTTGTGACACTTTAAATATATTTTTAAAAACATGTTTGAATTTTTTTATGAAAAAAAATCTTATAAGATATACAGTGCAGTGTATATTTTAACGATCACTTTTAATTTTTCGAATAAAAATCAACCTGACAGCTTGAAAATTGAAGAAAAAAAAAAAAAACTCTTAATATTTCTGACTTGACACAAGAGATTTATAAAAAAGCGAGGTAAGACATTAAATGTCACGTCAATTAAACCAAAGTATTTATAAAACACCCCTTCTTTATCAAGGAAATAATAAAAACCCTCATAATTTTTTTACTTTAATGTGTGTATAAATATAAATGACTTCCTTGTCAAGTATTTAAAAGAACAGGTGACGTAGAAGCGATATTTTTTCCCTCAAGTGCGTGAATAAATAATTATTTTTTTCTCTGCAAAAAATGAAACGAAGGAAATGGCAATTTTTTATTTAAACCTGCGCAAATAGAGCACTCGCGAATCAGAAGTTGTTCGGGGTGGTACAATGAGCTCTACAGAAGTAATATCTGATTTTTTCAAGCAACCCGCCTACAAAATAACTGCTCTAACTTTGAGAATGGTCGGGCTGTGGCCGCTTCAATCTAAGTTTGAGGGAAAATTTTTGCGATTTCTTTGGTATTTTTTTATCACGACTCAAATGATACCTCAAGTAACTTTTGTAATTTTTTTTTTCAATTATTTTGCAACTATTTACTGTACTGATAATTCTAATTACAATTACTTAGATTTGTGTTTGCATAACTGATTTTGGGCTGGAAACATTGATGTCAACTATTCCGCCATTTACGGTAGCAATTATTGCAGGCGCTAAAATGATAATTAGTACAATTAACAATAATAAGGTATGAAAAATTTTGAAAATCAAAATTACAAATTTTTTATTAATTTTAATTTTTATTATTAAAATAATAAACGAAATTATTATTAAAATTTTATTTAATAATGTTTATCAGATTATCGACCTGATGAAAATCATGCACCAAGACTGGACATCATTGAAATCAGAAGTTGAACATGACATCATGAAGAAACACGTCGAGCATGGACGCTTACTTACACTTTTCATATCAAGTTGCTCCTTTTTAACTTTCTTCTTTTTTGTCATCACCCAACAAAGTCTCCAATTCTTAAAATTTTCAGTATTGTACTACAATTCGTTGATGGTGTTCCTCTTATTACCAGTAAGACCAAAAATGATGACCTGGCTAGGATTGTCCAAAGGTCCTGCTGATTTCGCATTTCCATACCCCGTTAATTATGGCGTCGATCAGGATAAGTATTTCTACGTTATTGAAGCGCATATATCCTTTTGCTCGGCGCTTGTTATAACACTAATTATCGCCGCAGATACGTTTTTTATCGTTTTTGTGCAGCATGTCTGTGGAGTTTTTACAGTAATAAGGTACAAGTTTTATTTCAGCAAAGTAATTATGCAAATTTTGAATAATTCTTCTGTTTGTTCTTAGTCACCGGTTGAAACAATTGTCAGTCTCGAATAATTTGAACATCCAGTTGTATCCAAGCAAAAGGGACGATGAGGAATTTTGGATTATTGCCAGTTGCATCAGAAAGCATAATGAAGCGATCAAGTGAGTTTTTTTTTGAAAATTTGAACTTTTGAACCAAAATAATGAAATTTTGGTTCCGGAGCAGGTTTACAGAGCTGCTTGAAAATATCTACTGCTGGATATTTTTCATAAGTGTAGGCCTTGAAACATTACTTATGACATTTTCTGGTGTACAGGTAAACATTTTTGAAAAATTATACACACTTATTGAAAATTATTAATGATTAATAATAATAATATTTAATTATTTTTAATAAATGCTGATATATAACAATTAAAATATTTTCATGCCTTATTATGCTTTTTATGTCTTAATATGACTTACTATACCCATAATCGATCTGTTATGTTCATAAAAGCTCATATATAATTTTTGGATTGAAATTGGTATTAAAAATTTCCAACAGGTGGCGCATGGTCGCTAAATCGTCTCCTAATAAGAGAATTAAATTCAAGACATGAAGTTCTAAATTAAAGATAATTTTTTTTACCTTCTATGGAGCTTTTTTCTTATATTAGTTCTTATTTAAATCAACTAGAAATTTTCAATAGCGCGCTTTCGCGCGCCCTATAACTAAATTTTTTTATAATTACTCGATAATGCTTCGATATTGTGATACGTCCACGTTCTACTATTTTATTGCAGAGGATAAACCCAATTTTTGTTTAATAGAACATTATAATTGACGTACAAAATTGAAAAAAATTATTTTTTTACACCTTTATATAGCTTGATATAACGATTTTTGACCGAATCGGATCACATTTAGCAATACTAAAAATTTTTTCACATGTGATAAGGCATGAAGCCGATTCAATAATAATAATTTTTTTTTTTGTAAATTAGTTAGTTTCTCAAATGGGTAACATTGATGAACTATTTCGTTGGGGTCCATTCGCCTTTGGTCAATTAGTTCATGTTTTTGTCGAAAACGCTATTTCGCAGCAACTGATTGACTACAGCGAAGGATTTCATGACGCGATGTAATTATGTTACATCTTTTTTTTTTTTTGCTAAAATAACAATACTCTATTTTACACTAATAATAAATTTTATAGAGCGATGATAAAATGGTACAGACTATCTATTCGATCTCGAAAACTGATAAGCTTCATGATCATGAGGAGCCGCGTAACATGTTCTATTTCAGCCGGAAAAATGGTTATTATGTCGATGGAAACTTTTGGAATGGTAAGGTTAAGTTAAAATTTGATCATCAAACTTCAGTATTTTGACTCGATATACATTTTAAATTAACCACTTTTAATTATTGATATAATTATTTAGATTTTGAAAACAACCATGTCGTACTTTACACTACTTACTTCTGTTCAAGAAGAATAAATCACTGTTTGCAATAAAATTTTAAGGGAAAATCTAAAAGATTCTTTATTTTTATAAAAAAGAAATTTAAATAAATCGTCCGTATAAAATTTAATTAAAAAATTAATTGCAAAATTTTTAATAACTTACAAAAAATAATTAATAATTCCAAATTTTCCAAAAAAACCAAATTTTATTCCTTTTCCCTTTTACAATTATTTTGTACTAAATAAATGCAATTTATACTGTAAGCAACTGTAAAAACACAACTTTGAGATCAACGAACTGTATATTATGAAATAATCAAAAATTCATATCATAAAGTCATTTTGACAAGCAGTATGTCGTAGTTATCAAAAAATCGAAGTTTCCTCGGCAACACTGTGTCTACAAAGGCGGAAATTATGACATGAGCGTAAGAAATAAATCAAAATGCCTGTCACTGTCATTTAAATGAATAATACCAAGGGAAACCACGAGGTAAAAATAATCACTTAATATAATATGTAATATAATAACTCAGACAGAGTTCTCGTAACAATGGATGTTTATCAAAAACCCTGCTATAAAATAATGAAGACCTCTTGCCAGCTGATAGGTCAATGGCCGTACCAGTCTTCATGGAAAAGTCTTGTATTAATAACTATTATATGGGTTGCTTTTTTCTTACAAGCCATCCCACAAGTATATAGTCTAACAGCTCGTAACTAAAAATTTGATTTTCATTAATAACGTTGTAGATTATAGCGATGGTGGTGCATCGTGATGACTGGGCCGTATTGTTTGAAGCTTTTTCGTCGTTTGTTATAGATCTTGCCTTCATTATTAAATATTATAATACTATTCAAAAATCAGATTTGGTATGTTAATCATTTTTAATTTTTACATTTTCAAATTTTTCGTGCAAGTGTTATTTGACGGAAATTTTATTTTGTTGTGTAAGGATTAATTTTAAAATGTTTCAATTTTTTTTTAATGTCAAAATTTTCTTAAAAATTTTTTCTGTCAAAATTTTTTAGAGCTTTTTTTTGTCTTAAAATTTTATCAAAAATTTTTTTTTTATTTAAATTTTTTTCAAAATCTTTTAAAACTTTTTTAAGTGTTAAGATTTTGTCCAAAATTTTTTAGAAATTTTTT
Organism: Cotesia congregata; assembly: GCA_905319865.3. Taxonomy (NCBI): domain Eukaryota; kingdom Metazoa; phylum Arthropoda; class Insecta; order Hymenoptera; family Braconidae; genus Cotesia; species Cotesia congregata. The sequence goes on along the minus strand of CAJNRD030001124.1, from coordinate 2,301,918 downwards.
TGGTGTTAAAATTTTGTCAACAAATAATAAATTAAATTCTCAAATTTAGGTAAAAGAATTATTTGACAGTATGAGACATGACTGGAGTGGCTTATCACACAATTCAGAAATAGCTTCTATGCAAGATCACGCAAATCTTGGATATTTATTATCAGCAAGTTACGCAGGTACTAATTACACGCCTTTATCAAAAGTTAATTAACGAAAGAAAAAGAAAATTTTTTTTAACTATAAAAAATTTTGACTGTAATTTGACATCAAGGCATAGGATATATATCAGTGATGATTTTCGTAACGGAACCGGTTCTTCCACGGATTATAAGTTTGTTCACAGAAACCAATGATACTATTTCACCAAAATTTTCTTTGCCATTAGAGTACATCATAATTGATAAAGAGAAGCACTACCCGGTAATGTTTACCATTTCAAATATATTTGTAATGAATATCATTGTTACTGTAATATCGTGCGATATTACACTGATCACATTCGTCACCCACGCTTGTGGATTGTTCGCAGTAGTCGGGTAACAGCTAATACCATTTTTGTTCCAAATTTCTATAATTTGTTCAAAAAGGTAAAATTTACAGATTAAATATTTTGACAGGTCTCGGCTAAAAAATTCACCCGTCGATGCATCAATAAAGCGCGGAATTGTCAAACCTTTACCGAATTCAATGGACATTCCTTATAGGCATTTGGTGTCTTGCATCAGAGGACACAGACGAGCTTTAGAGTATAGATTCTGATTTTTAAGTCTAATTATTTGTTAGACTGAAAAAAAAATTTATTTGATTCAAGAGAAAAAATTTTGAACCAAGAAAATTATTTTGAAGAATTTTTTACTTAAATAAAAACAATAAAGCTTTTCAAAATAATTTTTCTGATTCAATATTATTTCTTTCAAGTCAAATTAATTTTTTTTTCAGTGTACAAAATTGAAATTTTGAGATTTTTGTTGTATTTTAAGATTTGCCGAACGTCTTGAGTATGCTTATACGGTAAGTTTTGGAATTTTGGTCGGATTGAATCTACCAGTTATAAGTGTGACTGGATTACAGGTAAAGGTGATTGTAAATAACTTAAAAAAAATCCGCGTAATTAAATGAATTTACAATTTCAGATTATCACACAATCCAATACAGTGGAACAATTGTTAAAATATCTATCGTTTACACTCTCCGTAGTGATGCATCTTTTTTTCTTGTGTTTTCTGTCACAACAGCTGACTGATACGAGCTCACAGATCCAAAATTGCATGTAAATATCCAGTTAATTTTGGAGAACAAAATTACTTATTATAAAATTCCACACACCGTAAATATCCGTAAAAATTTGGAAATTAAATATCAAACTAAATAATTATCACTTAATTATAGTATATAAAAAATCGGCTTTTTTGTAAGAAAACTTTTTGATTAAAAATTAAAAAAAAAAAAATAACAATACAAGCTCGATTTCGATGCGAACTCACTGCCCGACAGAAAGTTACTGGCGCGCTGCCTGTCTGCCCTTCCTATATAAATTCCTGGTTCGGTTGTCAGTGGGCGGAGCGAAGGCATTCGTGTCAATAAATCGATCAGAGAATGTCCTTGTAGTTTATAGTATTCCCAAAAATTTACATTAAGGACCTAAAATTAATGTAATTTTGATCTAGAGCGGACGTTAAGTGGTACCATATTTCAACCAAGGCCCAAAAGTTGCTGATTTTAATGACTATGAACAGTCAAGCGCCCTGCAAATTGACCGCTGCTAAGATTATGGAGCTGTCTATAGAGAATTTTGGAATGGTATATTTTTTATATTAAAAATGTCAGTAAATTTTTGAATACTTCTTTTTTTGCAGATGATGAAAACTTGTGGTTCTTACTTCACGATGTTGTTATCTATGCAATAGACTGATTTTATTGGTAATATTCTTTGCAAAGTAGATAGTCGACTGTGATAAAAATAGTTCATTTTAATTAAAAAAAAATTGTTAGTATTTTAGTAATTAATAAAAAAATTTTTAAAGTATAATTTTTATTTTTTTTTTTTTTATTAATTGAGCGTGACATTTTTGCAAATTTAAGAAAAAAAATATATTTAATAGGCTAATATTTAATTTTTTTTTAATAAAAAAAATTTCACAAGCCCAAATTAATTGATTTGATCAATAAAAAAAATTTTTCTAAGCTTTAATTAATTAATTAATTAATAAAAAAATTTTCAAAGTATATTTTTTTATGAATTGACACAAAAAAAATTTTACAAGCCTAAATTAATTGATTTGATCAATAAAAAAATTTTTTCTAAGCCTTAATTAATTAATTTAATAAAATAGAGTTAAGAGATAACACAATTAAATTTTATTTTGTTGTAAGATTTTTGTAAAATATCAGTTATTTTCACATCACACTTGCGCAATTAATAAAATACTCTACTTAATTACAAGACGAAGTAAACCCTCAAAATATGAAACAAAGAAAACTAAAGTTAGAGGTAGAGGTAAAGGTAGCGTGTGTTACTGATAATTGCCGATAGAATATTAATTAAACCGAGTGTGTATTCTGCCTCTAGTTTAATTGTAATTACCCTCACACGCAAAAGTAAGCCAGTAATTAAATTGCACGCGTCAATTAACCCGTCCGTCAACGTCAATAGACTTCTCCGGCGGAAAGTAATTGAGGTGCAAGAATACGATGCATCATTAAATGGTAATTGAACGAAAATAGTGGATGCGTGAGACTTACACTCTCAGAACAATGTCGATATACGACGAGCCTAACTACAAACTGGCTAAAAGTCTTTCTATTGTGACAGGCCGCTGGCCGTATCAGACTTACGGCCAGAGTTTTATTCTAGTCGCTATAATATGGACTGCTTTTACTTTGCAAGCGGTCCCGCAAGTAAGAGTAGCACTCAACTTGGTCAAGTAATACTTATTTACGTAGAACGCCTTTCAGACCCTAGCTATTATCTTGCATTTTCACGATCGAGAAATCCTGCTAGAAGCCATGGCGCCCTATATAATAGACATCATGTTTGTTGCTAAATATATGAACGCAAGTTACAGTGCAAAATTGGTTCGTTTTTAAGTAAAAGTTTTTGTTTTTTTTTTTTTTGCAGTATTAAATTCTGAAATTAGGTATTATATATTTAGATGAAAATTTGTTTTGATAAAATAAAAATGGATTGGACTTTGCTCCATAATGATGAAGAAAAACGAATTTTGACTCATCATGCTAATATTGGAAGACTTATATCAACTGGATATTCAGGTAATTAGATAAATTTATCTTAAAATATTTTACTGTGCAAAGTTATAACTTATATGTGCATTGAAAAAAAATTAACTTTAATCAAGAGAATAATTATTGAGCTAAGAAAATAATTTTGATATTACTTTAAATCAAGACGAAAAATTTTTGAATCAAATAAAATTTACTTAAGCCAAGAAAAATTTCTTAGTTTAAGAATTTTTTTTACTCAAATCAAGAAGACGAAGTTCTTCAAAATTATTTCCTTAATTTAAGCTAATTTTTTTTTCTGTGTGAAGCAAAAAATGTGCTCGTTAATTGACAAATAAAATAAAATGACTAACAATAATTTTAAAAATAAATTTTTCCAAAAATTCAACAAAAACTTTTTAGATTTAATTTTTGAAAAAAATTTTCTTCTGAATATCTCAAAATTAAGCCGAGATAATTGCTTGACCTTGAAAGAATGAGAGTAAAGCATTACTAAGTAAACGCTTCGCGTTATGAGACATGCAAAAATTGGGAATACATTTTTGTTTAGTTTAAAATTTGAGTCTACACAACAGTAAAAAGGCTTTTTGCCATAAAAATAAGAAATTAAAATTTTTTATACGAATAGCTACACAGTAAAAAATTTTGCGTCGAAAAATTTTGTATTAAAAATTTTTAGATTAAATATTTTTAACAGAATAAATGTTAAATTTACACATAAAAGTGTTAAATATTTAACACAAAAATTTTTAATACTAAATTTTTTGACGCAATAATGCAAAATTTTTTATTGTGTAAGAAAAAATTTTTACATACTTACAAAAAATTTATACCAAGCCTTTGCTGCTGTAACGACGGCCATCTTCATCGCGGAGCCAATAATTCCGCGGATCGTTAATGAAATAACAAAATCAAATGCTACATATCCGCTAAGATTCGCCCTTCCAGTGGAGTACGTAATCTTCGAAAAAGAAAACTACTATTGGCTGATGTTTACAATTACCAACTTATTCGCCATTAACATGATAATTGTGATAATTATGTGCGACGTTGTTTTCATCACCTGCGTGCAACACGTCTGTGGACTATTCGCAGTTGTAGGGTAAATTAAAATTTTCCAAAATTTAACTTCCGTTTACAAGCTAATAAATTTCTACTTTAAATAGATTTCAAATAGAAAGCACACCATTGGAAAAAGTTGTAAAAGAAGAAGCGAAAGGAAAAATTTCCTCAGATGCTTCTTACAAGCACTTGGTTTCATGCATCAGGAGCCACAGGAGAGCTCTCGAGTATATTTTAATATCCAATTTAATATTTTTGATTTTTAATTTATTATTAACAATTTTATTGATTGCAGATTTGCTGATCTTCTTGAAGATACTTTTTCTAAGAGCTTCGGTGTGGTTGTTGCATTGAACTTGCCGATGATGAGCGTCACTGCAATGCAGGTGACTTTTTTGAAAAAGCTATAAATAAATTTTCATTAAAATAAGCTTGGAGTCTTTATTTTATTTATAGATCATTACGCAGTCGAATACTGTACAGCAAATTTTGAAATACCTGTCTTTTGCTTTTGCCCAAATGCTCCATCTGTACTTTGATTGCTTCATGTCACAAAATTTGACGGATAAAAGTGTCAGAATTCAAAAATGCATGTATGTAATACAATTAAAAAAATATTTATTCATTTTAAGAAATGAAAAGAGGCTTGATAAATTTTTTAAAAATTTGCAGAAGTTTTTGAATTTAGTTTTAAGAAAAAATTATTCAAAAATTCCAAAATTCCAAAATTGTCTAATAGATGAAAAAAAAATTTTTTGTGCACAAAATTCGCTTTGGCATCAACTAAAAATCCCAAATTTTTTTATTTAAAAATATTGAATTAATTAAATTTTCTTTTGAGAATTTTTTGAGCCTCATCAATTCTCATATTTATAATAATAACGAGGAGAATTTTTCACACAGAGCTAATGTGAAATATTATGACCTCTCAATCGAATCACAAAAATTGCTGATTTTAATGACAATGAGGAGCCAAATTCCTTGTAAAGTAACTGCTGCTAAAATAATGGAGCTGTCTATCGAAAATTTTGGAAATGTAATTATATTTTCAAAAAAACAATTACTATTATTACAAACCTTCTTTTTTATTTTTCAGATGGTAAAACCTCAAAATTGACAAACAGTGGCACTTTCGTAGATATAAGCATATAAAAAATAGTGTAACTGTATATTTTTAATTTCAGGTGAAAACTAGCGGGTCTTATTTCACAATGCTTATGTCAATGGGATAATTTCAAAAAATATTCAAGTCTTATCCCTGTTTAAAAATATTGATTGAAAAGAATGAAAAATGAAATTCGAATTTTTTTCACTAATTTCAATTCTTTTGTTTGTATATATAGATATACAGTTTGCATGAAGTGCTTCTTAATTCTTTTCAATCAGTATTTTTAATAACCAGAGATCCGTAAGAATATTGTTAAAAGTCGTAATTAAAGAAAGTTTTATGAAAATTTGAATTTCTCGATCTATTTATCCTAGCACACTTGTATTTCTTGACAATTCAAAATTGCAGTAACTAAACACGCAACCCAGCGTTGAATAGAATTAAATTTTGCCTTCGGCTTAACAAAAGGGGTGCATAGTTAAAAATTGCTTAAAAATAACCGATATTGGTATTAAGATATAAAATCGTTGGAGTAACCGTAGCAACGGTATACCCACAAACGGGGATACATTGACTCGTGATTGAAAACATAAATTAAGCTGTCCGTCAACGTCAATCATAAAATTTTTCGCTAAAGATAATTGAGGTGAAAAATTCATTAAGCTAAATGCAATACAAAGGTAAGACAATGGATTGTGAGTCAGAAGTACAAGAACAATGGATTTATACGATCAACCCCACTACAGGACAACTAAGAACTTTGCAATTCTCATAGGTCGATGGCCTTATCAGTCTCCCTTTCAGAGCGTAGTAATACTCGTTGTTATCTGGACTGCCTTCATTCTGCAAGCGATCCCTCAAGTATCAACTATTTTAAATTCACGGATTTATTTATCATTTTTATTAGTCTTAAAGGTTTAATATCAACCATTTTTAGACCATAGCGATTATCAAGCATTATGATAACCGAGCGATTTTACTCGAGTGCCTACCGGCTTATGCGATGGACATTGTGATGGCGATAAAATATATAAACCTCATCTATAACGCAGAAACGGTTCGTCAGTTTTTTCTTTAAATTGAGTGTCAGTTGAAAAAAATTTTTGTGTAAAGTTGGACTGATCTTCAATTTATCATTATCACAATTGTGAGTATTTATACTAATAATTAATTAGTTACGACTTTTAGATTAAGCATTTGTTCGAGCTAATGAGAGAGGATTGGAAATTGTTGAAAAACGAAGAGGAAAAACGCATCCTTCAGTATCACACTGACATTGGACGACTATTGGCTTCTGTTTACGCAGGTAGGAGCTTAGAAAATTTTTATCTCAAAAGGATAATATCCTTTATCATATTATGATGATCAAAATGTGTTATACAGGATTTGCTTTTACGACGACGGGTATGTTTGTCATGGAACCAGTTTTGCCGAGGATTGTCAACAAAATTATTAAATCTAATGAGACAGTTCCACTGAAATTTGCTCTTCCATTAGAATACATTTTCTTCGAAAAGGAAGATCACTATTGGCCGATGCTTACTATCACTAATATTTTCGCTGTCAACATTATTGTTGTCATAATATCTTGCGACGTTATTTTCATAACTTGCATTCAACATGTTTGTGGGATATTTGCAGTTATAGGGTGTGTTCTAAAGGGTATAGCCGGATAAGCATGATGAATCGGCTCCCATGGAATTTTCTATTGGAAAGTTTCACGGGGGCTAATTTACGATGCATATCCAGCTATATCCTTTTGCTTATTCTTAATCGCTGAAGAGCATTAACCATTTTTTCTTTTTGATAACTAATAAAATAGATTTAGGATAGAAAGTTCACCTACTGGTGGAGCAAGGCTGAAAGACAAGTATGGAGTAAGCGTTAAATCGAATTTGCAGGATCCTACTTACAAACACTTGGTTTCATGTATTAGGATTCACAAGAGAGCTCTTTAGTATGAGAATTGCAAAATATTTTCGATTAAACTGTTCAATTTCTTCAAAAATGTAAGATTTTTTTTTACAGCTTAGCTGACATTCTTGAAGAAACTTTTACGCAGAGTTTTGGAGTTGTAGTCGCGTTAAATTTGCCACTCATGAGCATAACTGGCTTGCAGGTACAGTTTTTAATATCATATCACAATAAATTATGATAAATAGTAAAAAAATTTTGCTTACAGCTGATTACTCAATCTAATACAGTGGAACAAACAATCAAGTTTGCTTTGTTTGCTGCTGCGCAAATGATGCACCTATTTTTCGACTGTTTTCTTTCGCAGAATCTGACAGATATGAGCATTGAAATTCAACAGTGCATGTACGGAAAATCTTTTAATAAATTCCAATTAAGAAAAATATGAGGCACAATAAAATTGTTTTAGAAATGTGTTTTGATTTTAATTATTAGTCACAATCAAAATATCTACAATTTTACGATTATTTTATTAATTTATAGCAAATATAATTCCTAAAGGCATAATTTTGAAAAATAGTACCTGGAATATCCGATAGGTGGCGCATGGTCGCTAAACTTTCTCGTAATTGGAGTGTTCAAAAAATTATAGTTATATTAAAAAATTTTTTGAGCTTCTGTAATTTTTTCTGTAATTTCGCTCTTCTAATATATTAACAGAATCTTCTGCACACAGATCCAATGTGAAATGGTACAAAAATTCAAAAGAATCACAAAAAATACTACTTTTGATGTTGATGAGAAGCCAAGTGCCCTGCAAAGTCACTGCAGCTAAAATCATGGAGTTATCTATTGAAAATTTTGGAAATGTAATCATTAAAATTAAAACTTTTCAAAAATAATTATTATTATTTCTAATTAATTTCACTTTGCAGATGGTAAATTCAGGATGTCAAATATAACTTTTGTAATCGTCGATTACACTACATAAACCAAAACTTAGTAAATGTAAATAATTTTTTATTCTTTTTAGGTGAAAACAAGCGGATCATATTTTACAATGCTTCTATCTATGCAATAGTAAATTTTTAGTTATATCTGTGGTGTGAAATATGTTTTTTATGTATATTGAATAAGAATATAGTAGTTGTTAAGTATTTTTGTCTGACCGCTCCAGTCCTTGCAGACATCATTCACTTTCTTAACTTGATTTTTAATTATTGTAAGAATCTAATAAAAATCTAAAGTAAGTAACCTTACCTTCGATGTATTGACTCTTTAAAAAGCCCTTACACTCTTCAAAAAGACTTTTTCGAACGCTTGGTTATATTTAACAAAACACTGTTATCTTGTAATGAAGTATCGATCGTCGCCATGGCAACCCTTTCCTCGAACATATTTCGAAATTGAATTAAACGAAGCAATTAAGCCGTCCGTCAATGTCATTCAAAATCTTACCAGGAAGTAAAACAACCAAACTAAATGTAGAGAAGTATTATTTTTGAATGACAGCTTGAAGTCTAAATGTGAAGATAAAGTTTTCAATACAATGGATATCTACGAGCGACCCTACTACAAAATAACTAAAAGCTTCGCTTCTTTTATCGGTCAATGGCCTTATCAGTCGCGCCTTCAGCGTTTGGTATTAGAGTTTCTCCTGTGGAACCTGTTCATCATTCAAGTAGTTCCACAAGTTGTGATCCGATATTAATTAACATCAATTCAACTTACTCTTTCTAAATTAACAATTTTTTCCAGGTGGTTTCTTTGGTAGATAATTTTCAAGACCTGGATGTAGTTTTGGAATTGTTGTCTGCATTCATTATGGATTTGGCGTATGCCGCTAAATATTTAAATGCTATTCTAAAAGCTGAACTGGTATGTTGTGTCTTTATTATCAATATTACTAATAAATCAATCAAAGTGTGATTTCGCGGTTTAGATAAAAAGACTTTTCGAAAAAATTAGAGAAGATTGGAGGATCCTGAGAAGCGACCATGAAAAATTGATACTGGAATACCATTTGAAAATGGGCCAGTACCTATCAATTGGATATACAGGTACAAAAACATTTCAATTTAACATAGAACATGTTATAATTAATATATTGTGTTAAAATTAGGTTTTGCAAACTTGGCGCTTTTAGTGTTCATACTTGATCCAATTTTTCCGATAATAATTGACAAAGTTTCTAAATCAAATGACACTTTACCGCGGAGATTCGCCGTTCCGATGGAATTCGTCGTGTGTGATCAACAAAAGTACTATTGGTCCCTCTTAGGCGTGTCCAATTTTTGCATCATTTCTATAATCATGGTAATAGTTTGCTGCGATGTCCTCTTTATTTCATTTGTGCAACATGTTTGCGGAATATTTGCCGTCGTGGGGTAACCTAGAACAATAATTTTATACATTTAGCTCTATGAAATAAAAATCTAACATCAAAATATTTAACTTAGTTTTCGTATAGAGCATGCACCTAATGTGATCATTCCGCACGAAATACTCAAGGGGTCAAATTTTGGCAGCAACTATCAAGATGTTCATTACAGACACCTTGTTACTTGCATCAGAGACCACAGACGAGCGTTGGAGTAAGTTATCATTATCGATATTCCTAAAAATTATCAATTTATTGCCTATCGTTAAAGATTCGCTGAAATGATCGAAACTACCTTCACCGGATCTTTTGGAATTGTCGTTGGGCTAAATTTACCAATAATGAGTATCACCGCGGTCCAGGTTCAGTTCTTAATTTTTTTTCTCTTATTGGCCAAAAATGTGTAAAAATTTCATTATTATTTTCCAGATTATGGCTGAAACAAATTCAATCCAAGACACTGTCAAAAACATTATGTTCACTGGCGCCCAATTGGTCCATCTTTTTTTCGACTGCTACATGTCTCAAAGACTGACGGATATGAGCTCCCATATCCATGATTGCATGTATGTCTTTATTATACAAAATTATTTACTTGATTTGCAAAAGTATTTTCTTCATTTTTTGATAGAACGAGAGCTAAGTGGTACGAAATCTCAACGAAATCAAGAAAGTTACTGATTTTGATGACACTTAGGAGTCAAGTTCCCTGTAAATTGACAGCGGCTAAAATCATGGATCTGTCTATAGAAAGTTTTGGCGTGGTAAAAATCTAATCATACCTTTTTAATTTTTTTAACATGATTAAACTATTTTTTTTTCCAGTGTGTCAAAACAGCTGGTTCATACTTTACAATGCTTATGTCGATGCGTTGAAAGAAGAAATTTTTTTATAGTTAGTGACAAGAGCAAAAAATTTGGCATGCATTCAAAAATGTTTGTCTTACTGCTTTTTATATAAAATCTTGGAAAAACTGTAATTTATATTTAATATCAGTCTCAAAAATACAAAAATTGAAGCGAAAAACACTATCACAAAAAATTTAGTTTTTTTAAAAGCACATTTTTAAAATATTTATTTTTTATATAAAAAAAAAATCTTTAAGGAGAGAAGTATTATTCTTTCTCAGCTATAGAAAAAAAAATAAATCAAAGTTACCATAACAACGAAATAAATACAAATAGTAACATTTCGACAAGCAATTTGAGCCGTCAATCAAACGTCAGTCAACATCTGCTTCTCAGAAAAAAAAAAGCGTAGTATCGACAGTGAGCGATACTTTTATATCCTTTCAGAAATACAAAACTTATATTATGACATAAAGAAATAAATTTTGAGACAATGAACTTCGAGGAGCCGTACTATAAGTTACCAAGAAATTTTGCCCGTTCGATAGGTTGTTGGCCGTACCAGTCTCGCCTGGAAAGTTTTCTGATCGGGCTCTTCATTGTTTTGGCGTTCACTCTCCAAGTTGGGCCAATAGTACACAAATAATTTTAGTAATCACGTCAATACTTTCTTAAAAAGCTCAATTTAAAATTTTTTTATTAATTATCAAATTATCATCCATTATAAAGTTTTTTTTTTTTGATAAATGAGTATTTAATTTTTCGTAGATTACCGCTATTGTAGTACATTTTGACGACAGAGAATTGATACTCGAAACAATAGCGCCAATTTTAACCGACATAGCATCATTTACTGTGTTTGTTAATTCGTTGATAAATTCAAAAATGGTTAGTTCAAATTTTAACGTGTGATAATTTTGTGATTTTGCTTTTCGATGAATCTTCAAAGTAATTTTTTCTATGCTTAGTTAAAAAATCTTTTCGAAAGGATCAAAGCTGATTGGAAGTTAGTGGCTAATAGGGAAGAAAAGCTAATTTTGGAAAAGTATGTCGAATTGGGAAATTTAATGGCTGCTGGATATGCAGGTAATTTTGAAACAGTTTTTGTAATTGGTGTTTGTTCGTGACAAAAGGGTAAAAAAAAATTTTTTGTAAAGGTTTTGTATATTTAGCTACTGTGACGTTTATAACAGAACCCGTAGTACCGATTATAATCAATTTGATGCTCAAAACAAATTTATCCGCGCCACACAAATTGTCTGTTCCAATGGAATGGGTTGTGATTGACCGAGAAAAGTACTACTGGATTTTGATAAGTTACTCGGGTGTGTGTATCACGGTGATTCTGACGGTACTCACTGCTTATGACGTCTTGTTCATCACAGTGGTCCATCATGCTTGCGGATTGTTCGCAGTTACAGGGTCAGTACTCGTTACATATCGACGTTCTAATTAGCAAATTGTCTAACTTCATTTTAGAGAATCTTCCATTTGTACGAAGAAACAATTCGTTCAAAATTTCTTATCACTTTAAAAAATAATTCAATATCTAATAGAGGTATAATACTTTGGTTTGGATCACTCAAATAATTTATAATTAGACTATTATTACATCAAAATGTTAAAAAATCACCCTCTAAAAAATAAGGAGTTAATTATTTTGAATGTGCAATTTTTTTGGTTCCAGGCATCGGATCCAAAATTTGACAAGTGATGAACACTTTCAAAATAACACAGAAAAAAAAATTTTTCTCAGCTCAAAAAAAAGTCATTACGAACATTTGGTTTCATGCATCGAAATCCACCGCCGAGCTTTAGAGTATGTCCAAAATATTTTTGGTTCTACTGAAAGAAAGGCTACTTCATGTAAGCTTTTCAAAAAAATGTTTTTTTGATATTGAAAATTTTGATTCAGAAAATTGAAGTAAGCTTTCATTCAGCTGATTAGAATTTCAAAAAATTATTGGTTAGTTCTATGAATGCCCAAAAATAAATCTATCAATTTTCATGCTACCGAAGATATGTTGATATGATTGAGAGAACTGTCACAGGCTGTTTTGGAATAGTAGTATTATTGAACTTGCCGTTAATAAGCGTTACTGGAGTTCAGGTTTGTTTCCAAAATTTGGTTCAATTATTGACAAGATTCATTTTTTTAGCAATGCAAAAATTTTTAAAAACTCAACAATTGGAACTTTTTCAAAAATTATTTTTCAGATGATCACTCTGGATAACACTCTGCAGCAGAAGATCAAAAATTTGATGTTCACCATGGGACAAGTGATCCACCTCTTCTTTGAATGCTTCTTATCCCAACAGCTGACTGATATGAGCCAGCAAATTCACGACCAAATGTAATTACCAATTTCGTACTCAATAATTTTGAATGTAATATAAAAATAAAATATTTTAGAACTGCCCAAAAATGGTATAACATTGACGTGAAATCCCAAAAACTTTTGATCATCATGATAATGCGATCCCAAACGCCTTGTATGCTCACAGCCGGCAAAATAATGGGCCTGTCTATCGAAACTTTTGGAGTGGTAAATTTCAAAATTTGTTTTTTCATTCAAAAATCCAAATTTTTGATCCATGTATTTTTTCAGATGCTCAAAACTTCTGGGTCATACTTCACGATGCTTTTATCAATGCAGTGATCTGAAGAAATTAAATTAATAATGTTTTGATGATGAATAAAAATTTATAGTTAATTATTAACCTTATCAAATTTTGAACCTTTGTTTAACTTCCAAATTTTTCCTTCAACATAATATTCCTTTAGGTGTCTTATCAAAAATCATTATTAGAACTTACTAAAATATATACTAATATAATATCATTAGATTTTCTTTAACAATAAATTTAAATAGCAAAAATCGAAGTTACCTTAGAAACACTACATCCCCTCAAAAGGGGTGACGGGAGACAGGAATTAAAACGTCCATCAGTCAAATGTCGTTTTAATAATTTATAATAAAGAAAATATATGAGGTAAAATGTTTGATTTAATACTAAGAAAAGGCAAACGTCGGAAATAGTGCTCACAATCAGCAAGATGGACATTTACGAAGAACCCTACTACATAATAACAAAAGGCTTTGCTTCTTTCATAGGTCAGTGGCCCTACCAATCTAGGAAACAAAGTATTATGTTCGGATCTATAATGTGGAGTTTATTTATCTTGCAAGTTATTCCGCAAGTAGTTTCCGTGGCTTTGCATTACGACGACGAGGAACTTTTGTTCGAGTCCTTGTCGCCTTTCATCACAGATTTGATTTTTATTGTAAAATACGTCAATGTTACAAAAAAAGCCAATATGGTTCGTTTCACAATTTGGAAATTCAAATTTAATCTATTTTTTATTGATAAGTAAACATTAAACTCTGACTAGTTATAAAATCTAGATGAAGACTCTTTTCGACAAAATGAAGGACGATTGGAAGATCCTCAAAAATGATAAAGAAAAATCAATTTTGGAGAATCATATGTTCACAGCGCGATACATTTCTCTCTGCTGGGCAGGTACAGTCATTTTATTATTAATTTAATTTTTGATTTTGATCATTTTTCTTTTTGTGTTAGCTTTTGTAAATGTCACGGTGTTTATATTTTTGATGGACCCAATTTTACCAATAATAGTAAATCACATTCAAAAGTCCAACGAATCATTGCCAGTGAGATTTTGCGTCCCAATGGAATATGTAATCATTAATGAAGAAAAATATTATTGGTTGCTTTTCAGCTTTTCTAGCATTTGCGTAATTTTTATCATCATGGTTATCATTTGTTGCGATATTATATTCATCAGTCTTGTACAACATGTCTGCGGGATTTTTGCAGTCGTTGGGTAAGGTACCAAAATTTTATAACTAACTTTTTTTGAAAAAAAAAAAAATTTTTTTTCAGATTCCGTATAGAAAATTCGCCTACTGTTGACCTATCCAGCGAAATGCTCACTGGACTAAGATTTAAAACCAACTCACGGGATGTTCATTACAAACATTTTGTTTCATGCATCAGAGACCACAGACGAGCATTAGAGTAATTTTTGATCATTTTTACCAGCAAAAAATTTTATGATTTATTATTTTGATTGTTCCGTTTTTGATTAGATTCGCGGATCTTATTGAAGCTACTTTTACTGGATGCTTCGGTATCGTTGTTGGCTTAAATTTGCCCTTAATGAGCATCACTGCAGTTCAGGTTCAGTTCTCAACATTTTGAAAAAAAATTAAGTTGAAAACTATGATCAAAAATTGAATTTATTACAGATCATGACCCAATCGCAATCGATCCAAGACACAGTCAAGTACATCATGTTCACTTTCGCTCAAATGATCCATCTTTTCTTCGACTGCTACATGTCCCAGAGGCTGACTGATATGAGCGACCATATTCATCAATGCATGTATATAATTTTATTAATGATTTTTTTTGTAGTTCATGCTCATTTTATAGCAAAATAAATAGTATATTACACACCTAGGGAAGTAAAGTAAGAAATGCCTCAGATCACATGTAATTGTTGGCCGAGGCGAAGCCGAGGTTGACAAACATGTGATCTGAGGCTTTCTTACTTTACTTCCCTCGGTGTGTAAAATACTATTTTTTGATAGAGCCAGAGCAAAATGGTACGAAAATTCAGCCAGATCAAGAAAATTACTAATTTTGATGACACTTAGGAGTCAGATTCCTTGCAAATTAACCGCAGGAAAAGTTATGGAATTGTCTATTGAAACTTTTGGAATGGTAAAATTTGTAAATATTTCATTTATTTTTTATAAACATCAAGATTGATTTTTTTCAGTGTCTAAAAACGGCTGGGTCATACGTCACGGTACTTCTCTCAATGCGCTAATTTATATAAATTTTTTATACATGATAAAATACAGTTTTTTTATGAATATGAATATGAATAAATTTAATGGTAAAAGTGTTTCGTAATCAAGAGAAAAATTCTTGAATCAAATAAAATTTACTTAAGCCACGAAAAATTTCTTAGTTTAAGAATTTTTCTGCTCAAATTCAAGAAATAAAATTCTTCAAAATTATTTACTTGATTCAAGTTAATTTTTTTTTCTGTGTAGTCATTTTATTTATGTGATTGAACATTCAATTAACAATTATTAATCCGTAAGTTTGATGATTATAAAAGAAGGTTTTTAATTGTAGAAATTTTAAAGGTTTTGAAATTGAAAAAAAAAAAAAAACAAATTTTTTTGCACTATAGTCTCAATAAATCAAAATTTTTTTGAAGATTAAAAGTAATTTTGATAAAATGACAACTTACTGATTTTTTAGGTGAAATTTCCAAATTTTTAATCACTTATTAATTTTTAATTACTAAATTTTATACTGTTCAAAAATTTTCATAAGCACTTGAACAAACTGTGTGAACATTGATTCATTCAGTCGCAATGTTTTTTTGAAATTAATATTTTCTGACTCTGCAAAAAACATTGTATCATTCAAACAGCTAATCAATAAGCAATACTGTATATTTTGCCATTAATAATAATAAACAGAAAACCCAAGTAACCATAGCAACATTTTGAATACAAAAAGTGCGATTTTGACACTTGATTGACAGCATCAGGAAACGTCCGTCATCGTCACTTCGATTCTGCGAACGAAGGGTAGTATTGACATAAACATTAAACAATTGCTTTTTTATTTTTTCGACCGGAAAAAAACTCGAGTCAGTAACAAAGACCTCTTGGAACTATGAACTTCTTCGATCAGCCTTATTATAGTTTGCTACGAACTTTTGGCTGCATTGTAGGTCGATGGCCGCTCCAGACGAGTCTCCAAAAGTTTGTTATAGGGATTGTTATTAATCTAGCATATATTTTGCAAGTGGGACCAAAAGTATAAGATTGCATTGATAGAGTAGTTTAAAATTGACATTAAAAATTTGTTTTATTTAATTATTTTTTGTGTACGTCATTTTTGACAGATATTAGCAGATATTGTGCATTCTGATGACCAAGAACTGATTTTTGAAACTTTGGCTCCTACTATAACGGATGTCGGAGCGTTTTCTAAATATATTAATACTTTTATAAATAGAAAAATGGTTTGTTATATCATATAATAATCATTATTTTTGAAGAAAATTATTAATCGTTGATTTTTGCTAGATTAACAAGCTTCTGGACAGGATTGAAGAAGACTGGAGGTTGGCTACGAACTACAGTGAAAAAGTTATTTTGAAAAAATACGCAGCATGGGGAAAACTTATGGCTACTGGATACGTTGGTTAAAAATAAATAAATTTTATTAATATATTAATTAAAGTTTTTCAATAGAATTTCTTTTTAATTACAAAATCTGCCGGTGTAAATATTTGAATACATTTTATTATAGTATTTTTTTTCCTCACCTTAGAGTTATGGCACCACTAAACCATAGTAGAGTTTTCTGTTTTGTATTATTTTGCTTTTTATATTTTATTTTAATCAATTTTATTGTGAAAAATAAGATTATGAGGCGTGCACTTTTGGATTTTCCAAATCCTTTTTTTCTCTTTGCTTTGCTTGAAAATATCAATTTTTTTTTCTCAATTTGATTATCAAATTGTTTAATAATAATATAATTATCTTAAGGATTTGTATACACAACGACTGTAATGTTTGTAACGGAGCCAATGTTGCCGATGCTAGTGAATACAATATTAAAAACAAATCTCACTGCGCCACATAAATTTGCGGTTCCAATGGAGTGGATTGTAATAGACAAAGACAAATATTATTGGTTGTTACTCACCAATTCCAGCATTTGCATCATGGTTATTTTGACGACGCTCATATCCTATGACGTCATATTCATCACCGTTGTTCACCATGCTTACGGATTATTTGCAATTACAGGGTATGTAATAATGAAATTAATCCAAATTAATTAAATTATAAAAGTGTTTTAAATTTGAAAGAATATTTCTTGCAGATATCGGATCAAAAATTTCCCCAATAATACAATACAAGAAAAAAACTTTTCAAAATTTGATCCAATAACAAATAGGCGGGATATTAATTACAAACATTTAGTTTCATGCATCAGAATTCACCGACGCGCTTTAGAGTATGTCAAAAAATGTAATTTAATTTTCTCAAATTGTTCATAAGACAATTTTTTTGATAACTCACATGTTTTTGAAGATTTGCTGAATTTATTGAAGACACCTTCACTGGATGCTTTGGATTTGGGATTGTATTGAATTTGCCGTTAATAAGTATCACTGGAGTTCAGGTTCAGTTATCAATATATTAAACGCATGTCTTTTTTTGAACGAGTCAAAGAACTTATTTTTTACAGATAATGGCAGCTTCGAACACATTTCAGCAAAAAATGAAGTACTTTATGTTCGCAGTAGCACAGATGCTACATCTTTTTTTCGAATGTTTCCTGTCTCAGCAGCTGACTGATCTAAGCATGCAAGTTCAACAACACATGTATAAATAACAAATAAAAATACATATTAAATTGTTGATAATATAACTTATGATTCATAATAACGTTATTTTGAACAGAGCCAATGGAAAATGGTACGACATTTCGGCAAAATCACAAAAATTGCTGATTTTGATGACCATGAGGTGTCAAGTACCTTGTACTTTAACGGCAGGAAAAATAATGGGACTGTCCATCGAAAGCTTTGGGGCTATGATCAAAACTAGTGGATCATACTTCACAATGCTATTATCGATGCAATAATTTTTATTTTATGGTAACCGTTTTTTCAATTTTGGGAATAAATATATTAAACATACATTAGAGCTCCTAAACCATTTTTTTTAATCACTAATTTTATATTTCATTTTTTATATTTATATTTTGTATTCTTTACTTTCTTAGCCTAATTAATTTAACAAATTATTTCAACAGTAGAAAATAAATTGACTTGATTCAAGAGAAAAGTTTTTTAATCAAGTAAAATTTATCTAATCCAAAAAAATTTCTTTTTTTTTTTTTTCAAACAAATATACTTAAAACTATTAAAACTTTATTTTGAATAAAAAAAAAAAACAATTATTAAAATCTAATATTGATAAAAATTATTTCATTTTTTGAAATTATAATCATCTATTTTTTCAGCAATTAAAACCAACCAAATCATATTTTATTCTTATCAATAATTAAAAAAAAAAAATGCACATGATCATAAAATTGACACTCGATACTTTCAACAAAAACAGATTTTAAGTAAAATTACTACTTACCTATTCCTTAAGAAAAATTTTATAGTTTCCATGTAATTATTAAATTTTATACTGTTTAAAAATTTTCATAAGCACTTTAACAAACTGTGTGAACATTGATTTACTAAGTCACAATAATCTTTTGAAATTAACATTATCTGACTGTGTAAAACATTGTATTGTTCAAATAGCTAATCAATAAGCAATACTGTATATTTTGCCAATAATAACAATAAAAAAAAAAACCCAAGTAACCATAGCAACATTTTGAATACAAAAAGTGCGATTTTGACACTTGATTGACAGCATCAGGAAACGTCCGTCATCGTCACTTCGATTCTGCGAACGAAGGGTAGTATTGACATAAACATAACATGATTGCTTTTTTATTTTTACCACCGGAAAAAAATTTGAATCAGTAACAAAGACCTCTTGAAACAATGAACTTCTTCGATCAGCCTTATTATAGTTTACCTCGAACTTTCGGCCGCTTCGTAGGTCGGTGGCCGTTCCAGACTAGTCTTCAAAAGTTTTTGATAGGGATCATCATTAATCTAGCTTATATTCTGCAAGTGGGACCGAAAGTAAAAGAATAAACTGTTTAAATAACTTCAAATTCATATTAAAACAATTTTCTATTTAATTATTTTTTGTATTGGTCATTTTTGACAGATTTTGGCAGACATTGTGCACTCTGATGATCGGGAGCTGATTTTTGAAACATTGGCTCCTACTATAACAGATTTTGCAGCTTTCGCAAAGTATATTAATACTTTTATAAATGCAAAAATGGTTTGTAATAAATAATAATAATTATTTTTTTTTTTAATTATCACTTTTTCAATTTTTATCCAGATTAAGAATCTTTTGGAAAGGATTAAAGAAGACTGGATATTAATTACAAACAACAGTGAAAAAGTTATTTTGAAAAAACACGCTGGAGTGGGAAAACTCATGGCTACTGGATACGTAGGTTAACAATGGATCAATTTTATTTATTTAATATTAAATATTTTTTTTTACATTCGGGCGCCATTCTTTAAAAAAATTTACTTTCAAATTTATTGAATGTTAAAATTATCAAATTTTTATTGTTTTTCTTTGCTGCTTTCCTTATTTCATACACTGATAGAAGGATTTGTTTATAGTTAAAAATATTAGTTAATATTTAGCAAATCATTTATTGGAAACCACTTTTTAGTCCTTAACAAATATTTCATAGTATTTAAAAAGATTTATTAGTATTTAATAAATGAATATCAAATTTATTAAATACAAACAAATTATTTTAAATACTAAAAAATATTTTTTATTACAAATAAATCCTTCTATCAGTGTAATCGTATTATTTAAAGACAATGCAGTTATTTTAAGGATTTGTATACACATCAACTGTGATGTTTATTATCGAGCCAATTTTGCCGATACTAATGAATGCAATATTAAAAACGAACATCACTGCGCCACATAAATTTGCCGTTCCAATGGAGTGGATTGTAATAGACAAAGACAAATATTATTGGTTGTTACTCAGCAATTCCAGCGTTTGCATCATGATCATTTTGACAACGCTCATTTGCTATGACGTCGTATTCATCACCGTTGTTCACCATGCTTACGGATTATTCGCAGTTACAGGGTGTGCAATAATGAAATTAATCCAAATTAATAAAATCATAAAAGCGTTTTAAATTTGAAAGAATATTTCTTGCAGATATCGGATCAAAAATTTGCCCAATAATACAAGACAAGAAAAAAACTTTTCAAAATTTGATCCAATAACAAATAAGCGGGATATTCATTACAAACATTTAGTTTCATGCATCAGAATTCACCGACGCGCTTTAGAGTATGTCAAAAAATGTAATTTAATTTTCTCAAATTGTTTTTAGAACAATTTTTTTGATAACTCACATGTTTTTGAAGATACGCAGATTTTATTGAACACACCTTCGCTGGATGCTTCGGAGTTGTGATTGGATTGAATTTGCCGTTAATAAGCATCACTGGAGTTCAGGTTTAGTTATCAATATATTTAACGCGTGTCTTGTTTTGGGCGAGTCAAAAAACTTTTTTTTTTCAGATAATTGCAGCTTCGAACACATTTCAACAAAAAATGAAGTACGTCATGTTCTCAGGAGCTCAGATGCTACATCTCTTCTTCGAATGCTTCCTGTCTCAGCAGCTGACGGATATAAGTTCGCAAGTTCAACAACACATGTATAAATAACAAATAAAAATACATATTAAATTGTTAATAATATAATTTTTGATTTATAATAATAATGTTATTTTGAACAGAGCCAATGGAAAGTGGTACGACATTTCGGCAAAATCTCAAAAATTGCTGATTTTGATGACCATGAGGTGTCAAGTACCTTGTACTTTAACGGCAGGAAAAATTATGGGACTGTCCATCGAAAGCTTTGGAGCTATGATCAAAACTAGCGGATCATACTTTACGATGCTGTTATCTATACAATAAGTTTTTTATTTAATGGTGATCGTTTTTTCAATTTTTGAATAAATATATTAAATTTACATTAGAGCTCTTAAACGCTTTTTTTGAATTACTAATTTTGAATTTTTTATTTAGTCAATTATTAGGCCTAAAAACCTTGCAGCGGATGCAAAAACGATTTGATTGGTATATAATAATCATAAAAAATAAATTTATTGGAAGTTTTGAAGCATATTGTAAGATCTTTTCTGTTAAAGTTTGAATATGCAGCATCACAAGTTGTTGCATTCGAACTTCAAAATATTGTTTAATGTCAGGGGCCGTGCTGAGCGTAGAAATCAAGTTCTGCATCAGCCTGCCTGTAGGACTGTTGCCTATGAAAACTCATTCTTGTTGACTGCAGTGAGGGAATGGAATCAGTTACCGAGTGATCTTGTGGCCGTGAAATCTTCAGCTGAGTTTCAGACGTTGTGTTACAAATTAATTTTTGATAAAGACATTTGAACTGGAGAGTCAATAATAATAATAATCGTTTATTTACTTATGTGATTAAAATGTTATTCAAAATTTTGTATTCAAACTACTTTTCAATTTTGTATTCAAATTCTTTTTAATTTTGTATTCAAATTACTTTTAAATTTTGCATTCAAAGTACTTCCTCACTATGTAATACTATTAAATTTCTACGGCCTTTAAGGAACGTCAGTTCTAGGGCCGAATTTCTTCAATAAATAAATAAAAATAAAAAAATAAAGTTTGAACGCGGTGATGTAACAATGAAAATTCTAAATTTCTGAAAATAATAATAAACTATAGTTTATAAGAAGAAGGTCTTAAGCTTTAGAAGAACTTAATAATAATAATTTTGTTGAAGAACTTAATAAGAAGTTCTTAAGCTTAATTAATTCATCGACATGTTAATAAAATTCCAAAAAAATAAATCAAACATTTCTGAACTGTTATAAAATTCTAATGTTAGTTATTAATTAATTTTTTTAATAAACAAGCAAAAAGAAATTTTTTTTCTGGTAATATTTAATAGTTTAAGGAAAAAACCATGCAATAGTTTAAAAAAAATTTTTTTTACCTTGTTTGATGAAGTACTTACCAATTTTTTAAGTTTCCAAAAATATTTTTTCACCCGTAATTTTGTAAAAATGTAAAATCCATAATTGTAAGTCAATCAAGGGTACTACTGCAAAACGTTGTATCTTCTGACTGAAATTCACAGCAGATACAAAGTTGTGTCAATACACCCTCGAAATGTAAATCTCCTTGTTCCTTATCCTTTGCAGCCGAAGAACAAACTGATCAATGAGCGGCGTCTAAATTTTTTTCTGCGAGAAAAAAAGAATGGTTGCTATAACAACACTACGAATACAAAGGTGAGCTATAAAAAAATGATTGAAATCGCTAGTTTAAACGTCCGTCAACGTCACTTTAAAATGAGTGTCAGGGGGTGTAACGTCAGCCTTGATGGAAGGGCTTCAAATTTTAAAGAAAAGCACAAATTATGTCAGAAAATATAAAAAAAATAACTGTCAGAAATACAAAGAGCCTAGAACAATGGACTTTTTTCACCAACCTTGTTATAAGTTATCGAGAAATTTCGCTCGGTTGATAGGTCGATGGCCTTACCAATCCAGTCTTCAGTGTTTTATGATAGGAGTCGTTATTATTGCTGCGTATATTTTGCAAGTTGGACCTAAAGTATTAAAGTTGTTGTAAAAACAATTTTTATTTCTTACCAAAATTACAAAATTTCTTTATTTTTTTTGCCCAAAATTCAAGAATAATTAAATTTACATTTTTTAATTGCAGATCTTAGCCGATATTGTGCATTCTGATGATCAAGAATTGGTCCTCGAAACTTTGGCGCCCACAATAACGAACATAATGGCGTTTGCCAAGTATATAAACACTTGGGTCAATGCAAAAATGGTTTGTTGTAAAAATTTGGAAATAATTTCACTTAATTTCAGTACAATCGAATTATTACTCTCGTATTTAGCTTAAAAAACTTTTTGAAACGATTAAAGACGACTGGGAGCTCGTGACAAATAGTGAAGAAAAAGAAATTTTGAAAAGTTATGCAGAGTTTGGAAAACTTTTGGCCACTGGATACGCAGGTTAAACATTTTTTACTCAAAAAAGCTTAATTTAAAATCCAAAAAAATATTTCTAAATTTTATTAAAGGGTTTGTTTACATAACAACAATAACATTTGTAACGGAACCGGTTTTGCCGATATTAATAAACTCTGTTTTTAAAACAAACTTATCGGCTCCGCACAAATTCGCTGATCCGATGGAGTGGATAATAATTGACAAAGAAAAATACTATTGGATACTTTTGAGCAACTCCAGTGTGTGCATTATGGTGATTTTGAGTTGTCTTATTTCTTATGATGTTATTTTTATCACTTTTGTGCATCACGCTTGTGGATTATTTGCACTTACAGGGTATTAATTACTTGAACTTACTATTGCGCAGTTGTTTCCTTCAATGCGAGCTTTTTTTCTAGACACAGGATTCAAAATTTGACCAGCGACAAAAATTTGAAAATGTTACCTAGGAGAACCACTATTTTGAACCGCTCTCACGATTTTCATTACAAACATTTGATATCTTGTATAAAAATTCACAAACTGGCTTTGAAGTATGTAAAAATTTTGTATTTTTTATGAAAAGGTTCAAAATTCTGTAAAAAAAGGTTCAAAATTTTGTTAAATTAATTATTTGCTCAAGCTATGTAGATTTAATTGAAACAACTTTTTCGGGATGCTTTGGAATGGTGGTCGGCTTAAATTTGCCGCTGATGAGTATCACTGGAGTTCAGGTTTGACATCAAATTTATACAATAAGCAAAATTTGGAAAACTGTAATGTCCAAAAATTAAATTTGCAGATTATCGCACAAGGAGGCACTTTGCAACAAAAAATTAAGTACGTAATGTTCACTGGAGCTCAGATGTTGCACCTATTTTTTGAATGCTTCCTGTCTCAACGACTGACGGATATGAGTTTCCAAATCCAAGAACACATGTATGGACCTGAGAAAATTTCAAAAAATTGCTGAAATTTATTTAATGCTTACATTTTCCAATAGAGCGAACGGAAAGTGGTACAACCTTTCGCCAAAATCTCAAAAACTTTTGATTTTAATGACGATGAGGTCTCAAGTTCCGTGCATACTTACTGCAGGAAAAATCATGGGCTTGTCTATCAAGAGTTTTGGGATGATGCTCAAAACCAGCGGCTCGTACTTCACAATGTTGCTGTCTTTTCAAAATTAAAAATATATATTGTTATATTTTTATTATGAACTTTGAATTATTATTGTTGTTAATAAATATGTTGAATTGATTATTAATTAATATATTTTTTGAGTGTTTTATTTTCAGGTATTTTTTTTTTTTTTTAATAACAAATTGATATATCGGAAAATGTTTTGATACTTACTCAAATTCTTAAATTTTTGGATTTATAAAAATTTTTACAGAAAATTGAAGGAAAAATTTCACTGAAAAAACACTGTAAGTACTTTCACACAATTTTAATCTGAAAACAAATGTAAGTACAATTTTATGTGTGTAAAAAAATATTTTTCCAAAAATTTGAGTCAAAAAATGTGTAAAATTTTTTTCCATGTAAGTAAAGTTAGAAAATAAGAAAATTGAAAAGGATCAATACGGAGTAACAAGCTATATCCAAATTTAGGAAATTAACAATAATTGCCCAAGAATACTACGAACAGTATTAGTTACCAAAGACTGTACTAGCAATAGAAACCTTCAGATCTAATTTTCCGTCTAATGTTCAAAGCCTAGTATCGTTAGGCCGTTTTAGAGCTAAAATTTCGATCAAAAATTCAAATTTCGTGACTAGTTTCACCACGTCAGGCATTAGATACTAGGAAAAATTGCTTGTAACAGAATTTTAAATGAGATCGATAGGCAACAATAGACCAGTCAGTCTAGTTGACTCTTAGTCCTGTGACAACTAACTAGCAACAAAGTTTTAACTAGCCATGGAGACTAACACTACTACACCGTATCATAGAATTAATAAGATTTTTCTTAGTGTTATTGGCCAGTGGCCCCATCAGACGAAATTGTCTAAGTGTATTTGTTATATTATTTTATTTTTTTTCTGTTCTACGCAAGGATATCTTCAGGTGATTAACGCGATTAGGAATATATTTTTTAATTCATTTAAATTTCTTTTTTTTTTAACCGAACCACATAATTTTTTTTGTCAGTGATAATTGAAATTATTAAAATAGTTTTAGTTTTTATTTTAAAAAATCAGTGAATTTTTTTCTTTTTTAATATTTAACTAAGTGACAATTCAAAAAAAAATTTTTTGTGATTTATTCTTCAGTTTTAAATAATTTATTAAAAGAAAATTAACTGTGTTGTTAAAGCATTTCTTATAATTAATACGATTTTTATTTATTTTAAGAAAACTTCTCTAAATTCAAGATATAAATTTTATTTATTATTAAAAAATAATTTTAATTATTTAAAATTTTTTATTTTAAAGTTAATTATTAGAAAAAAATTTTTTTTTTAATCTCAGACTGCTGGAATGATAGCTGCAAGAGTTGACATCGATGTTTTTTTGGAAGCGATTCCTACAGTATTGGCCGATGTTGTTTGTGCAATAAAAATGTTCAACTTTACTGTAAACTTCAGCAAGGTATTTTTTAAAAATTGAATCAATGTAAAAATTATAATTATTAATAATTTTAAATGAACCTCATTTAATTTTTTAATTTTATAAAATTTTATTACGTACTTCAGGACAAAAATCTAAATCCAAAATTCAAATTTTAAGATTTCATCGTTTGAAATTTTGTCCAAAATAATAAATAAATAAATTAACCTTTTATTCCTTGTTTAAAATTTTTAATAATAATTATTTTTTAAATGAAAAAAAAAAATTTTAATCCTAGATGAAAAAATTACTTTTGATAATGGAAGATGACTGGAAAACTTTTTCTTCCGGCCCAGAAAACGACATTTTAAATGAATACGCCCATTTTGGAAAAAAAGTTACAATTTACTACACAGGAGCTCTTTACGGAACATTGGCGCCCTTAGTAATAGTGCCAATCACTCCTCTGCTGCTGGATGTAATCGCTCCTATGAACGAAAGTTATCCAAAGCACTTAATGTTCCAACAAATAGAATTTCTAGTAGACGCTGAAAAATATTTTTATCCTCTATTTATCCACAATTATCTTGGCACCGTCGCGTTTTTGACCATAATCATAGCAATTGACACGATGTTGATGGTTTACATCCAACATGGCTGCGCTAAATTTGCAATTCTTGGGTAAAAACTTTATATAAAACTCAAACTACCTCATACTTGATCATTAACAATTAACCAAATCAAAACTCGTTGAAATTTTCAGGTTGTTTTTGGACCGGATTGCCAAAAGAGCAGATCGGAAAATCAGCGACCATAATGATAAATTTGCGAATGTTGACTACAAAGATGTGGTCAAGTGCATTGCATTTCATAACCGTGCAATCGAGTCCGTATTTTTCTTTAATAATAATTGTTTTTTGATCCTATTGAAAATTTTGAACTTTCTAAGCAGGTTTGCTAATCTTGTCGAAGATGCTAATTGTGTCAGTTTTCTTTCTATAATTGGGATAAATATAATAATGATGACAACTTCGGCTTTGGTGGTAAATATATATTTTGAAAACAAATTTTGGTTCTACCAAAATTCAAATTTTGATATTTTTGCAGGCTCTGTTCAAATTTATGATGAATGAAACAGAAATAGCAGGTCGGTTCGCGTTTTTTACTTTGGGAGAAGTCTGCCATATTTTCTACAGCAGCTGGCAAGGGGAACTACTTTTGAAGCACAGCGAATCAATATTTGACCGTGCGTTAGTATTGAATAGAATTTTTGATTTTTTTCCAAAAATAAAAAATTTACACGGTTAAAAAAATTATTTTGATTGAAAAAAATAAATTTTCAACCAAGGAACTTGTTTTAAAAAATTTTGTATTTTTGATTGAAAAATTCTTAGTCCAAAAAAAATTTCTTAATTCAAAACCACGCAGTAAAAAATTTTACGTCATCGCGTCAAAAAATTTTGTGTTAAATATTTAACACTTTTATGTATAAATTTAACATTTATTCTGTTAAATCAATACAAAAAAGTGTTAAATATTTAACATAAAAATTTTTGACGTATTGACGCAAAATTTTTTACTGTGCACTGCGTGGTTCAAAATTTTTCAATAATAGTTTTTTT
Organism: Cotesia congregata; assembly: GCA_905319865.3. Classification (NCBI taxonomy): domain Eukaryota; kingdom Metazoa; phylum Arthropoda; class Insecta; order Hymenoptera; family Braconidae; genus Cotesia; species Cotesia congregata. The sequence goes on along the minus strand of CAJNRD030001124.1, from coordinate 2,274,432 downwards.
CTCTTGAATTAAGTTAATTTTTTTTTAAAGCGCAATTTTTATTTAATTTGATCAAAATTTAGTTACCAAGCAAACTGGATTGACACATCAGTGCGTTCCCAAAAACTAATGGTGCCATTTTTGTTAAGAAGTGCCATTCCTTGCAGATTGACCGCAGGAAAAATGTTCGAAATGTCTTTAAAAACTTTCAGCGTGGTAAGAAATCTACACTTTGTTCAAAAAAAATTATAGAATAAACTAAAAATATAAAAAAAATTTATTTTAGATTGTAAAAACGTCATTTTCGTACCTCACTGTGTTTGCATCAATGCGTGCCTAATATTACAAAGTTGAGTATTAATAACCGAATAATTATAATAAAAATAAAATTAGCACTTTGGAATGGTTGCATCGCTTTTTTGTACTAAGTATCTTCGCTAAAAAAAATTTATTAAAAATGAAGATCATAAACTTAAGACTTATAGTTAATTAATCAAATTTTGTAACTTTTTTATACTCATATCTTATTATTAATACGTATGTGTAAGTTATGTACTATGATAAATAACAATGTAATCTTTGATATTTTTCTAACTGCGAATTCTTTGAAAAATACAGAACCACAAATTTTTAATCAAAAAAAAAAATTTATCTTTTTTTTTTGTAAAGAAAATTTTGTCACTTTAAAGAAAAAAAAAATTTTTTTACGATGAAATAGAAATGTCAGTAAAATTATACTTTTTGTTTAATATTATTATGATAAAGCCCTGTAAGACTACTGTGTAAAGAAGAGAATATTATTTCTGAAATTTACGGGGTAAAACATCAAAGCAAACAGTCAGTACATGTATAACCACTGTATACATTTAAAACCACTGTATTATAACCTCCAGCTCATTATTTATTAAGCTGCCTTGCATCTCATTATTATTATCAGCCTGGAGCAAAGACTTCTTACAGAATTGAAGATAAGGACATCATGATATTCAAACGAAGACATGAAGACATTAAAAGTTTCGATGGAAATAGAACAAACAGTCACAAAACTGACACAAACTTACGATGAATATTTTTGAAACACGTCATTTTCGAGAATTCAAAGTCGTGCTTACTGTCCTAGGACTGTGGCCTCCCCAGCCGCCTCTTCAGCGAAATTGCGCGCGATTTTTTGTAATTTTAGCTATTTTAAGTATATTGACCGTCAAGGTAATTTTTTTTAACTTGAAAATTATAAACTTCAAAAACATTAAAAATTTTGTTGCAATAGGTGATCAAATTTACTGAACTTATTCACGATATTGACAGCGCTATTGAATGCATGCCGATGATTATAGTTCATCTTGTAAGTTTGACAAAGTATTTAAACTGGATCTTCAATGCTGACAAGGTACACTGAAAAAAATAGAAATTCAAAATTTTTAATTTTGCTTTGTGGTTTTTGCATGTTTCAAATTTTTAATAATTTAAAATGCAAATTTAGCTCAAAAAAATATTCATCCATATCGAACGCGACGGCAAGACTTTGGAAGTGAGCAAAGACGTCGAGATCATGGAAAGTTGGATGAACCGAATTCGACTCAGCAGCGCTTCTTATGCAAGTATGTTTAAAATTTGAACAAAGCCTCAACTTTAGCCCGAAAAAATTGTTTTTTAACTGAGCAGCCAGCATATTCACTATTTTGGGGATATTTTTCCTCGCACCAGCAGTGCCCAAAATTTTGGACATTGCCGTTCCTCTGAATGAGTCTCGGCCTTTGGTAATGCTGTACCAAACTGAGTACTTCGTTGATGAAGAAGAATACTACATTTATATACTGCTGCATGCGTATATGTCAGTGTCAGTTTCCATTATTATTCTTGTGTATTTCGACGTTCTTCTCGGCACGCATGTTCATCATGCTTGTGCAATGTTTACCATACTCAGGTAACATTATATTTATTTATTTATTTATTTATTTATCATAGAGTTGTGCCAAGGCCTTATTAGCCAAATGGCAAATAATACAAAATACATAAACATTTTATATTCACATTTATAATAGTATTGTTTAATAAATGAATTCACATTTGTAGAATTTAGAATTTAAGTAGCATATTTTTATTAATTTCCCGCTAAGAAAAGTGAAAATTTCCAAAAGTTGGGAAGTTATAACATCATATTGACAGACAGAAAAAAAAATTGAATCAAGTAAATAATTTAAAAAAATTTTATCTTTTTGACTTGAGCAAGAAAATTCTTAGACTGAGAAATTTTTCTTGGCTTAAGTTAATTTTATTCAATTCAAGAATTTTTCGTCTTGATCCAAAACACTGAAACTCTTCAATATTATTTTTTTGGTTCAAGAATTTTTCTTTTGATTCAAATTAATTTTTTTTTTTTTTGTGCAATTACATTATTTATCTTACCTTTTATAATTATTTTTGATTAATATTGTATTATGTTTAATTTATTTAACTCTATTTTTAGATCATATTTGGAAACGATTCACCTCGATATTTGTAAAGCTACAGATTCCAAAAAATCTGAAATGCTTAAGCGGAAAATTATCGATTGTATTAAAATTCATAAAAATACTCTTGAGTATATTGATGTTTTTTTTTATTACTATAAAATATTTGATGGTATAAGTGGTTAATTATGTTTTTGAACTTATTTATTAGATTTGCCGACGAATTGGAAGCATCTTACAGTACTGCTTGGTTTATTATGTTAACATTGTGTACTTTTGTAATTACACTTACCGGGACTGTGGTTAGTAGACAAATTTCAATTTTTTCAAGCATTAGTACCCACTTTGTAATTGTTCAAAAATTAATTTTTGAACCTGTATTATTCTTAAAAAAATAAAAATAAAAAGAATCGTATTAAAAATATAAAATATTTCCATGAAAAATATTAATAAATAACACTTCTAGATTTTTTTCAAAATTAATAAAAAAAAATTGTATAAAATTAATGAAAACCTACAAAAATTCTACGAAAAATTTTCAGGCAGTTATGAAACTCGACAATCCAATGGAAGCAACAAAATTCGTCTCATTTTCACTAGGCAACGTTTGCCACCTCTATTACACAACTTTCCAGGCTCAGATGATCATAGAAGAAAGTGAAGCAGTTTTTTATTCAGTGTCCGTTTTTAAAAATTTTTTACTCCTACAAAATTATAAAAAAATCAAAATATTTATTTAAATTCAATAAATACCATTTTTTAGTTACTTTTCTGATTGGTACGATTTCCCTCCAAAGTACCAGCGACTTTTGATCCCCATTATGATGAGAAGTAAGACTCCTTGCAGCATATCCGCAGGAAGCATATTTGTCCTGTCGATGGATTTATTCAGCTCCGTAAGTAGCAAAAAACTTGAATAAACGTTTTTAAAAACTCACAAATGGTATTTTATTTTGAAGGTAATCCAAAAAGCGATGTCTTTTTTTACACTCATATCTTCAATGCGTTGAAAACTCTTCAACGATAGTTCAATTCTCAAAATGTGATATAATTATTGTAATAGTTAGCTACTTTAGAGGCTAGATAACAACTAGTGAATAAATAGAAAAATGTTTTGATAACTGTTATATTAAAAAAACTAAATAAAATTTACCAAAAAAATTTTAGGACAAATTTATTGCAGTGACTTTCAGCGAAAAATGGATAACAATGAAGAAGTTTATAAAAATTTTCCAGAGTCGCGTGATAAATTTACGTGTTTGTAACAAGCATCGTTCGGCGAAACAATTGTTCTGTTTCTCGAAATCTATAGTTCATTAATTATTGACCAATCATTTCCTCTGTTCCTTTTGCAACTAAGACTTCTGAGAGAATAGCCAATGATTTTAGCGAAAATTGACTTCAAGAAGACAATGATTGTCAGTCGCAACACAGACACGCAACTAAAATGAATATTCTCGAAACCCGTCATTTTCGAGAATTCAAAGTCGTGCTCACCCTTCTGGGACAATGGCCCTCTCAGTCACCCTTGCAGCGATATTGTGCACGGTTTATTGTTCTGTTAGCTATTTTCAGTATTTTGACACCAAAGGTAACTGTTTTACGTTAATAAATAAAATTTGGCATTCGATTTATAAACTATATATGGATAGAATAGATTATCAAATTCTTTGAAGTTATTAGAGACATTGATGAAGTTATCGAATGTTTGCCGATGATTATTCTCCACTTTGTAACTCTTACAAAATATTTCAACTGGATTTTTAATCAAGAGAAGGTATTTTTGAATTTTTTATTTCTTAGAACACAAAATAATTTTTTTTTGGGAATTTTTTTCTACTTTTTGCAGGTGAATAATTTAATTTTACACATCGATCGTGATGGAAAGGCTTTGAAATTAGACCGAGATGTTGCTATAATGGAAAAATGGTTACAGCGAATACGAAATGTTTCTTTGAGTTATTCAAGTATGGATTTTGTGTTTTTAAATATTATTCATTGATAAAAAAATTAATTAAATTAAATTTGAGTTATTTTTAAAGTGTCTGCATAAAATTCAAATTTTATGATTGCTTCTTAAAAAATAAAATTGTTAATTTTGTCAAATTTTGGTCTTTTAATATCCAAAAAAAAATATTTATTATACAGCCGCCATGTTTTCAATTTTAATATTATACCTGGCATCTCCTGGCGCTCCAAAGCTGATGGATTTGATAAATCCGCTGAATGAATCTCGTAAAAGAATATTTTTATACCAGACAGAATATTTTGTCGACCAAGATGAATACTACGTTCATATTTTGATCCACGCATACATGACCGTGCCAATTTCCGTCGCTGTTCTCGTCTACTTTGATAATTTAGTTGGAACGAAGGTTCATCATGCTTGCGCCATGTTTGATATTCTCAGGTAAACTACATCCTAAATTATACTTATTAAATTTTGATATTTGTTAACTATATTTGAGTAAAACTAAATTTTTATAGTACTTATTTAGAAAACATCAATGTTGGAAAATTAAGTGAAGTTGGTAGCAAAGAAGATTACAGAAGAATTCATAGGAACATCGTGCGCTGCGTTAATATGCATAAAAATGCTCTAAAGTGAGTTTTGTTGTTTCAAAAATTTTAACAAGGCTTCAAAGTTTAATTATTTTGATCATTTAAATTCGAAGCTTTATCAAAATTTTTTTTTAGTTACAAATTTTAATTTTTTTTTCGTGAACTTTTATCAAATTTTTCTTAAGCTTTTTTTTTTTTAGAAATAAGCATTACTAATTTTTTGAATCCTCAGATTTTCTCAAGATTTAGAAGATTCTATATCGTCAGCCTGGTTGCTAGTTTTATTTTTCAGTCTGACGATAATTTCAATAACAGGCACAGTAGTAAGAATTTTTAATTTTTTGCGGTCTGACTTGCTATTATAAAATTAAAAAAAAATTTTTTTTATTTCTGCAGACAACTACAAAATTTGATCAACCTAACGAAGCCTTCAAATTTATGGCTTTTACTATCGGCGCGGTTTTCCACCTCTTCTACACTAGTTTTCAGGGCCAAGAACTTATAGATCAAAGTGAAAGAGTTTTTCGGGCTGCGTATGTACTTAAAAAAAAAAAAAAACTTACTACACGGAGAGAAAAATATGGAAATCATTCCTATAATTTTAATGAAATATTTTCCTATACCATTTTAGGAGCGATTACTTAAATTATGGGAATTATACCCATAATTTTTGGGAAACGTTACTATAATTATGGGAATGGTTCCTATAATATATAGGAATAGTTTCCATAATATTATAGGAACCATTCCTATAATATTATGGGAACCATTCTCATAATATTATAGGAATGATGCCAATAATATTGGAGTAATTTTTTTTCACACAACTGTGGTATTTAATTAAGGAAATCCTTTCGCTCCAGTTGAGTCAAAACAATTGTAGTAGTCAATATACGATAAATTAAAATAAAAAACCCATAAAAATTCCTAAAATTAAATAATAAATAGTATATGAGGCATTAATCGTTGAAATTTTGAAAATAAAAAAAAAAAATAGTTAAATACAAAAATTAATTTGACTCTTTCAAATCAACTGCTAGTAACCTGTCCGTGATTTGGCAACGCTGTACTTCGGTTGTTTACATTTTCATTTGCACAATATAACCTTAAACACGTTTAAGTTTTTGCAGTCAGTGTAAATAAATAAATTAGTTTGAATTTATTGAATGGTCTCAAGCTCGCGCGCTACGCAACGTTGCCAAATATTTTGACTCCATATATTAATGTAGGTTACTTGAGAATTTTTTGTGATTTTAAAATATTAATTTCTCAATAAATATCTCGGTAACTGATATATTTTATTACAAAAAAAGAAACCTGAATATTTCGAAAAATCTAATTTTTAGTTTTTTTTTACTCCATCTAATCCATGACTGATAGTATAATCCGAGAAATACTGCAAACGTCTGACTTCCTCGTAAGACTCTGAACAAATACTAACATTTAAAAATTTTATTTTCTCAAAAATTTGTCCGGTAAAGTATAATCTAAACCTCACTATTAGATAAATAAAGACCTTAACTATTAGAAAAAAATTGAATTTACTCATAATCTAAGATTTTTTATTTTACATTGGCGGCGAAAGGACCTCCTTAAATAAATTATGTCAATACAAAAAAAAATCACTAAAATTTACACAATGTTCAAAATAATTTTTTGAATTCTTATACTACCTATACTAATCTACATTCTTTACTATATCATATTAAATGACACTTGAAATATTATAATTATCTTTCACTAAGATCAAATATTTTCACGATTCTAAACTCTTCAATCTAACAAAAATAAACATAAAGCTAAATATCAACAACAATGTCGATTAAATATTTTAGCAAAAATAAAGCGAACAACAAAATAAGCAAAAAAAAAATATCGATCGACCTTTGGGTCTGACTTGGTAGCAACGAGATTTGAGATGATCCCCACTAGCAGCACCGTAGTAGCAGGAACAACATAGAACAATATATAGCTGTACTCCGTCTCTTTCGATCCCGAATCAGGCATCTGCGTCGGTTCCTAGTTCCCGCGCACACAAGCTAGCTGTCCCATGGACATTGGTCCCCCCAATGGTGGTGTGGGTGTCGGGAAGCGTCGCTCGTGGGGTGGCAGAGCCGTGCCAACCAGTGCCGACGACATCATGGGAACCATTCCTATAATATTATAGGAACCATTATTCCCATAATATATTGAAGCTATTCCATTATTGTATAGGAACGTTTCCCATAAATTATGGGTATGGTTCCCATAATGAGTATAGGATTAATGCCTATAATGATAATTTTATTATAGGATCCATTCCCATAATTGTTGGAAAGATTCCTATAAATTTCTCTCCGTGTAATAAAATTACAATTTTAATTTCAGGTACGACTCCAAGTGGTATAACCTTCCTTGTTCTCACCAAAAGCTCCTCAGTTTTCTGATAATGAAAAGTGTGACACCAAGTGTGATTACTGCCGGCGGAATGTATATTTTATCACTTGATACTTTCAGTATTGTAAGTATTTTGCAAAAATTAATAATTAAGTCAGCTACGAATTTTTTCTTTTTTTTTAAGGTCCTCAAAAATGCCATGTCTTTCTTCACTGTTTTGACATCAATGCGATAAAATTGGTTCTAAATTTATACAGAAATTTTATTAAATAAATAATAAATTTAGAAAATATTATTTTTTTTTTACTTATTTTAAAAAAACTTTTTTTTTTATGCATTAAAATAATTTTTTTTGTCTAAAATTGATTGGAAAAATTGATTTAGCTTAAAATTTGAGTTTTATTCACTAAAAATTGACATAAAATTTTGTCCAAGAAATTTTTGGTACTTTAAGAATAATTTTTATTGATTAAATGCTTTTTAAAAATTAAAAATCTTCACAAAAAATTGGAAAATTCAACTAAAAAACAAATGCGACTTTCCAAATTTTTAAAACTTAAAAAAAACTCATTTTTTATTTGATCTTTCCAAAAATTAATTAAGTACACTGTCTTAAATTGTATATTTAATATAAAAATAAAAATTATCAACACATAAAAACTTAACAAAATATTTAAAGAAAGAATTGAATATTTTTCAAGAGAAAACTTGACTATAATTTTATATAATAAAGCACATAAGGACAATCTTCAATAAGAAATAAATGAAGACATTAAGTTTCGATCGAACTGACTAGAAATAGCAAAATTTTGTTCTAAGAAGAAAATTTTGAATATCGCGTGATGAAGTTTTAGAGGAAGTAATCGATAATACAAATGTTCTATGAATAAATTAGCCTCACGAAAAGCTAGAGCTAATTAAATATTAATGCGCCTCATGACTATTTCTATTATCATAAGCCTGTCGCCATAGACATCTAATGAAATAGACAACGCAGCTTTGAGAATACTAATCATTCTTAGAAAAACATTAATAATAATTTCTACTTCGGTATCAGTCGTGACTTAGACATCAAACTGCGATGAATATTCTCCAAAGCCCGCACTTTCAAGATTTCAAAGTTGTGCTTTCTCTCCTCGGACAATGGCCTTCTCAGTCACGACTGCAACGATACAGTGCTCGGTTTTTCGTGTTATTTGCTATTTTCAGTATTTTAACACCAAAGGTAACTTAACTGTTAATGCTTGTAGAACCATTCAAAAGTGTTTTAATTATTATTTTTTGAAAAATTTTAACGATAAAGTAGGTTATCAAATTTGTTGAAGTGATGGATGACATTGACGGAATCATCGCGTGCTTGCCCATGATTTTCGTTCATCTTACTAGTCTTACCAAATATTTCAACTGGATTATAAATACAAGCAAGGTAATAGAATAAATAATTTTTTTTTTAATTTTTTGAAAATTTGTTTTCAATTTTCTTCCCAGTTCGACCATCTTATTTTTCTGATCGAGCGTGATGGACAGACTTTGGAAGTTAATCAAGATGTTGAAATTATGGACGATTGGTTGAGAAAAATCAAAAGTATTTCAACGACTTATACAAGTACCAATTTTTTTTTTAAACGAAATAAATTATTTATTTTAAAAAATATTTTTGTAAATTTTGAACTTTAGATAAAAATTTTTCATTTTAATCAATTTAAAAAATATTTTACTCACCATTTTTTCAAAAAAAAATATATGTCCAAAAAATAAACACAAAATCTATCCAAATTTTGTCTTTTTTCATATAAAAAAATTTTTTTTTAAATATTAATTAAATTTTTTTTTTATTAATTAAATTTCAGCTTCTATGTTCGGGATTCTCGGAGTGTTTTTGATCTCTCCAGCATTTCCAAAAGTGTTGGACATAATAAACCCATTGAACGAATCCCGTCCGCTGTTACAAATCTACGAAACAGAATATTTTGTGGATGAAAACGAGTATTATTTGTACATACTGCTGCACGCCTATATGACCGTACCGATTTCCATGGGAGTCCTTATATACTTTGATATTCTCCTTGGAACCCATGTTTACCACGCTTGCGCAATGTTTGAAATACTCCGGTACCTTTAATAAAAAAAATTAAAAAATATTTAATTAAATTTACCTTAAATTTCTTTCTTAGAACATATTTGAAGACAATTCACGTAGAAATTTGCGATGAACAAGTTGAGGTGAAAGATAAATCAAAGAAAATAATCCACTGCGTTCGCATGCACAGAACTACTCTAGAGTAAGTTAAAAAAATATTTTCTTCGATAATTAATTAGTTATTTCTTCGAAAATATTTGAAAACAATTACTGAATTAGATTTGCCGATGAAATAGACTCGGCTTACAGCACGGCTTGGTTCATCATGCTGATAACTTGTCTTGTAGGACTGACCTTTACCGGAACAGCGGTAAGATTGATTATTATTGATACTTTACCGTCGTAAAATTCACAATATTTTCTACAGACAGTTATTAAGCTCAGTGAAACAAATGAAGCGATAAAATACGTTTCATTTTGTCTGGGCCATGCGTTCCATCTTTACTTCACAAGTTTTCAAGGACAACTTCTTATAGACAACAGTGAAGCGGTCTTTTATGATACGTTAGTATTTTTTGTATTTCTTTGAAAAAAAAATTTTTTTATTAATAAAAAATTATTGAGAAAATTTGATAAAAATAAAATTACCCTCTTTAGTTTCTTTTTGTATTTCTTTGAAAAAAAAAAGATTTTTTTTATTAATAAAAAATTATTTAAACAGTTAAAAATTTTGCGTCATTGGGTCGAATAGTGTTAAATATTTAACATAAAAATTTTTAATACAACATTTTTTGACGCAATGACGTAATATTTTTTACAGTGTAGAAAATTTTATAAAAATAAAATTACCCTCTTTAGTTATTCTTCAGAGTGGTATAGAATTCCCATCTTTTACCAAAAACTCCTTATTACAATAATGATGCGAAGCATGAATCCCTGCAGAATTTCAGCTGGAAAAGTATATATTCTCGCGAAGGATACTTTCAGTTCAGTAAGTTTTATGACTGCACACTATGTTTAAAAATATCGGAGCGTAAAAATAATATTTTTTTTTTTATTTTTTAAAAAAGGTGATGCAAAAATCGATGTCTTTCTTCACAGTTCTGTCATCAATGCGTTGAAAGTATAAAAAATTAAATGTTGTTCTTATTGTTGCTTAATTTTTCACTATTTGTTACATTTAAAATAGTTAATAAATAATTGATAACAAATATTTTGTAAATATTAATTTAATTTATTTTTTTTTTTCTAAAATTTACATTTTAATGAAAATTTAATAAATTACAAATAAAGAGAAAAAAAAATGGTACTGAAGTTAGCAGACACGACAATTTTTTGATTTTTCTTGAAAAATTAACAAGGTCTAGAAAATTATTTTAAATAAATTTTTTTTGCTGGGATGTATTTGTTAGAAAAATTCTAAAAATAATTAAATGTCTCTCAATTTCAGTATCATAAAAAAAAAGACACATTATTTATTTTTAATATAATAAAAACATTTTAACCATAAATTAATCACATTATTAATTTATAAATTATTGTATTTTAATTTTTGTAGGGTTATTTTTTAATTTAATGTTAAAAAAAATTTTTTTTTCAAAACCTCAATTTAATTTTTCACTTCACCATTTAAAAAAAAAAAATCAGCAGACACTCAACCAATTTTTTGTTTCATTTAAAATAAAAAAAAAAAAATTAGTGCAAAAAAAAATTTTTTTTAAATTGTACTTTTAGTTTTTAAAATTTTTAAACTTAATTATTTTTTAGAAGTTTTTCTCGTGAAAAAAAAAATCATAAAAATAGACAGATGTCTGTCATAAAATTTTTGTTTCGATTTAAAACCACAGCAAGTGTTAAACATTATAAAAATAAACTTCTAAAAACAATTCAATCTCAATCGTGACTTACACTAACGTGACAAAATCAAATCAAGCGTGATTGTATAACTAAATAAATGATTTGTTCTTTACCCAGCAAAGCTTATAGCTGATAAATTATTAACGTGTATATTTGAAGAAGCTTTCCGCGGAAAAGATCTAACAGAATAAAGATTAAAGCTTGACTTTGAGAATAACAACTTAAAGAAGTAAGTTCATTGAAGTAATAGTCGCAATATACACACGCAACTGCAATGAATATTCTGTATACTCAACATTACCGAGAATTCAGAGTCGCCCTTGGTATCCTGGGACAATGGCCTTCTCAGCCGCCTTTTCAGCGATATTGCGCACGATTCGTAGTACTTCTGGCGATCTTTAGCATTGTAACACCCAAGGTACTATTTATACTATCCTTTAATTCAGCGTGTGTACTATTTGCTTTAATTAAAGTAAGAGTTAATAAATGTGGTTGAAAAATAGATAATCAAGTTTGTTGAATGTATTAGAGATGTTGATCTCGATAATCTTATCGAATGTCTGCCGATGGTTATGCTCCACTTGGCGAGTCTTAGCAAGTATTTCAATTGGATTTTCAATGAAAAAAAGGTGATTGTATTTATCAATAAATATTTATTTTATTTTTATTAAAACAGGTTAACAATTAATAGGTTAACAATATGTTGTTTCTTATTGATCGTGATGGACAATCTTTAACAGTGGAACAAGATATTGGTATCATGAACAAATGGTTAGAGCGCATACGGAAAATAACTTGGAGCTACACAAGTATGTGCAATAAATTAAAAAAAAAAAAATTAATCTTTTAATTTTTTTAAAAAAATTTGTGCAGATAGTAAATTTTTATTTCTTTGAAAGTTAATTTGAAAATATTATTTTTTACCTGAAATTAATTAATTTAAAAAAATACAGTTTCCATGTTTTCAATCCTCGCATTGTATCTCGCATCGCCGGCAGTTCCAAAAATACTAGACATAGTTGCTCCACTGAATGGAACACGTGAAAAAATTTTTTTATATCAAACGGAATACTTTGTCGACCAAGATGAATATTACATTCATATTTTGATTCATGCATACATGACCGTACCGATTTCCCTCGGTGCTCTCGTCTACTTTGATAACATGCTGGCGACCAATGTCGCTCACGCTTGCGCTATGTTCGATATTGTCAGGTAAAATTTTGAGCAAGCATTTTTGGATAAATATAAAAATAATTTTACTTTGGGATGAAAAATTTTCAGCACTTATTTGGGAAAATTAAATTACAAAAAAGTAAATTTTGAAAATGATGATGATGATATAAGGAAATTACGCGGGGAAATTTGTCGGTGCGTTGACATGCACAAAAATGCGCTGAGGTAAATAGAAAATAATTTTTTTTTTTTCAAATAATTTTTATTAATCCCCCAAATAAAATTCTTAGCTTTTCTCGAAATTTAGAGTCATCAGTTTCATTTGTTTTGTTAGTAATTTTACTGTTTAATTTATTGATTCTAACTGTGACTGGAATGGTGGTAAGTGTCAAAAAATACAAACTTCAAGGAAGTAAATGCCAAAAAATTTTTGAACAATTTCAAAAAAATTCTTTGGCATACAAATGTCACCCTTTCAATTAAATATTAAATTACTTTTTTTTACTCATACAGACAACTATGAAACTAGATCAACTCAGCGAAGCGCTAAAATTCGCTGCATTCACACTCGGCGCCGTGTTTCATCTTTTTTACACCAGTTTGCACGGCCAAGATCTTATTCAACAGAGTAAAAAAGTTTTCCATGCTGCGTGCGTATTTTTTAAATTTACCACAAAATTTAATTCAACAAAAAAAAAATATTCTCTTTGCCAAATTACCTCAAAAAAAATTTTTTTACATCAGTTACATGTCACAGTGGTACAACTTACCCCCTCAATGCCAAAAACTCCTCATTCCAATAATGATGAAAAGCATGAGGCCGTGCACAGTAACAGCCGGAAAAAAATTCGTTCTCTCCATGGAGACTTTTAGTATGGTAATAATTGAAAAATTTTTTAATCGACTTACTCAATGATTTTTTTTCAGGTGCTTCAAAAATCGATGTCATTCTTCACTGTCCTGTCGTCAACTCACTGATCCACAAATTTTTGATACTCTTAATATTTTAATACAAATATTTGCAGTTGATTGTTTGCAAAGTATATTTTTTCACTATACAGCTAATTAAACTTGTCGTTTTATTTTTATTATTATAATTATTATTATTATTTGCAAATAAAATTGATATTATTAATAAGAATAAAAGTAAAAGAGTAGGAAAAAATTTTTACTACTCTACAAAATTTGGATTGTTCCAAAAAGTTAATAAAAAAGGTAAGCGAATAAAGTTGCAAACAAAAGGTAAAAGTAACCAAAGTCAAGACGAATGTTTAAACTATTATTGAGACTTGACAAAAATGAACAGAGTAAAATCCCAACCAAAAAAGACAATCCAAGAACCTGCTAGTTAACCATTGCATGTCTTTTGATTAGCAATCCTTTTGATGTCAATCACGAAACGTCCATAAATTTCTAGTTAACGACAGCTGCAGTATTAAAAATTTAAACGGTACTTGGAACAAGCATGGGCAATATGGACGTCAATAAGTTCAAACTGAATTTTAAATCAAGTTACCCATTGTTAGTGTCATGCTATCGTTGACATTTCAATTGCAACAATGGATATCTTACAGAATCGTCATTTTACAAACTACAAGTTTATATTCACCTGTTACGGACAGTGGCCATATCAGCCGCGTTTCCAAAAAAACTGCCTGAGGTTTCTCATCACAATGGGTGTTTTGAGTATTTTGACGCCTAAAGTAAAACATCAGTCGCTAATTGTTCAAAATTTGTTGTCAATAAAAGAAATATACTCACTAATTAATTTTTTGGACAGACGATTCGGTTTATTGAATATTTTGGAAACATCGACGGGATGATTCAATGTATTCCCATGATTGGTGTTCACTTATTGGGACTTGTCAAATATTACAATTATACTTTCAATTACAAATCAGTTAGTTCGATCCAATTTTTTTGAATTTTTGATTAATGATAAAATTTTTGAAAAAAAAAAATCAATTTTTTAGATCAGACGCTTGTTTTCGTTGATCGAACGCGACGGAGAAGCTTTGAAGAACGAAGAGGACAAGCAAATAATGGAAAGATGGCTGGCTCGCGTAAGAAAAATTACAACCGCTTATACAGGTACTTTTTCAGAAATATTATTTCAATCCAAAAAAATGATTTTACTTTGAGTTCGCTTGATTGTGCCAAGATTTGAGAATGTATGTACCCGATAGCGGCCATGTTTCCAATCCTGGGTCTGTTTTTGGCGTCGCCGGCCATTCCTAAAGTTTTGGATTTCATCAAACCATTGAACGAAACTCGCGCTCTGATTTATTTGTACGAAACCGAGTATTTTGTGGACCAAGACGAGTATTATGTGCCGATTCTCATTCACACTTACATGACCGTTCCCTTGTCAGTTGGCAGCATTGTTTTTTTTGACAACATGCTGGGGACCTTCATTCATCACGCGTGCGCAATGTTGGAAATTCTCAGGTTTGGATTGTATAAATCAAATTTTAACTAATAGGGAATAAATTGCTGAAGTTTTTGAACTTTTTCAGCAATTATTTACAAAGGATACATTTAGATGATAAAATTAAGAGAATTGATGATCCTGTAAGGCTGGATAGAATACGGAAAAATATTATTCGCTGTGTTCATATGCACCAAAATAGTTTGGAGTGAGATATTTTTCAAAAATTACTATTTACAAATTTTTATTTTATTTTTTTTTTTTTTAAGGTTTACTACAGAGCTAGAATCGTCAATAAACATTGCATGGCTCATTGTATTAGGGTTCAATTTATTGATACTTACTGTTACAGGTATGACGGTAAGTTATAAATCAAATTAATTGATGTTCAATTTTTTACGCCTTAAAATTTATCACAAAAATAATTTTAAAATTGATTTTAAACACTAATTCATAAAATAGATGAAAATTATTTTTAACAAAATTTAATTATAATTTTTTTAATGTGATTACTTTGAAAAAAACCTGAAAATTTCAACAGAAAATTTTTCAATTGTAAAATTTGAAACGTTTAAATAATAATTTGGTTATCTAGACAGTTATAAAAATAGATCAACCTGACGAAGCAATAAAATTCAGCGCATTCACAATGGGTGCCCTTTTTCATTTATTTTATAACAGTTTCCAAGGACAAATCCTGATTACACAAAGTGAAAAAATTTTTTACTCCATGTAAGCGTTCAATAATTTTTCAAAATTACAATTTAGGCCAAAAATTGTAAGTTACTTCTTGAAATAAGTACATTTTTAGATACACATCTCAATGGTACACTCTACCTTGCTATCATCAGAGACTTCTTAGTACAATGATAACAAGAAGCCACTCTCCGGCCGTAATCACTGCGGGAAAATTGTACATTTTATCCATGGATACGTTCAGCATCGTAAGTAGTATTGTTGGAGTCACTTTTTTTTTTATCAATTTTTTGTAAATTTTTGTTTGTTATTAAAGGTACTGAAAAATGCGATGTCTTTCTTCACTTTGTTATCATCTGTGCGCTAAAAGACGTGTAAAATTTGCTTCAAAATAGGAGAAACATACCAAAATTGACGACGGCGATGATCAAAAATTGATTTTTTATCAATTGTATCAAAAATATTTTATTTTTATATAATACTGTTATTTATTTTTTGTTATATAATTGTTATGTAAATAAAAATGAACCGACACTTACCTCGCATATTTTAATAAATTTTTATAAAAAAACAAAATTTTGAACTGTAAAATAATAAGCAGTAAATTTTGAGAAGGTAAAATTGAAAGACTAACAGTTACAATTAAACTCAGTACAAAAATACAATGTAGCAGTTTAAAAGGATGCATGTCTTTTGATTTATAAGTCCAATTGAGATTAAAAACAAGACTTCCGAGTATTTTCGCTAACCAAAAGCATCATTTATAAAATCATTAAGAATTCAAGCGATTTCTGGTAGCACGAAGTTCCATTGGAATATTTAATGATTCTAAAGACTCGTCATGAAAACACCAATCGCTTCAATCAGTAACACATCATACTTTCTTCACAACAATTGTTTTGAATTTGAAAACTATGTTAACGTTCCTCGCAATATAACAAAGTAGTTATGGATATTTTGGAAGATCAGCACTTCAAAAATTACAAATTTCTTATGTCGTGTTACGGAGTATGTCCCTACCAGCCACGTTATCAAAAGTACTTGCTGAGATGTGTCGCAACGATTGGTATATTCAATATTTTGACGCCGAAGGTATTTTCCAAAAAATTACAACCCAAAATAAACTTTTTGTATGATTAAATTGTTTCTTTTGAATAGACAATCAAATTTATCGAATATTTGGGCGATTTGGACAACATGATTCAGTGTATACCGATGATTTGTGTGCATTTGCTAGGCCTGGTAAAATTTGCCAATTGGATGTTCAACGCCAATGCTGTGAGTGTCTTAAAATGATTTTCAAAAGAAAAAAATTTTGACAATTCCAAACTTTCAGATAAAAAGATTGTTTGTGCTGATGGAGCGTGACGGAAAAACTTTGAAATCTGAAGAAGACAAAGAAATAATGCAGAGATGGCTCATACGTACTCGGAAACTGACATCCGCTTACACAGGTATCAATTTACTGCATTAATTACAATGAACATCAATTTGATCCTCATGAACCATTTTTCAAATTTTTTTTCACTAACGAAACAAAGCAACGATTTTGTTTCGTTAATTCTATTTCGTCGATGAAGATATTGATGAAGGTTTGGCATAGCTGCCATGTTTCCAATACTAGGACTGTTTTTGGCATCGCCGGCTTTGCCCAAAATTTTGGACTTTATCAAGCCGCTGAATGGAACTAGAGATCTGATTTATTTGTATGAAACTGAATATTTTGTGGATCAAAGGGAATATTATCTGCCTATTCTTTTGCACTACTACCTGTCGGTGCCAATTTCTGTGGGTGGAATTGTTTTTTTTGACAACATGCTCGGGACGTTTATACACCATGAGTGCGCAATGCTGGAAATTTTGAGGTTTTTATAAATTTATCTTTAGGTAATGATTAAATTTTAATTTTGTGAACTTTTCAGTCTTTATTTGCAAAGAGTTAATGCAGGTAGCCATGCAAAAAAAAAATCATGGGAAAGAAGAATTGGATATTATGCGGCAGAAAATTGTTCATTGTGTCCATATGCATCAACATAGCATGGAGTAAGTAATTGTTGTTCCAAAAATGAAGAAAATATTGGAAAAAAAAATTTTTTTTGGAAAGTTTTAGAAATGATGCTTTAGACAAAATTTGAGAAAAAATAATTGAATTTGGTCTCTGTTGCAATAATGATCATGAAAAAAGTAGTTTTGAAAAATTTGGTCAATTTTAGAAGATTATTTCCGTTTAAAAAAAAATCGTCTTAAAAAAGTCATTTTTTTAAGATTTTAAACGTGACACAAACCAAGACTTTTTTAAAGCGCCAAAATAAAATTCCGAGAGCAGATTTTTGAAATTTGGTTCTCAAATTTGTTATGAAAATTAATTTTCAGACGATTTTGCGAGTTTTTAACTGCAATATTTTTGAGTCCGGTCTTTTTAAATTGAATTTGAAATTGTTAAAAAATTATTATCCAACAATTTAAAGACTTATCATGTTAAACAAACGACTTTTTTAAGACGATTGTTTTTAACACGGGTTGGTTCAAATTTAAAAATTTTTTTGACAAAATTTGAAAAAAAAATTCTTATGATTTTTTTTTTAACTAAGATTTGCTTTACAACTGGACTCATCTATACACATAGCATATTTCATAGTCCTCGGCTTGAGCTTATTAGTCCTTACAGTAACTGGTATGACGGTAAGTATTTTTTGAACTTCCTTTTCAAGTTTACAAAAATCATGAAAGAGAATTTCAAAAAATATCAGACGGTCATAAAATTGGACCAAACAAACGAGGCTCTCAACTACGGTGCCTTCACAATGGGCTCCATTTTCCATCTTTTCTACAGCAGTTTTCAAGGACAAATCCTAATCACGCAAAGTGAAAAAGTATTCTACTCTGTGTTAGTAATTTTACAATAAAAAAATAATCATTCCTTATTTTTAATTATTCAAAATTTGAAATATAAATGTAAATATTTTTAGTTACACATGCGATTGGTATAACCTCCCAACAATTACCATCAGAAACTTCTGAATATAATTCTGCTGAAAAGTATCAAACCTTTCACCGTGAGTGCTGGAAAATTGTACATCTTATTGATGGACACCTTCAGTATTGTAAGTTTATTCCTCAAGCGAAAAATCAAGCTGACTTTTTAGAAACTTAACTCTTTTTTAAGGTACTCAAAAACGCCATGTCTTTCTTCACTGTTTTGTCATCGATGCGATGAATTATTTTGCAAACATAAATAATATTAATTGACGCCAAAAAAAAAAAGAAATTGAGAAATAATTAAAAGTACTATTTTTAATAACACAAAAAAACATTATTTTTTTACAATAAATTTTGTAACTCACATTAAAAGTTTAAAAATAAAGATAAGTGCAGCTTCAAATATAGGCAATTAAATTTCACACAAAAGGTTTTTTTTTCAAAAAGCAATTTATTTTTTAACAGTTCCAAATTTTACTTCTTCTTTTCTGTGGTAAATAATTTAATAATAAAAATAATTGAGCAGCTGATTTTCAAAAGGGTTTCTTTTCATATTTTAAAAGAGCAGTTTTTTGAACTTTTAAATATTAATTACTTCAAAAATTATAAAGATTTCTTAATGAAAATTTAATTGTAGCTTTATAACCGATAGCACTTTATAGGTAAATTAAAAAAGTTCAATAAAAATATTTATAATTAAAGATATAACCAGTTTATGAAAAGATACCTTTTTGGAACTCAACTCCTCAATTAATATAAAAAATAAGTTATTATTTAAAAGCAAACTATCAAACTCACAAAATTGAAATGTAATAACAAAAAAAACTGTCCAGCTGTTTTTAAGTGAGTAAAATCTTCTCAAGAAGTAGAACTTTCTCAAAAGACACGCAAAATTAAATATTCTACTTGAAAAATAATGAATTCACATTGAAGTTGTGACATTATATAAAATTATAATCATAAAAAATATAATACTGAGAATTGCGCGATAGTATTAACAAACAGAGACATCATCTAATGGAATACATAATGAAGGTAAGTGTTGTAGGGGTGAGTTTATGCACGCAATTGCTCGTGGCTTTCAAACGAAAGACATTTGACACATCTTCATCAACAATAGCCTGGACAGTTCTTTTTACAATAACATTATTTGGAAATTAATCGAATTGGTAGTTTAGTTTTGATAAGAGGTAATAGCGATTCAAACGATGGATATTTTCGATCAACCCTGCTACAAAACCACCAAGAATTGCACTACTCTGATTGGTCGGTGGCCGTACCAATCTCGAAAGCAGAGTTTGATAATAATTACTCTTCTATGGATCGCTCTTGTGCTTCAAGCTATTCCACAAGTATTATTTTAATTTGAATAAAATCGAGTTTTTTTCTTACTGCGATAAAAATTTTGCAGATTATTGCCATAGTCTTGTACGCTGATGACCGGGATATTATCATTGAAGCATTGTCGACATTTATATTAGATATTGTGATAACAACTAAGTACTTAAACGCGACTTATCATGCTGAATTGGTTCGTTCTTTTTTTGTTTGTTTTTTTTTTTTTTTTTTTGTAGCAAGAAATTTGATAATTTATTTTGAAGTGTAGATAAAAAAGTTATTCGATAAAATGGAAGTGGATTGGAGGTTGCTGAAGGATGAGAAAGAAAAAAAGATTCTGCAGCATCATTCGAATGTCGGAAAATTGTTGGCAACTGCTTACACAGGTAAATAAAGAAGTTTTTGAACCATCAAAGCATTCGAAAGTGTTTTAGTTTGAAATTGAATTTGATAGAGTTTCAACTAGAACAGTTTCGAAAGCATTGCAGTTTAATGAACAGTGTAGAGAAAAGCGATAAATAATAATCATTAAGTAATAATAATAATAAGCATTTTTATTAACATCGGCAACGATATTCGTTATGGAACCAATTTTACCAAGGATATACAGCTTGTTTTCAAAATCCAATGAATCTATTCCGTATGAATTCGCTCTTCCGCTAGAGTATATAATATTCGAAAAAGAGGATCATTATTGGTTGATACTGACTATTACTAATTTGTTCGCTATTATAATTGTGTTTGGTATCGTTTCATGTGACCTGATTTTCATAACATTGCTGCAACATATTTGCGGATTGTTTGCAGTTTTAGGGTGACATTTTAGTATTTTATCACAAAAAATGTTTCTTTTTACATGATAACAATTAACTATCTTTTTTTTGTAGATATAGGATAGAACACGCACCTATTGATGACATTGAAATAAATAATGGAAAAGAAGAAGCCATCAGTTATCAAAAATCTGATCAAAATACTTCTTACCAATATTTGGTCTCATGCATTGAAATGCACACTAGAGCATTGGAGTGCGTATTTTTGATACTTTGTTACTCGTGGAAAACTTTTCTGATATGGCCATATAGTTTTCTCACTAAAATTACAAAAATTCCCTTAATATAAATGAAATTTTATATTTTTTTTTTTGAGAATTTTTCAATTTTTTTGTTTCTTTATAGATATACGTACATCAGTTAAATTGTTATATTAAAAAAAAAATTGTTTCATCAACAGATGAAACGAAAAGCAGATAACGAATTTGGAAAAAATAGTTTTATGTATCTCTGTATTGAGTTGTTATTCACTCTTTTGTAAAGAGACGATTTAGCGACCATGCGTCATCTATCGGATATTTCAAACACTACCGATATATTGCCAAATTTAAGATCAGAAAATTTTTTCACGGGAAGTTTGGAAACTAATTATTCTTATTACTAATTGAGATGTCATTAAAGATTTTCAGAACATCTTGAAAACTGTTTTGCGCTAAGTTTCGGTGTAGTGGTTGGGTTAAATTTACCGCTCATGAGTGTCTCTGGTTTTAATGTATGGTCACAAAATTACAATAGTACCGTTGTATAGTAAATTCATTTGAACATGATCATTGAACTTCATTTTCAGATCATAACACAATCTCACTCAGTAGAACAAATAGTCAAAGGCATAACATTTATGGGCAGTCAAATTTTGCATCTATTTTTTGACTGTTACATGTCGCAAAAACTTAATGACTCCAGCTCACAAATTTCTCAAAGCATGTAAGCGCGTCTTTACTGAACAATAAAACAATTTTTGATCCTACTTCTAAGTTTCTGAAGTAACTTTTATTTAATTAAAATACTTTCTTACACAGCGCTAATATAAAATGGTACAAACATTCCATACAATCCCAAAAATTGTTGGTTTTAATGACGGTGAGAAGTCAAGTACCCTGCAAATTGACGGCTGGCAAAATTATGGAATTGTCTATTGAAAACTTTGCAATGGTAAAAAAAATTTTTTTTCAGTATCTGCAATAAAGAGTTTCATTTTTTTGATTTTTACTTTTTTGCAGATGGTAAGTCAACTTAGTAATTTGGAGCAATTCTAAAAAGAAATTATACTGAAAAAAAATTGACATTTTTTTTTTATAGTTAAAAACGGCTGGATCGTACTTTACAATGTTGTTATCGATGCAGTAGACAATATATTAATAAGTAGATAATTTCGTCAATAATATTTGTTAATTGTTAACACATTGCAATCGAAATGATTGAAGCAATTAAAATAGTTATTGTTACAGAAAAGCTCTTTTTTTTTTCTCAGCCACACATTTTTTAACGCGATCAATCAGACATAATCAAATAGAACAAAATTAAGGTATAACTAAAATAAACAGAAAACTTTTTTTCAACTTAAAGACAAAAAAAAATTTATTACAATGCACAGTTGTTGATCGCATACATTGAAAATTTTGAATAAACTTTTGTTAAAAACTAAAATGTCGAATTTAATAAATTCATGGTGAAGAACATAAACTTAATAGTAGAGATAGAATGACTGTTAAGTTAAAACTGAGTGACTGAAATCTTTCAAATTATCAAAAGACACGCAAAATAAAATATTCTGCTTGAAAAATTTTTAATTTCTACTAAAGTCCGTACATTCTAGAGAAATATAACTGCACAAAATGTAATATTAAACGTCGCATGACAGAAATATCAAACATAGAAACCATCAGATGGAATATTTTATTAGGTAAGTATCGAAGGGGTGAGTCTTTACACGCAAGTAACTGCGAGTTTCAAACAAAAGGCAGTTTGTACCTCTCCCGAAACATTCGTCATGGAAAACACAATCAATATTTCTCTTAGTTATTAAATTATTTCAAAAAATAATCGGATCAGTAATACACGTTAACTAATAAAAAATAATAGTGCTTGCCATTTACGCGATGGATATTTTTAATAAACCTTACTACAAAACAACCAAAGATTTCACTACTTTGATTGGTCGGTGGCCGTACATGCCTCGGATGCGAAGTTTAATGATAATTACCCTCTTATGGACTGTACTTCTCCTGCAAGCTATTCCACAAGTATCAACATTCAAAGTAACCATCAGTTTTGTTCATTGAGATAAATATTGTGTTACCATCTTTTCAGATTATTGCCATGGTCATGCACTCTAATGACCGAGAAGTAGTGTTAGAAGCTCTGTCGGCATTTGCTGTAGATTGTCTGCTTGCCGCTAAATATTTGAACGCGAGTTATCATGCAGAATTGGTCTGTTTTATATTTTTTTCTATGTAACTAAATGTAATATTTTTGTAACTTGATAGTTAATTTGGAATTTTAGATCAGAAATTTATTCGATAGAGTACAGAGGGATTGGAAGTTACTGATTAATGATGAAGAGAAACGTATTTTACAATATCATTCAGAAATAGGAAAGTTATTGGTAACTGGGTACACAGGTAAATGGAGAACCAGTGCTTTTAAACAATCAAAGCTTTCGAAAATGTTGTAGCTGCGGATAAATATTTTTATCTTTGGCCATGATTATGATATTGATTTTATTTTCTTTTTTTTAATGTTGACAAAATTTATTCTTGTGGGATATTTAGTTCTATCTACAACAATTCCAAAAGCATTGTTATCAAATAACAGTATATTATTGAATAATAATAATTAAGTAATAACAAGCATTTTTATCCGCATCGGCAACGATATTCATAATGGAACCAATTGTACCAAGGTTATACAGCTTTTTTTCAAAATCCAATGCATCTGTTCCACTTCGATTTGCCCTTCCGTTAGAATACGTAATATTCGAAAAAGAAAATTACTACTGGCTGATGCTGGCCATCTCTAATACGTTTGTTGCTATAATAATATTTGGTTTTATTTCATGCGATCTTATTTTCATCACATTACTGCAGCATATTTGCGGGCAATTCGCTGTTTTGGGGTAACATTTTAGTATTTCATCACCAATAGTATATTACACTACAAGGGCAGAAAGTTTGAGATTCCTGCACTGCGCGCCATATGCCTGAGGCGAAGCCGAGGGCATCATGGCACGCAGTTCAGGGCTCTCAAATTTCTGCCCATGTAGTGTATACTAGTTTTCTTCCTATGCGGTCGAAAGTAAGTTAAAAATTGCGTTGAAAAAAATTGATGCCTACCCCCGACATTTGCGGCACGAGCGAACCGAGTGCTGCTGGTCGGGGGGGGGGGGGCAGGCATCAAATACACCTGTCAATAAAGATATTAATATATAATCTATCATATTACTACTTTCTTTTAAGAAAAGATTTTAATTTAATTCAATAATTTTAAAGTTTTAAATATATTATAAATTAATTCTGATATTAAAAATAAAAAAAAAAAATACAAAAATGAATTCATAATCGTGAAATGCATAGAAAAAAAAATTTTT
>CAJNRD030001124.1:2205712-2246472 GCA_905319865.3 Cotesia congregata | reverse complement strand
GGGGTTTTTGTTGCGATTTCACTGCAGAAAGCCTGACATTTATGCCGTGGTCGAGTCGCGCATGCGCTCTATGACGGGGAGCCGAAAAAATGTATTCATGCACTGACAACGAGACACGAGGCGGCAGAAAGTCCGAAAGTCGGTAGTCGCGCTCACTCTATTACTTATGTTTACAAGCCTAACCTTACTTGTGATTGTTATGAATGTATCTGTCTTGTTATGTGTCAATGATTTGAGGTTGAAACTGAGTTAATTACAGAAAATGAATATTTATTTTAATGAAATGAGACTTGTTAAATATTTAAATTACAAAAAAAAAAAAACGAGGAATATTCTTTATTCTGATCGATATTCTCAAATAAATAAATCTATTGGTGAACAAATAATTATTTGAAAAAATATACAAACAGATTTTTTTCTTAATTTTTTTTTCTAGGTATGCATTTTACGATTATTATTTCATTTTTCTGTTTTTATTTTATTCTTAAAATCAGAGTTAATTTATGATATATTTATAACGTTAAATTTATTCAGTTAAATTACGATCTTTTCTTAAAAGAAAGTAGTAATATGATAGATTATATATTAATATCTTTATTGACAGGTGTATTTGATGCCTGCCCCCCCGACCAGCAGCACTCGCTTCGCTCGTGCCGCAAATGTCGGGGGCAGGCATCAATTTTTTTCAACGCAATTTTTAACGTACTTTCGACCGCATAGTAAGAAAACTAGTATACACTACATGGGCAGAAATTTGAGAGCCCTGAACTGCGTGCCATGATGCCCTCGGCTTCGCCTCGGGCATATGGCGCGCAGTGCAGGAATCTCAAACTTTCTGCCCTTGTAGTGTAATATACTATTTGTACATCTCCCGAAACGTTCGTCATGAAAAACAGACTGAATTTTTCTCTCAGTCATTAAATTATTTTAAAAAATAATCGAATTGATAGCTGAGTTTCGGTGATAAAACGCGTTAAAAGTGATTGCTATCTTAACAATGGATATTTTTGATCAGCCCTGCTACAAAACCACCAAGAATTTGGCTTCTCTGATTGGCCGGTGGCCGTATCAGCCTCAAAAGCAGAGTTCAATTATTATAACCATCCTTTGGATCGCGCTCGCTCTGCAAACTATTCCACAAGTATCATCTTGACTTAACATTTAATTAAGTTTTTTTAATTGCCATCTCAATTGTGGTGACATTTTTGCAGATTATTGCGATGTTTATATATTACGACGACTCTGATGTTTTATTTGAGGCACTATCGGTGATTCTGGTGGACATTGTCCTTGCAACCAAGTATTTGAACGCGAGCTATCGTGCGGAATTGGTTTGTTTCTAATTGTGTATAATTTTTCTATTTTTTATTTTTTTCAATTGATTTTGCAATCTAGATAAAAACTCTATTTGACAAAGTGCAAATGGATTGGAAATTACTGACAAATGAAGAAGAAAGACGTATTTTACAATATCATGCAGATACTGGACGATTTTTATCTGCTGGATACATAGGTAAATGAAGAATTACCTTTTTTGACAACGGAAAGCATTAGAAAATATTGTAGCTAAATAAAACGAACAAATTTGTTCAAAATTTGAAAATATTAAGGTAGTATTGTCAATACTGCTAGTATCATTTTTAATACTTCTTTTTTTTTAATTAAAATATTATTTTTTTTCCTTACTTCAATTTTTATTGAAACAATCCTTTTGGTAAAATAAAATAATAATAGTAGCTCTTAAAAATTCTAATGAAAATGTTTTCATTATTATCTTACTTTAAAAAAACTGTATTTAATTCTAAACACTAATTAACGTCTACGGCCGACAATACTACCTTAAAATTCTTGCACTAATAAATCATCATGTCGGAAAATAACATAGCAAATAAGTTTATTGTTGATTATCAGTAAAAAATATATTTAATATTAATCAAATTTAAAAATTTTGATATTTTTGCCATACTGTTATATTTAGTCAGAACAATTTCAAATGCATTTAATAAGATTCTGTTATAGTGAAGATAATAAATAATTATAAAAAATAATACCAAGCATTTTTATTCGCATCGTCGGTGATATTTGTCACGGAACCACTTGTACCAAGGATTTACAGCTACCTTTCATGATCTAATGGGTCAGTTCCACTTCTTTCCGCTTTTCCAGCAGAATTCGTATTGTTTGAAAAAGAAGATCATTATTGGTTGATAATGGTTGTCACGAGCACCCTTACTCTGGTAGTTGTAATAGGTGTTATCTCATGCGACGTTATGTTCATCACTCTTTTACAGCATATTTGCGGAATGTTCGCAGTTTTAGGGTAAAAATTTACTATTGTAACCAAAAATGTTCCTTTTACGTGAAAGTGTTATAAATTACAATTTTTTTCGCAGGCATCGCATTGAACACATACCTACTGGTGATTTTATGAAGGAAATCCAAAAGGGAAATTGCATTAGTCATCAAAAAAATGATCAAAATAATTCGTACCAACATTTGGTTTCATGCGTCAAAATGCACTTCAAAGCTATCAAGTAAGAATTTTTGATAATGTGCTATTTTTGAAGGTACTCTATCTAACTAAGTAACATACAAGATTTGCAGAACTTCTCGAAACCTGTTTTGCGCTAAGCTTCGGCGTGGTAGTTGGGCTGAATTTGCCGATGATAAGCATCACCGGTTTTCAAGTACGCTTGCTAAATTACATTACAACACTACCAAAAATTTTTTAAAACAGCCCTTTAATTTTTTTTTCATAGATTATAACACGTTCTAACACAGTTCAACAAATTTTGAAGTGTATATCATTTACTGGCGCCCAAATGCTCCATCTTTTTTTTGACTGCTACTTGTCGCAAAAACTCAATGATTCAAGCTCCCAAATTTGCCATTGCATGTACGTAAAAATTTGATTTGAAAAATTTTGAAAATAATGTAGTTACGCGATTTATGTGTAAAGGGGATTAATTGTAGTACAAGAACAATTATAATATCCGTATTTTTTTTTTTTTTTTTTTTTAGAGCGAATGTAAAATGGTACAACCATTCCGTAAAATCACAAAAATTGTTGGTTGTAATGACAATGAGAAGTCAAGTGCCCTGCAAACTGACCGCCGGAAAAATGATGGAGTTATCGATCGAGAACTATGGAATGGTACAAAAAATGTTTTTACTCAATACCTTTTTTTTAACCCGTACAAAAAAAATTTTGGTTCCGGATGAATTTCCGGATGAACTTCAGATTTTGAAACAAATATGAATTTCATCGGGAATTCCAGCTGAATTTCATGATGAATTTGAACTAAATCGCATATAAAACTTAATTTTTTTAATTTGTAAAAAAATATTCGGAGTCAATCATATTGGAATTTTTAGTTTTACTTACACTGGCTCAACATTTGCAATTCTATAACGTCTATTTGGATAAATTTTTTGGAGTAGAAAAACACAAAATGTAAAATAATAATTCGAAATTCAATATGAAAGTCAGCTGGAATTCCAGATGAATTTCATGATGAATTTGAATCACTTTGTATATGAAACTTAATTTTTTTAATTTGTGAAATAATATTTGGAGACAATTATATTGGAATTTTTAGTTTTATTTACACTGGCTCAACATTTGCAATTCTATAACGTCTATTCGGATAAATTTTTTGGAGTAGAAGAACACAATGTGTAAAATAATAATTCAAAATTCATCATGAAAGTCAGCTGGAATTCCAGCTGACTTTCATGATGAATTTCGTAATATTATTCTGAATGTTGTGTTCTTCTACTTCAACAAATTTATCCAGATTGAAGTTTAAGGATCGTCAATGGTGAGTCAGTGTAAATAAAAATAAAAATTCCATTATAATTGTCTCCGAATATTATTTCACAAATTAAAATAATTAAGTTTCATAAACTATTTGTTTCAAATTCATCTGGAATTCCAGCTGACTTTCTTGATGAAATTCATATTTGTTTCACAATCTGAAGTTCATCGGCAAATTCATCCGGAACCAAAATTTTTTTTGTACGGGAAAGAAGCTATTTTATTATTTTTTTATTTTTCCAGATGGTGAGTTGAAATTTTAGGTTTTTTTTACAAAAATAAATTGTAAATTACTTCAGAAAAACTTCCTTGAATTTTTCCGCAGCTGAAAACTGCGGGTTCGTACTTCACAATGTTACTGTCAATGCAGTAAAAATATTGAAATGCTTCGGTAATTATATATTTTCTCATAGTTACAAAATGTACGAGAAATTAAATGAAACTATTTTATCAAACATAAATTTTTGGATTAATTAAAAAAAATTTCCTTCTTTCTTCAAAAGTATGAATTTTTTTCACTGCTTTAAAGTTATGTTTTGTATAACAGTTTTGCATTCAGTGCAATGATAAAATAAATGCAAAAAAATGATCAATTATTAATTTTAAGACTCTCATCCTTTATTTATTCATCCTCTACTATAAATTATTTATTTAATCTCAATTATTTGGTTTGTAATTCACATATTTGTTATTTTATGACTATTGTATTATTAAAACTTGTAAAAAAAAAATATATAAAATTGCACAAATTTTTTTGGCACAACGTCAAAGTATGATCACCGTAAAATGATAAATATTCAGTCAGCACTCAGTAAGTAAACCCGTAAAAATTGTCCCAAGAGAAACATAATTAAATATTAATCTTAAAAAATTACATATTCACACTGAAGTTTCTAATTTATAGAAAATTATCTTCACGAAAATTAAATTCTGCGAATTACTTATTATTATGAACAAAGATAGACATCATCTAATGGAATATTTAATTAGGTGAGTATTGAAGGGGTGAATTTATGCACGCGAGCGATTGTCACTTTCAACCATAAGACACTTCGTATATTTCCAAAGCGTTCGTCATGGACAATAGTCTCGACAATTCTTTTTGTAAATAAAGTGCTTCAAGAAATAATCGGATTGAAATTCAAACAATGGATATCTTCGATAAGCCCTACTATAAATCAACCAAGAACTTTGCTACTGGGATTGGACGGTGGCCGTACCAATCTCGAATGCAGAGTTTGATAATAATTACTTTCTTATGGATTGTATTTTTTTTGCAAGCTATTCCACAAGTATCATCTTGATTTAAAATAAATTCAAAATTTTTAAACTGCGATAATATTTGTGGTAACAATTTTTCAGATTTTTGCGCTTGTCATGTACTCTGATGACCGGGATATTCTAATTGAAGCATTGTCATCATTCATTGTAGACGTTGCACTTGCAGCGAAATATTTAAACGCGAGTTATCATGCTGATTTGGTTATTTTTTTATTGTAATTGTATTTTTGTGACAAGCTATTGTGGTTTGATGATTAATTTTGTATTTTAGATAAGAAATTTATTCGATAAAGTGCAATTAGATTGGAAATTGATGATGAACGAGGGAGAAAAACGTGTTCAAGAATATCATTCGGAGACTGGAAGGATTTTAGCTACTGGATATGGAGGTAAATAGTGAAATAGAGTTTTTGAACGAACGAGGCATTCGAAAATAATTTAGCTTCAGTAAAATTTTATTAATATAGTTGGGCCCTATCAGACATATTTCAAGAAAATTATGAAATTTTTTTATCGAAAGATAAATATATTAATAATTCACCACGAAAATTTCAGATCAATTTACCACACCGTTTTTGAGTGATACATTTTTGAAATTGCATCATTTACACGCAAAGATATAGAGAAATGATAAAGTTAGTATGAAATTAAACATCATTTCTTAGTATTCAAAAAATATTTCTTAGTATTCATAATACTACTAAGAAATATTTTTTAAATACTAAGTAATCATGTTTAAGAAATGATTTCTTAAATACTAAGAAATTCTTCTATCAGTGTATACCTTTGCGTAATTACCTTAAAGCCCAATTACCTTGAAGGTAAAATAGCTTCGAAAGCATTGTAATCTAACGAGCTGAAAAATAATATTGAATTATAATAATTAAATAATAATATTAATAATAAGCATTTTTATCCGCATCGGCAATGATATTCATTATGGAACCAATTGTACCAAGGATATACAGCTTATTTTCAACATCCAATGAATCTATTTCATTTCGATTCGCTCTTCCGCTAGAATACGTGATATTCGAAAAAGAAGATCACTATTGGCTGATGCTGACCATCTCTAATACGTTTGTTCTCATAATTATATTTGGTTTTATTTCATGCGATCTTATTTTCATCACATTGCTGCAGCATATTTGCGGGCAATTCGCTGTTTTAGGGTAATATTTTAGTATTTCATCACCGAAAATGTTCCTTTTTACATGACAATAATTTACAATGTGTTTTGTAGGTATCGCATAGAAAACACGCCTACTGCTGAAATTACAACAAATAACGAAAAAGAAGAATTGATTATTTCTCAAAAAATTGATCAAGATGCTTCTTACCAACATTTAGTTTCATGCATCCAAATGCACAGCAGAGCATTGGAGTACGTTTTTTTTGATACTTTGTAATTTTGGAAATTTATTATAACTGTTATTGATTGGATATATTTATAAAGATTTGCAGAGCTTCTTGAAGAGTGTTTTGCAATGAGCTTCGGAGTGGTGATTGGCATAAATTTACCGATTATGAGTCTTACTGGCTTTCAGGTATGATTATCTAATTACAATGGTACACTGAAAGAAAATTGACTGGTTAGCTGATCCAAAAAAAATAATTTTGAAAAGTTTGATTGTTTGATTTAAGAAACTTTTCAAGAAAATTTTTAATTGTTTCAAGACATTGATTTTGACAATTTTTTCAGATCATAACGCAATCCAGCACAGTGCAACAAATTTTGAAAAGTTTATCATTCTCTGGCAGTCAAATCCTCCATCTTTTTTTTGACTGCTACATGTCGCAGAAACTCAATGATTCAAGCTCAGAAATAGCTCAAAGCATGTATGCATATTCTTATTGAATAATTATTATCATTGTTATGGCAACATAAGAAAATATTTAAGAGAAAAAAAAAACTATCTCTTTTTACCTTTTTAATAAAATTAAGATTTAATTAAAATACTTTTCAATTTAGTGCTAATATAAAATGGTACAACCATTCCGTCCGATCGCAAAAATTGTTGGTTTTAATGACAGTAAGAAGTCAAGTGCCCTGCAAATTGACGGCTGGAAAAATTATGGAATTATCTATTGAAAACTTTGCACTGGTAAAAAAAAAAAGGGATTTTTTTTAGTATCTTCCATAAAGAGTTTTATTTTTTCATTTTTATTTTTTTGCAGATGGTAAGTTAAAACCCGAAATTATACTCCGAAAATTTTGGTATAGTGGCTTGAACCAATTTTACATAAATTGATACTGAGAAAAAAAATAATTTTTTTTATAGTTAAAAACCGCTGGATCGTACTTCACAATGTTATTATCAATGCAGTAAAAATTTATTAACGAGTATCTGATTTTATTTAAGTAATATTGTAATAGTTAACACAATGTATGTAATTAGAACAATTTAAGCAATTAAAAGAGTTAGTTTTACATAAAAGTATTTTTTTTTTGCGTTGGTATATTTCCAAATTCCGTAAAATTCTTTCTTAACTTGTAAACTGGAAATTTTGAACTTAAAAATTAATTTTAACCCTGGAATGACTAGTGTTATATAAAACTGTTCTAAAGTCAGATCCAAATAATTAAAAAAGCACACAAAAATATTAATTTTTTTCTTATAGTAACTAATTTTTAGTTATTTAGAGATTTACATAATAAATATCTGTTAACGTTGTTAGTTATATTTATTAAAAGTCATAAACAAACTTTTGTTCGAAGCTATAATGTCAAATTCAATGAATTCATATTGAAAAAAATAAATTTAATAATAGCAATAAAATGACTGTCGAAAATAAAATATTCTGCTTGAAATATCTTAAATTTATACTGAAGCCGATACATTACAGCAAAATATAATTGCACAAAATATAGTATTAATCTTTGCATGATAGAATTATCAAACATAGACACCATCAGATGGAATATTTTATTAGGTAAGCATCAAAAGGGTGAGTCTTTACACGCAAGTAACCGCAACTTTCAAACAAAAGACATTTTGTACATCTCCCGAAACGTTCGTCATGAAAAACAGACTGAATCTTTCTCTTATTCATTAAATTATTTCAAAAAATAATCGTATTGATAGCCGAGTTTCGGTGATAGAACGCATTAGAAGTGATTGCTTTCTAAACAATGGATATTTTCGATCAGCCCTGCTACAAAACCACCAAGAATTGATTGGCCGGTGGCCGTATCAGCCTCAAAAGCAGAGTTCGATTATTATAACCATTCTATGGATCGTGTTCTTCTTGCAAGCTATTCCGCAAGTAAACTACATTTAAGATAAGCCGTATTTTTTTTTTTTTTTTTTTTTTTTTTTTATTTAAACGCAACTTATCATGCTAAATTGGTCCGTTTTAATTGAATTTAATTTTTTTTTCTTATACTTTTTCGTTTGACTGATTTTGGATTATAGATAAGAAATTTGTTCGATAAAGTGCAGAGGGATTGGAAGTTGGTGATGAATGATGAAGAAAAACGTGTTCTGCAATATCATTCCGAAATTGGAAGATTATTAACAGCTGGATATACAGGTAAATGAAGAGCGAGTGTTTTGAACTTTGTAAAATAACTTGTGTAAAATACTCGAACATTGATCTAAAATTATCGCAAGAAAATTTTTTATTGCTTCACTAAGACATAGTCACTCGAAAAAATCTGTTAACAATTAATTAAAATATATTAAGAGTAAAAAATTACTCTAAAATTTCGTTGCGTTAATTCAGTTAGAACAATTTTGAATCTATAGTAGTGTAATCAGTATATAGTGATAAATAATAATAAAAAGTAATAACAATCATTTTTGACCATAACGCTGGTGATATTTATCATGGAATCGATTGTACCAAGGATATACAACTTCTTTTCAACATCCAATGGATCTAGCTCCCTTCGATTCGCCCTTCCGCTAGAATATGTAATAATTGACAAAGAAGAGCACTATTGGGTATTGCTGACCATCTCTAATATATTTGTTGTAGTTTTTATATTCGGTATTATTGCATGCGATGTTATTTTCATCACATTACTGCAGCATATATGCGGGCAGTTCGCTGTTTTGGAGTAACATTTTAGTATTTCATCACCAAAAATGTCCCTTTTTACATGACAATAATTTACAATGTATTTTGTAGGTATCGCATAGAAAACACGCTTACTGCTGAAATTACAACAAAAAACAAAAAAGAAGAATTCATTAGTTCCCAAAAAATTGATGAAGATGTTTCTTACCAACATTTGGTTTCATGCATCCAAATGCACACCAGAGCTATTGAGTACGTTTTTTTGATACTTTGTAATTTTGGGAATTTATTATTACTGTTATTGATTGATGAATCATTAAAGATTTGCCGAACTTCTTGAAGAGTGTTTTGCTATGAGCTTCGGTGTGCTAGTTGGCATCAACTTACCAATGATAAGCCTCACCGGTTTTCAGGTATGGTTACCAAATTGGAGTAATACACTTGTACCAAAAATATTTTTGAACTAACCCTTGATGTTCACTTTCAGATCATTACGCAATCTAATACAGCCCAGCAAATTTTGAAAGGCTTGACATTTATTGCTTGTCAAATGCTCCATCTTTTTTTTTACTGCTACATGTCGCAAAAGCTCAATGATTCAAGCTCAGGAATTGCCCAAAGCATGTAAGCATGTTTTTATTAAAATTGAAGGAATTTTTATGGAATTTCTTCCTTTTTTTTTTTTTTTTTTTTTTTTTTTATTTAAACGCAACTTATCATGCTAAATTGGTCCGTTTTAATTGAATTTAATTTTTTTTTCTTATACTTTTTCGTTTGACTGATTTTGGATTATAGATAAGAAATTTGTTCGATAAAGTGCAGAGGGATTGGAAGTTGGTGATGAATGATGAAGAAAAACGTGTTCTGCAATATCATTCCGAAATTGGAAGATTATTAACAGCTGGATATACAGGTAAATGAAGAGCGAGTGTTTTGAACTTTGTAAAATAACTTGTGTAAAATACTCGAACATTGATCTAAAATTATCGCAAGAAAATTTTTTATTGCTTCACTAAGACATAGTCACTCGAAAAAATCTGTTAACAATTAATTAAAATATATTAAGAGTAAAAAATTACTCTAAAATTTCGTTGCGTTAATTCAGTTAGAACAATTTTGAATCTATAGTAGTGTAATCAGTATATAGTGATAAATAATAATAAAAAGTAATAACAATCATTTTTGACCATAACGCTGGTGATATTTATCATGGAATCGATTGTACCAAGGATATACAACTTCTTTTCAACATCCAATGGATCTAGCTCCCTTCGATTCGCCCTTCCGCTAGAATATGTAATAATTGACAAAGAAGAGCACTATTGGGTATTGCTGACCATCTCTAATATATTTGTTGTAGTTTTTATATTCGGTATTATTGCATGCGATGTTATTTTCATCACATTACTGCAGCATATATGCGGGCAGTTCGCTGTTTTGGAGTAACATTTTAGTATTTCATCACCAAAAATGTCCCTTTTTACATGACAATAATTTACAATGTATTTTGTAGGTATCGCATAGAAAACACGCTTACTGCTGAAATTACAACAAAAAACAAAAAAGAAGAATTCATTAGTTCCCAAAAAATTGATGAAGATGTTTCTTACCAACATTTGGTTTCATGCATCCAAATGCACACCAGAGCTATTGAGTACGTTTTTTTGATACTTTGTAATTTTGGGAATTTATTATTACTGTTATTGATTGATGAATCATTAAAGATTTGCCGAACTTCTTGAAGAGTGTTTTGCTATGAGCTTCGGTGTGCTAGTTGGCATCAACTTACCAATGATAAGCCTCACCGGTTTTCAGGTATGGTTACCAAATTGGAGTAATACACTTGTACCAAAAATATTTTTGAACTAACCCTTGATGTTCACTTTCAGATCATTACGCAATCTAATACAGCCCAGCAAATTTTGAAAGGCTTGACATTTATTGCTTGTCAAATGCTCCATCTTTTTTTTTACTGCTACATGTCGCAAAAGCTCAATGATTCAAGCTCAGGAATTGCCCAAAGCATGTAAGCATGTTTTTATTAAAATTGAAGGAATTTTTATGGAATTTCTTCCCTTTTTTCTCACAGAGCTAATGTAAGTTGGTACAAACAATCGATTAAATCACAAAAATTGCTAGTTGTAATGACAGTGAGGAGTCAGGTGCCCTGCAAATTGACTGCCGGTAAAATTATGGAGCTGTCAATTGAAAACTATGCAATGGTAAAAAAAAAAAATTGTTTCTTATACCTTTTTTGAAAATGATTATTTTATAATTTTTCATTACTTGCAGATGGTAAGTCTATAATGAAAAATTTCATTTTATACAAATTTTAAGAGTATTACTTTGATGGATTGTAAATTTCATTGAAAAAAAAATATTATCTTGCAGCTAAAGACGGCTGGGTCGTATTTTACAATGTTACTGTCGATGCAGTAAAAATTTTGTCGAAATTTCGTCGAAGATATTTTCTACAATTTATACGATGTGATTAATATATTTGAGAGAATTAGTTTTATAGAAAAATAGATGCAATTAGAATACTTAATAAATAGTCACCCTTACATATTTGTTCTTTTGTTTTCGCTATTGTTTTCCAGAGCTGAGTGACGTCTGAAGAAAGAAAAATTTAATTAGTAACACACAATTTTTGATTAATAATTAATTTAAGTACCAACATACAACTTAAGTAACTTCATTATTTGTTGCTCTGTTTTTAATGTTTAATTACGAAAAAATTCGTAAATACAATACTTTCATATTAAATTTATTCTAAATTCTATTATCTTGTACTTGATTGATTAATTTTCAATGTTAAAAACAAAAAATTGAATTTTTATTTTAAATATTACATTTTTGAATATACGAAAATTTTTTTAAAATAAATAACTAGAGTTTCTTTTGCAAAAATAAACTTATTTCTAGGATTATTTACATCCAATATTTCTCAAACCACTTAAAAATAAAATTCGAAACCATCGTTTCTGTTATTGGCAACATATTTTTTATAATGTTGTTATTATAATATAAATTTCGCAATAGAATTCTGTAGTTGGTAGATAATCACTAAACAATTGTACAAAATACTGTAGAATATTTACGTCACTTGGTTCACTGTTCGATGAAACGTAGTAAAATAATTAGTAAAAGTTTTTTTTCTTAACTTTCTAGGTATTTTTGTAGAAAGGTATATATTTTCAACAAAAAAATGTATTTTTATTTATTTCTCTGCCAGCAAAAAATTAATATTTCGATTAAAAAGAAATATAAAGGAGAAAATCACTTTTTAATTTTTTTCTACACTGTATCATTAAATAACAAAAAATTTAGAAAATTTCTGAGTACAAAAAAAGTGTAAGATATTTTTTTTAAATGATAAAAAAATCGATATTTTTTAATTTTCAATTTCACTATAAAAAAAATCATTGATTTTCAAAGCGGGCAGTTAAAAAAAAAGTGAAAACGAAAAAAACAGTTTTTTTTAATGCACTAAAAAAAAAATTTTTGTCCAGAAAAAAATTTCTTGGCTCAAAAATCGTTTAAAATAAATTTTGGTTTTTTGAGAAAAGAATTTCAATATCTATCATGATAATAAAATATTGACATTGATTTTGATAGATTAACAAACGAATAGATTCACTTGAATTAAACAAAAAATAATTCGATCAATCAATGCAACATTGCTAATCTAATCTGTGATGGCCAAGTTTCAAATCTTAACAGATGTTTAAATGCATATTTTTTTTCAGTACTCATAACAATCCGTTTTCTTCCTATTATTTTTTCTTTTTTTATTTTCTTTCAGTGCACTATTTTTTAAGTACATTAAAGTATTATTGTTTTTTACTTCCGTTTTTGTATTTTACAAATATGTAATAGGATATTGTAAAAGGACGTTAAATTTATAAATTTATACTCTAGTGAGCCTGTTTATTGGCCATTGTTGTTGGGTCTTTATGTAAAGAAATAAATAAATAAATAAATTCTTGAGACAAGAAAATTTCTTCAAGAGTAGTACTTTTTTTTCTCTGTGTAACTCAAAAACGGCTTAAAATTTTAACTGAATTATTTTGACTTGCTACCAAAACATCTCTAAAGTTTAAATCAAAAAAGCTACGGTAGTAAAATTTTTCATAAATATCCCGCTATATCCTTTTTCAAAAGAAAATTAAATATTCAACGCTTAACAAGGCGCATTATAAATTCGCTTTGAAGTTACAATGTACGATTTGAAGTTACAATGTACGACAGTTTTCAAGAACAGCTTGTTAGTTACAAATCAAAAACAATAACTCGATCTGACAGAATTTATAACGAAGGTAAGTTTTAAAGGAGCTAGTCTGCGTACACCATCGAACAAGGAGCACATTCAACGTTCAGTTACCGCAATGGACAGTACATTGCACAGTCTTTTGGGTATAAATCGATTTCTTCTGGAGCGGTTAGGACAGTGGCCGCACCAAAGTGAACTTAACAAAATATGCAGCTTCATAAGCGCTGTTTTTTTTCTTTTTACTCAAGTTCTCTTTCAGGTATTTTATAAATTTTTTCGGATTGTTAGTATTTTTATTCAGGAATTTAAAATTAAAAAAATAATTTTTAGACCGGCGGGATGATTGCTGCTTCGTGTGACATGCCAGTATTTTTGGAATCGATACCACCAGTTTTAGTGAGCTTTGTGTGTCTTATTAAATTCACTAATTTTATTATCAACGCTGAAAAGGTTCATCTGATAATTACAATTATCAAGTATTATAGTGTTGTGGAATAATTATAATGAAATTATTTTTTATCAACAGATGAAGAAGCTTCTTAATACTATGGATTATGATTGGAAGACAATTAATGATCCAGAAGAAAAAAGAATTTTACATTTTTGGGCGACAAGAAGCAGAAAATATAGTATTTATTATTTCGGTGTGCATTTTTTAATTTTTTTATTATTTTGTGGAACTTTTTCATAAAAAAATTTTATTTTAAATATTAATTTAGTGAAGTCGCTTCAGTTTTCCAAATAATTTTTTAAAAAATTTTATTTAATGATGTCACTGCTGTTTAAATACCAACGCGCTTAATTTTTAATGATTTTTTACAATTCAAAATTCAAAATTTGAACTTTGGTGCTTTTTACTGAAAAATTTGATTTTTTTTTCAATAAAGACAAAAAAAGTTTGAAAATTACTTAAAAAATTAAAAAAGATTTAATTATTGTATTTTCAATCCAAAAAAGTTCAAATTAACAATTTTAATTAATCAAATCAATTTTTTTTTCAATTTCAAAATTTCCATACTTTATTAAAATATTCCGCAACATTTCAAACTAACATAAAATTAAAAAATTATTTCCAGGTGCAGTTTGTGGATCGATGGTCCCCTTCATGCTGAGCCCAGTAGTGCCAATGATAATCAGACTTTTTCCCGAAGAATTGATATCTCCGAACAACAGCATCGCGTTGATAAGACCATTGATGTTCCGCGTAGACTATTTTCTCAACATAGATAAATACTATCATTTAATAGTTTTTCACTCGATATTCGGTACACTGGCCTATATCACCGTAGCCGCTGGCATAGACTCGATGTTTTTGGTTTATGTGCAGCACGCGTGCGCAATGTTCCACATTATCGGGTACGGATGCAAAATCAACCAAAATACGCATGATACAATAGTATATTACACACCTAGGGAAGGAAAGTAAGAAATGTCTCAGATCACATGTAATTGTTGGCCGAGGCGGAGCCGAGGTCGACAAAAATATGATCTGAGGTTTTCTTTTTCACTTTCCAAAGGCTGTATACTATTTTTTTTATCCGATGAAGGCGGAAAGCGGCAACTTTATTTACATATAGCGCAGCGAGACGAAAGTTGCCATATTCCGCCCAGAGGGCAAAAAAAATAATAAACATAGTTTTCCACACAGACATCGAGTAAGCCATCTGTCGGACGACGACAACATTGATATTGACTTCAAGCCTCACATATTGAATGACAAACCTTACCAACAGATGGTCAAGTGTATCATTGAGCACAGTAAGACTCTTGAGTTAGTTAATTTACTTCTTTTTATACTTCAAAAAAAAAAAAATTATTTTTGTCTGTAATTTTTATTATAATTGCTGATATTTTTTTATTCAGATTCTCACAAACGATCGAATCAGCAAACACAATGTCATTTTTTCTCCAATTGGGAATGAATATGATCACTATCAGCTTCACTGGATTTCAAGTGATTTTTTTTTTTTAATTGCTAATTATTGTTATCAGCAATTATTATTATTAAGGGAAAAAAAATTTTACCAGGTTGTATCAACATTGGATGAGCCAGGAATAGCTTTCAGGAATGCAGGGTTCTCAATTACGCAAACGTCAATTCTTTTTTTCGTCAGTTGGCCGTCACAAAGATTAGCGGATGAAAGTGTCAAAGCATGTCTGGCTACGTAAATCAAATTTACTTCCTAAAAATCAAAATTTACAATTAAAATTAACCTGATATTTCTTTTTTTAGAACAAGAGCTGCTTGGTACTTGACTTCGAGTAAAACACGACAGTTGCTTCAATTATTTATCATGAGAAGTGCAGTTCCTTGTCAATTGACGGCCGGAAAATTTTATCTTTTGAACATGCAAAATTTCAGCGCAGTATGTAATGTGATACAAGTTTTTTGAGTTGTAATTTGATGGGATTACGCTTTTCAGGTCGTTAAAACATCTGTTTCGTATATGATGATCCTTCTTTCCACGCAGTAATTGGTAATTTAATAAAAATATTTGCGTTGCTGATATAATTAATGTTAAGTCATGTTTAAAGCTGAAATTGAATATTAATATATTTTTAATTAGTTAAATATTTTGAGTGTTCATAAATTAGGTTTATTAATATTTTTTTTTTTATTAATGTAATATGTAGGAGTTAAAAAAATGTAATTTAAAAAAAAATATTGAGAAATTAAAACAGCATTTTGTTATAAGCACAAAAATTGAAGATTTTTATTTTTATTTTAATAATTAAATAATTTAATTAATTTTTCTGGTAAAAATCTTCTGAAAAAAACCTTATTTTTTAGTAAATTTTCTTCAAGAAAATTTTAATAAAAATAAAAAATTTCATAAAGAAAAATTTGTTAAAAATTCTAGACTAATAATTTCACAAAAAAAAATTTATTTTAGTATTTACACGCACTAAAAACTGTATATAGATAGAATTAAGCTTCAATAAAATAATTTTTATCAATTTTATTAAGTTGTTCAGCAACTAAAATTTAATTTTAGTAAAAATCTCAAGAAAATTCAAAGTATAATGACAATAAAGTATCACTTTTCCTCAGTCCGACATCAAAACTAAAACAGAATAACAAATAACAAACTTCGTCTGAAAAATTAAAAATTTATAATCGAAAAGTGACTTCTCAGTATATAATGTCACAAGAAAAGATGATTGCGTGTGTTAATATCAAACTGTATAAACTTTCTGAGAGAATAAATAATTAGGAGCGGTTATAGCGCATTCAGTTTTGACACGCAAGCTTTTAAACATCGGGACACTTACACCGAAGTCATCACAATGGACAATACCCTAGACAGTCTGTTACGTGTCAATCGACTCCTTTTGTCATCCCTCGGACAATGGCCGCAGCAAGATCGAGTTTCTAAATTGTGTACACTTACAAGCGCGATTTTCTTCCTTATTACTCAAGGATACTTTCAGGTATTTTAAACTTATTTTCCACAGTGTACTTTGATGAAAAATAAACAAATTGTGAACAAGAGACTTAAAAAAATTCTACGGAGCAAAATTTTTGTTCAAAAATTTTTTTGAACTTAATTATAAAGAAACAAAATTTTGAATTTTTTAATTTTTGAAAAAGGTAGGAGGAATGATAGCTGCTTGGTGTGACAAGCCAATATTTATGGAATCAATACCGCCTGTGTTGATAAGCATCGTGTGCGTTTTCAAATTTATCAATTTCAACTACAATGCTGATAAGGTTCACAAAATAATCATTTTTTTACAATTAATAATTTTTGTAAATTACTTTAAAATTACGTCTATAAAATTAGTATTGACACAATCCAGCATTGACCAACATTATCAATAAATTCTCGGAATTTAATTAAGTAACAAAATTCTAATTAGAGCAACTAATTAGCACCAAAAAAGCAACAAATTTATCACCAAAATAGTAGTATATTACACTACAAGGGCAGAAAGTTTGAGATTCCTGCACTGCGCGCCATATGCCCGAGGCGAAGCCGAGGGCATCATGGCACGCAGTTCAGGGCTCTCAAATTTCTGCCCCACGGAAGGGAGAACAGAATATTTCTCGTTTTTTTTTTTTTTTTGTAATTTAAATATTTAACAAGTCTTATTTCATTAAAATAAAATGACAAAGTTAGTAGTCACTTAATCATTTCTTAATTTTTTTTATCAAATAAATTAAAAAAAAAAAATGGTTTTTAAAAAATTGCAATTTTTTTTCTAATTTTTTTTTGCACTAATTTATTTTTTTTTAAAATTCTAAAATTTATTAAATATCTGCTACTTTAATTTCCATTAAAATAAATAATCATTTTCTGTAATTAACTCAGTTTCAACCTCAAATCATTGACACATAACAAAACAGATACATTCATAACAATCACAAGTAAGGTTAGGCTTGTAAACATAAGTAATAGAGTGAGCGCGACTACCGACTTTCGGACTTTCTGCCGCCTCGTGTCTCATTGTCAGTGCATGAATACATTTTTTCGGCTCCCCGTCGTAAAGCGCATGCGCGACTCGACCACGGCATAAATGTCAGGCTTTCTGCAGTGAAATCGCAACAGAAACCCCGTACTTTCGACCAGCGTAGTAAGAAAATAAATTTTATTGCTTTAATAATAATTGAAAAGAAATTTTGTTGGTTTAATAATGATCAAAAATAAATTTTGTAGCTTTAATAACGATCAAAAATAAATTTTGTTGCTTTAATAATGATCGAGATACTGATATTCAATGCGGGATGAGTCAATACCAGCCTTATAGATGTCTAAAAATTAATGATAGATGAGATCACTCCTCGAGAGCATCCAAGCCGACTGGAATACTATAAATGATGAGGAAGAAATAAAAATTTTGACATCTTGGGCCAAGGACAGCAGGAAAAATGCCATTATGTACGCAAGTACGTCTAAAAAAATTATTATTATCAATAAATTAATAATAAAATAAACTTTGATTTGAATTATAACCCAGCCGCGGTCTACGGATCAATGGTTCCATTCATGTTAGGACCTCTGATCCCAGTTTTCTGCAAGCTTCTGCCGGAAAGCTTGATCTCCTCAAACAGCAGCATCGCCAATACAAAGCCTGTGATGTTCCACATTGAGTACTTGTACGACATGGACAAATATTACATCCCGCTGGTAGTTCATTCGTACTTTGGTACCATGACATACATCACTGTGGTAATTGCAGTCGATACCATGTTCATGGTCTATGTTCAGCATGCCTGCGCGATATTTGTGATTGTTGGGTACCATAATTATTCATACAATTTTTTTTGCAAATTAGGAAAATTTTTGATGGTGTTTTTTAATTTTGACAGAAATAGGTTGGAACATCTGGTGGACAATGATGTAATTAATATCGACATTAATCCGCGGATTTCCAGCGACAAACCTTATCAGAATATGGTCAAGTGTATTATTGAGCACAGTAAGGCTCTTGAGTTAGTTAATTTAAATTTTTTAATTAATAATTTAATTATTCTTAGAGAAAATTAGTGTATAAGATATTAATTGTTTTTATTAGCTATGCTAATATGATTGAATCGGCGATGTCCTTTTCTTTCTTCTTTCAATTGGGGTTTAATATGATTACTATCAGTTTTACTGGCTTTCAAGTAAGTTTCATTTTTTTTTAATAACTATTTTTTGTAAAATTATAAAAATTTCATTTATAATACTCTTAAATTTTTAAAAAAATATATTGCATGCCTTAAGCGCGAATGCTTTTTTTAGGCCCTCTACTGGGCCTAAAAATAAAATCAAGTTTCCTATCTTTTCCAGAGAAGTTGTATTTTTAATCCATAATCCTCGAACAAATGTTCAAAAAAAATACAATGGTAGCAAGAAAAATGATTACTGAACGAATTAAAAACACTACTTCGTAAATTAACTATCAATTTTAGTGAAAAAACCCGTTTTTTTAGAACTTTAGTGATAAAAACTATCAAAATATGGTGGTGTGGTCAAGAAAACTAAGAATATATACAATTTTAGGATTCATTTTCTTTTTAAACCCTGTCATTAAACTTTAATGAAGAATCATATGCAATATCAAAGCTTGATTTTGCGTTGTTTAGTCGTAATTAAAACATTTTGATAGGCATGAACACCGAATTTTCCTATTTTGGTCGGCCATATGTTCAATTTTTTTACTAAACAGAGTTTTCGCAGTGACTTTGCGACCGAGCCAACGTATGAATGCATATCGACTTGTTAGTAGTTGAGGGCGTTTTATTCGCATCATAAGTAATTACTGTACGCGGGAAATTAAAAAAATTTAAATAGGTTTTACCTAACTTTTTTTATTTTTTACTCTATTATTTTTTTTTTCATTTTAATTTAAAATTAATTTTTTATAATCTTATTTAAAAATGTAGTCACATTTTTTTTCATATAATAAAAAATTTTAGAAGGAACAAAGTTGAATGCTTCAAATAAAAATTAAGCGTAAAAACTGTTTATTTTATTTCAATTCCAATTGATTAATAGTTTAAATTTTTTTAAATAAATTACTTGTTTTTTTTTTATTTATTAAAGAGTAATTAATTGAACTTTATGTAAAAGATTTTGAAAAAAAATAAATTTTCTAAATTAATAATATGATATATAATGTTACCTTTTTATTATTATTTTATCAGGCTATAACAAAATTAGATCGTCCCGACGAATCTTTTCGATACGCAACATTCACAATCGCCCAAACCTGGGTTCTATTTTTTCTAAGCTGGCCGTCTCAACGATTGGCTGATGAAAGTACTCGAATAAGCGAAACCACGTTTGTAAAACATAAAAACCATCACTTTAGTACTATAAGAACAGCTGAGAAAATTTTTTTTTAATTAAAATTATCCACAGGACTAGATCCAAGTGGTACCTGACTTCTTTGAGGTCACGAAAACTTCTCCAATTATTTATTCTGAGGAGTTCTGTTCCCTGTCAATTGACCGCCGGGAGTTTTTACATCTTAAACATGCAGAACTTCAGCTCAGTTGTCCGGACTTCAGTCTCATACTTTATGGTTTTATGTTCAATGCAGTAAATTTATAAAATAACAGTATTATAAAGATCAAATTTAAAATAGTAATGTTTCATCAAAATTCTGTAAAATTTATAAAAAAATTTTTTACCTAGTTTTCAGGTTTTGTATCCTATAGTTTTTAAATAAAATATGTTTAGCCTAAAAAAATTTTTTTTAATCATTTTAAAATATGAAAAATAAT
Source organism: Cotesia congregata (assembly GCA_905319865.3). Taxonomy (NCBI): domain Eukaryota; kingdom Metazoa; phylum Arthropoda; class Insecta; order Hymenoptera; family Braconidae; genus Cotesia; species Cotesia congregata. Next base: position 2,225,865 of record CAJNRD030001124.1, on the reverse strand, counting down.
TATTAGAATTATGAAAAAAATTTTTTAAATAAAAAATATTACTCACTTATGTGTAGATTAATTTTTTTTTAATATTATTAAAATTTTCTATTAACGTCGAAGAAAATAATTTGAAATTTCAGAGAAGAAGTGAATTGTTCAAATTTAGATTTAAATTAAAGTTGAAGAAAAGCAAAAGCATAATGACAAAAGTCAAGTCAATATTCTTCGAAGAAAATAATTTAAAGAGAATACAAAATAATGAAAAGTTATAAATTTATATTTAAATATCTTCTTAGTATTAGCTATAATGTTCAAAAAGTACACTAAGGGATATTAATATCAAACGCGCTGTGTACTTTCCAAGAGAATAAATAATAAGGGCAGCTAATGCACGCTTTACTTTTGACACGCGAGTTTCGAAAAACACAAGGACACATTCATTACAATATTCACCCTCGACACATCATCATGAATAATACACTGGACAATTTCTTGCGCTTAAATCGACTTCTCCTATCATCACTTGGACAATGGCCGCAGCAAGACCGCACTTCAAAAATTTGCGCGCTTATAAGTGCCGTTTTTTTCCTTGCGTCTCAAGGATACTTTCAGGTATTTTATTTTTTTCTTCTTTTCTAATTAATAAAATGTTAATTAATTTTTTTTCAAGACTGGTGGGATGATTGCTGCGTTGCGTGATCCGCCTATTTTCATGGAATCGATACCTCCGGTTTTAATAAGTGTTATGTGTCTTGTCAAGTTTATTAATTTTAATTACAACGCCGATAAGGTTCGTTTAACTTTTGAAAGTCTTGCAAATTTTTTAATCAATTAAATTATTAATTTAAAAAATTTTTTTTCATAAAATTTGGACGCCTAACTTATAAAAATTTTATTTTTTTTTTTTTTAATACTAAAAATAATTAATTTTTCCTATAAAAATAATTATATAGATGAAAAGACTTTTGGAAACACTACAAGCCGATTGGAATTCTATCGATGATGAAAAAGAACTTGAAATTTTGAATTCTTGGGCTAAGAATAGTAAGAAGACAACAATTATGTATGCAGGTACCCGAAAACTTTGTTAATTTTATAGAAAAATTTATTTCTTTTTAAATAATTGTAATTCAGGCGCAGTCTATGGATCCATGGTTCCATTTATGCTAGGACCACTGGTGCCGATAATTTGCAAATTTATTCCCGAAAGCATAGTACCTTCGAACAGCAGCATAGCTTCTGCAAGGCCATTGATGTTTCATATAGAATACTTGTATGATATAGAGAAATATTACTTTCCGCTGGTTATACATTCATATTTTGGAACTATGACGTATATAACTGTTGTTGTTGCTATTGATACGATGTTTATGGTCTACGTACAACACGCCTGTGCAATTTTTGTAGTCATTGGGTATGATTCCAATTAATTACAAGAAAATGTTAAATATTTAAAAAATATCATTTAGAAAATAAAAAAATTTTGTTTGGCATATTTTTATTCAAAGAAGAATTTTTATAGTTAAATTTGGTATTATTAAAAATATTTTGATATAAATTTGGATTTTTTTACGGTTTTATATTTTTTTTTGGTAATAATCAATTTTTTGAAGGAATTTTAGATATTTTTTTCCATGAAATTTTTTAATTAAATTGATCTTATAATAAAAATATTATTTTAAAAATTTATTTTCAAGTAAATTATAATTGAAAGTATCGAATTATATAGCTATTAATTTTTTATCAAAATTATTGAACCCTCAAAAAGTCAAATTTCTTCATTTTTAAGTTCAAAATTACTAAAGATCATTACTAATGATTAAATCATTAGAATTAAAGCATACTTTCAAAATTTGTTAAGAATTTTTTTCCCAATACGAATAGTAGGCGAAAATTTAATAATAATCCATTGAAAAATAAATTTTTTTTTTATTAGAAATCGCTTGGAACGTTTAGTCGACCACGATACAATATTTTTCAACGCCAATCTAGATATTTCAATCGACGAACCTTACAAACGGATGATCAAATGTATAATCCAACACAGCAAAACTCTTGAGTTAGTAAAACCTTAAAAAAACTAATTACTTAATTATCATTATAATTATGATAAAAAATTATTTTGATAATTCAGATACACGCAATTGATTGAATCAGCAAACTCTGTATCATTTCTATTTCAATTGGGAATCAACATGGTCACTATCAGCTTCACTGGCTTTCAAGTATGCTCAATTTTCCAATTCCAATTTCCAATCAAGACATTATTAATTTCAATTTTAGGCCGCAATGAAATTGGACCGCCCTGATGAAGCTTTTAGGTACGCAAGTTTCACAATTGCCCAAACGTTCCACCTATTTTTTGAAAGTTGGCCCTCGCAAAGATTGGCCGACGAAAGTGCTCGGATAAGCGAATACACGTTCGTATTTTATTTATTTATTTATTTCATATACAATCAAAATAAAAATTATTTTAAAAATTTTTTCTCCTCAAAAATAAATTTGAATGTCAAGGAAATAAAAATTGAATGAAATGGAATTTATAGAACAAAGTGTGCTTGGTACCTCACTTCAATGCGCTCTCGGAAATTACTTCATCTCTTTATAATGAGAAGCACTTCGCCCTGTCAATTGACGGCTGGTAATTTTTATGTTTTAAATTTGAAAAACTTCTGCGCAATCTGTAAGTCCTCGATGTCATTCCTTACACTTTTGTTTTCGATGCAGTAATTATAAATTTTTGACGTCTGTAAAGTTACACTGAAAAAAAAATTTAATTGAACCAAGAAAAATTTGTTAGTTTAAGAATTTTTCTACTCAAATTTAAATAAAGTTTTTTAAAATAATTTTTTTGATTCACATTAATTTTTTTTCTCTATTGTTTTGATACAATTCAGCATGAACCGATATTATTGATGATTGTTCGGAATGTAATCAACAAAATTATAATTAGAGCAACAATTTTAACATCACAAATAAATTTTGTTGATTAAAAAATGACTGAGATACTTTACAGACGTGAATTTTCGAAAATTTTACAATTGTACAATTAATATTTAAGTTCTCGTCCATATTTAAAATATTTAAATAACTTAATCTTGGAAATTTGGACAATAAATGAAGATATTACATTATAAAAATTTCCATTTTTACAATTTAATATCTTAATTTATTTTCCAAATTCCCAAAATTAAGTTATTTAAATATTTTACAATTGTTTCCGTATCCATCACTCTTCATGCTTTTTTTACATTTTCATACAAACATGTTCATCTTACATATAGCATAAAATTTTATATTATGTAAGTATTATTACACTATTGTCATACTGAATTTTATAATAAACATTTTGTCATAACTATTGTTAATAAAATTATTTATATTGTTATTAAGCCAAAAAAACTGACGTGATAATTTGTAAAAATAAATTTTTATTATTCATTTTATTTCAATACCAAAGCAGCCGAACAGCAAAAGGTAAATTTACCATAGAAGTTTCTCCAAATAATAAAAATATTTTTTTCGAGACATTTGTTATACCTTCTACTTTTGAATACAATGTTACCCCTATTATATGTCGCCTATTGCGCAAGGAAATTGACCTTTAACAAAGGAGGTAATTCCAAGAAAAGTTGTTAAGTTTCAGCGAATTTTTCATACGTGTCCGTCATTTTTGTTCTCTTTTGATGACAAGCAATTTAAACGTCTGTCACACTCGAGCTGACTGCAAATGTAGACATCAAACATAAAAGTTGAAACATTGCGTGATAGAAATTCAAAGAGGAAGTTTTTAAATAATAAAATAAAATGGACTTTTTTGACAGTCACTACTACAAAGGGATGAAGGTGTTGCTGTGCTTGATAGGTCGCTGGCCGTATCAAACTCGCAAACAAAGGGTGGTGATGACCTCAGTGGTTTCTACCTTCTGGTCTTACACAATGTTTCACCGAGTCGGTCAAATTTAATAAAACAAATTTTATGCAAGCTAACAGTCAAATTTTTAGCAATTTTAATTTAATTTTCAATTTAAATTTTTAGATGCTGGTCTATAATCACTATGATAATTATTCAAGTAAACAAGAGGTAGTTATAGAAACAATTTCACCGCTGTTAGTGGATTTTATATGCTTGGTGAAGTATATTACTACTTCCTTCAAAATGGATACTGTTTGTTTTTTTATACTAACAGTTAAATTTTCAATTTATTAAATTTTCAATTTAAAATCATTTTTTTGAAATTTAGATTTTAGGTCTGTTGGAACATATCAAAGAGGATTGGAAAATTTACTCTGGAGAAGAGAAAAAAATACTTGAATACTACGTTAATTTGGGAAAAATTTTTTCGATTGGTTACGTAGGTAATGTTTGTCAAAATTTGGTTTGATAATCATAATTGTAAGTAGTCCTTTAGTAAAAAGTTGATGTGACGTTTTCATTGTTGTCGCTTTTCGTTGCTATGGTAACCGTTGCTATGGTAACTGTTGGCATAGTAACGGTTGCTATGGCAAATTTTATCCATGAAAATAATCATAACTTTTATTAAAAAGTTGATGTGACGTTTTCATTGTTGTCGCTTTTCGTTGCTATGGTGACCTTTTTTGGCAATGGTTATCATAGCAACGGTTACCATGGCAACGGTTAAATATTAATGAGTACAATTTGTAAAAATATTGATTAATTAAATTGTTGATAATAAATATTTTGACAGAAGCGTGCAAAGCGCGTTCGATTTTCTAGTGAATAAAATTTTTGATACTTTTCAGGTGCCGTGTACATGGTGACAATTTTGTTCATGACAGAGCCGATAGTTGAACAAACATACTTCAAAATATTTAAAAATATAACTATTCCTAAAAGGTTTTCAATTCCGACCTATTGGGAAACGCCAGATGTTGAAAAAAATTTTTATTATTTAATTTCATTTCAAACTGTTAATACTAACTTCATTATAAGCATCACTTGCGCAAGCGACGCAATGTTTGTTATTTTGTTGCAACATGTTACGGGGCTCTTTTCGATTACAGGGTAATTTAGTCACTTATACAGATAGAAAGATTAGCTTGACTCAAAAGAAAAAATTTTTTAGCTAAGATAAAATTCTTGGTTTAAAAAAAATTTTTTGCCTCAAGAATTTGTTCTCTAGTCTCAAGAAATTTATTGTTTTCCTTGTAGTAATCTTGGTTCAAGAATTTTTGTCTTGAGTCAAGCTAACCTTTCTACCCGTATAGTTATTCGTTAAGCTTCTCGCTATGAAAACTGAAGATTTTTAAAATTTCAAAAGTTTTTGTTTTTACTACGATTTTTGGAATAACTTTTAAACTACTGGATCTATTTATTTTCACGTTAATCGGCTCTTAACTTAAAAAAACTGAGTCGATTACTACGAACTGGATCAAAATCTACCGATTTCTTCAAGAGATATCGTTAACATAATATTTCGTAAAGTTTTTTCTATGGAATAATGATGAAATTTCTTGTGAAATCGATTTTTGAACTCAAAGAGCTCAAAAATTTATTGTATTCAGATTTTCAAGCAGTTTAAACTTTTAATTGGCTAGAAGCTCCAAGAATCAAAAAATATTTACATTTTTTTATATATTTCTAGTGTAATTTTTGTGAAATTCAAAATTTTGGGTTTAAATGATGAAAATTGACATCAAATTGTCGTTTTGGTTTTTTTTTTTTTTTCTATAAGCTTTTTCTACTTACTCAATTATATATTTTTCTTTCATTTACTTCTTATAGATATCTGTTGGAAAATATACCAATTGAAGATCTTAAAATTCAAAATGGATCTAAAAAGGTGAAAGACATAGTATATAAACATTATGTTTATTGTATGAAAAGCCATAAAAGAGCATTAGAGTATGTATTACTTTAAAAAGTCAAAAATAATTGAATAAATAAATAAAAAACAATTTTAAAAAGAACAAAAATCAAAAAATTACTAGATTCGCTGAAAATCTCGAGTCCATTTACGTCTGGTGTTTTGGAATGGTGATACTTATCAACATGTGTGTAATGAGCATAACTGCGATGCAGGTAAAATGTATCAATTTTTTTTTTTTAATTGAAATATGAATTATAACATTGAATTTTTTTCAGCTTACTACTGGCGCGTCAAATGTATTGCAATCACTAAAATACGGAACATTTGCAGGCGTGCAATTGCTGCATCTTTTTTTCTACTGTTTTTTGTCACAGAAACTTTTGAGCAGCAGTTCGATGATACGTGAATGCGCGTAAGTCCAAATTTTTACATTATTTTGTTTGCCAACTAGTTAATAATTGAAAAATTTGATTGATTGGCAGGATGAATGGAAAATGGTACCGTTGTTCAATAAAAGCCCAACGGCTGGTAACGATAATAATAAGGAGAAGTCAAACTCCTTGCCAACTTACTGCGGGAAAAGTTCTTGTGATGTCAATGGAGACTTTTACATCGGTAAAATTTTTATAATTTATTTGTACTTATTTTTAGAATTTGGATTTCAAGTTTTTGTTTAAAATTTTAAGATTGTCAAAACATCTGGGTCGTACTTCACAATGTTGGTACAAATGCGAAATGTGTAGTCCAAAATTATAAATTTTAACGCGTAGTACATTTATGAAGTAACTATTCAAAATTATACTATAATAATAATTCAAGTAGATTCATACATACATATTCATGTTTTTTTTATTTCATCCCAAATTTGCACGGAATAGATCTTTTTTTTTTTTTATAAAATATTAATTTCATTTCAGATTCTTGAATGGTTCATGATCATAAATCAATATTTAAAACTTCTTCTATAAATCAAAAATATTATTCATGATGACACGCTCATTAGATATTTTGAATATATAACACTGCAAAGTCACAATACATCAAATTTAAGAGCAAATAAACATTTTGTAAATAAAATGTTCCCGTTTTTAATTTTCCAATTGTTTTTTTTTTTTATTTTAATTAGAAAAATTGATTACTATTCGATAAATTTATGTAACCTGCCTTACCAACATTGTTTCCGTTACCATAAACATAATAAGTATTACCTGCAGGCAATACATGTGTTGTTCAGGTAATTCAGGTAAGCTACCGCCAATCACCAACATACCGACTGTATACTTCATATTTTCTCTTTATTCCTATCCAGGCAAGTTACCTTACGGTAGCATGGTTCAAATGTACCATCAAAACTTTTCAAAAATTCTCAACCTACTCAAATTTCAAAATTTTTCATGTAAAAAATTTTTTGAACTCCTTTCTGACGAGTTTTTTCCACAGGAAAATCATATTTTTAATTTTTTTATTGACAAATTAAGTTTATGTAATTTTCAGAATATTAACAAACACAAAAAAAAATTAACTTGATTGCAGAGAAAAATTCTTAAACCAAAAAAATAATTTTGAAGAGTTTCATTATCTTGAATCAAGAAAAATTTCTCGGTTAAATATTTTTCTAGCTAAATTAATACAGCGAAACTTTTGTAAAATAATTTTCTTAGTTCATAAATTTTTCTCTGCAATCAAGATAATTTTTTTTTCAGTGTTCATAATTTATTATTTAAAAATTTACAATATTATCTTAATTTTTCTTTAACGTGTTCATAATTTTTTAATTTAAAAATTTACAATATTACTTTAATTTTTTTTTTAATAAAAAAATTATGCAATAATTGATTAAAATTTTTCTTTCTTTTAAAGAAAATTAAATTAATTATAAGATTGAAAAAAGTAAAAATTAAAAAACAGAAAAGGTGGAAAAGTGTAATAAATAAGATGTAATCAAGAAAACGTTGACCTACCAGAGTAATCTTACAATCAAAAAACCATAAAAAGAAGTAACGATCTACCCTAAAAGATAGCAGATAGCATCACAAATTTAATATAAAATTGAGGATGACACTATTATCCACTAATAGCCAAATGCAGATGCAGATGCGTCCTTTTCTACTCCACATGATCCTCAAGAATTTCTAATTATACACAGTAAACACATCCATACAGACAGAGTTTCCTTGCCAGGTACCTGCGTAGAAACGAAAAGTCGGAAAAGTCATCAGCGGTCTAGATCTTTGATTTCGGTGGCGATAACTCGTGTTTTCTCCAAGAGTTCCGAGGTCGCGTGCCACCGTTGATAGCTTCCGCCTGAACGCGCGCTACGGCTTTCTTATTTTTTATATTGTATATTTTGTATTTTATATTATATATATTATATATTATAGGTACGAAGAGTTCCGTTGTACATTGTACAGGCGTCTCGTTATTAAGGCGGATGCACCAACATTATTACCGAGTACGGCGGGCTCTATTGTAGAAGCATCTGTCGTTATTCTAGAGACAACTGAAGAAACTGGACAGTCAGTACATAACAGGGAAAGCCGGAGGAATTTTTATCAAACCAGGAAATTTTTAATTTATTTTCTATTTTCTATTACAACCCTCTTTCTTTTTCGTTCTGCACCCTCTGACGCTGTGGTTGAAAATATTCTATTAAAAAATTTTTAACTTGTTGTTGATTGATTGAGCGAGGAGAGTTTGATTGGAAACGAATTTTTGAGCAGGAAAAATGGGGAGTGTGATTAAAAGCGAATTTATTGAGCATTTTTGGTTTTTATGAATTTGGGTGGTTTGATGATTTTTTTAGGGCTGGAGAAATTTTTTTCAGGAAAATTAAGTTTTATCAGAAAGTACATACAATTCTGAAGAAAATCATGTATGATTTGATATTTTTTCATCCATCTTAAGACAAATAATATGAATTTGGGAATACTTTAATATTAATTTCAAGGTAGAGAAAATTTTTTTCAACAAAATGAAAAATTTTATCAAAAAGTACACTAAATTCTGAAGAAAATGATGTATGATTTTGTATATTTTGATAAATTGAAAGGGTAATAATAATTAAAAGAAAATTTATATTATGGAAGCGATTTTTGGTAATTATGAATTTGGGAATACTTTAATATTAATTTCAAGGTAGAGAAGATTTTTCTCAAAAAAATGAAGAGTTTTACCAAAAAGTAAATTAAATTCTGAAGAAAATAATGTATAAATTTGTATATTTTGATAAATTGAAAGGATAACAATAATTAAAAGAAAATTTATATGTATAGAAGCGATTTTTGGTAAATATGAATTTGGGGATACTTTAATATTAATTTCAAGGTAGAGAAAATTTTTTTCGACGAAATGAAAAATTGTACCAAATTGTACATTAAATTCTGAGGAAAATGATGTATGACTTTGTATATTTTTATAAATTCAAGGGGTAGTAACTCTAAAAAGAAAAGTCAATTTTTGGTCATTAGTTCCAACCATATGTTTCTAAAAAGTTCTAAGACAATTATTATTCTTCAAAATTTATTTTGAATTATGACCGTTGAACAAATTTAAAAGAACAAATTATTATAGATCAAAAAATTCAAATTTTACAAATTAATCAAAACGAATAAACAATAAAACTTAAGTGTGTTAAAAGTAATGCAAAATCATAACCAGCTTAAATTGAAAATAAATCATGTGTCGAATTGAACCTGTGCGAAGCCTGAATGAGGTGCGAATGGTTAGCATCCACCCGAGCTCGGACTGTTGATACTTAACTTGTATGAACTCGAGTTTCATCAGCTGGCACCCGGTGAAACTCCCTCGACTTGGTATTTTATTTTTGTAGTGTCTCATCAGCCTGCTCGAGGTAACGTCTTCCCCTATCCTCTGAGTCTTTTTCTCAAAAAAAAGCTTTTTTTCCGACTCACGGCTCCCCACGCGTCAGACACGTGTGCAGGTATGCGAGACCAACCAGCTAAGCAATCAAGTACCAGGGAACAATCTAATGGAGGTAAAAGGTACGAGAGCGAGGGAGTCGAACACATATACTGTTCGGATCAAAGTGCCACTTGCCATTGACGAGAAGGGTAACCGGTGAGGAAAAGGGAGACGAGGCACGGATAGAGGGGGGGAGTGTGGTTTTATATACATTTAAAGTTAACTTACATTTAGGCATAAGTCGGGTCTCCCTCTACTCCAGCTACTCCAGAAAACCCGGGCAGGAGCACCAGGTGCACGTTATCTAGGGATGAGCACGAAATGAGGTGGGACCATATGTTGATGCATTGGAGAACGCCCTGGCACGCGCCACACTCAAACTCGAGCCTTTGCCGAGCGAGGACGAGCTCTCTCTTCTCTTCTCTTGTATTTATTGTTGATTTAATTTTTACAACTATTTATATTGCGATAAATAACTTTGTGGTTTGGTGATAAATGTCCCTGTGATGTGCATCGAATGATTTTTTACCCGCCGGAGGACATTCTTCGCGCGGGTAATCGGTAAAAAAACAAAGATAAAAGTGCGAAAATATTGGTATTACACGATAATTGACCGCCGACAATGGCGCTCCTGTCAAATCAAGGAATCTATCATCAATCAACGGATATGATCAACAATTACCAGACGGGAAATCGATCCTACGGAGATCCCCTCTATCCATCACCGTACAACTCTCCGGACTACGACAATTTGCCAGGCTACAGAGAACATTACACCGCGAATCTTGAAGTCAATGTTAATAATCTTACGCCGAGGCGGGATTTAGAAAACATCGAGTTCCCCAGTGATCAATGTCATGAGTATGCTAAAACTCCAGAGGGATATGAAAGAGAGCCTTACGGTGTTCTTACACCTTTAACACCGCAGAAGTAAGTCATGTTTTTAATTGCTCGTTATAAGATTTTGTTATTAATGTTTTGTGATTTATTTATGAGATGAATTGATGATTATATGTTTGCTGGTTACTGTTTGGTTTTCAGGTAAATTAAGATTTTTTTATCAAAGATCATCGATCAGATCATATATGGTTTACATCATAGAATTTTATGATTTAGATACAAATAAATAGTAATTGGAAATTTTGTATTTTTTTGTTAGAAGTCAAAACATCATACATTAGTAAAGAAAACCATTTATGATCATATATAAATAAACAAAAATAGATTTATGGACAGATAAGATCATATATGGCTGAAGGTGAATCAGAAAAAACAAATGTGAACTTATATGATCAAAAAACTATATATGATCTGGAGTTATGGTTCATATATGATCCATATGTAGAAAATAAGACCATATGTGATCTTATATGAACAGAAACATTATATGTGACCATATATGGATATACATGAGCATATATGAACAAAAAAACCATATGTGATCATGAGTTAACACTTATAAGTGGTCACATACAAAAAAATAAGATTATATATGAACTTATATGAATAAAAACTATATATGATAATGAGTTAGCACTCATATGTGATCAGATGTATGAAAATAAGTCTATGTGGACAGAAAAATTATATATGATCATATATAGATATCCATAAGCATATATGAACAAAAAAATCATATGTGATTATGACCTATCACTTATAAGTGGTCACATATGATAAAATAAAATTATATGTTAATTTATGTGAACAGCAAAAATTGTATATGACCATATAAGATCATATGTAGATAGCTATATATGATGATATATGAATAAATGCGACCATATGTGATCATTTATGGAATTCAATTAGATATTGATTAAAACTTCATAAATTATGTTATGTATAAAAAATATATGGCCATTATTTATGATCAAAATTTATATTATCACATATGAACATATATTATGCATATGAATTATTTTTAAAAAATTTTTTGCACTTTTTTTTAATGGAATTATATTAATAAAAAATATTAATTTATGATTACAGATTTGTAACTCATGGATCTGTTGAACATATCACGTCACCAAGATCAACACTATATGAAGACAACTCAATGGAGTGTCAGGTACCTGTTTATTGCTACGAGACACCACCACAAGAACCCAGATACCTTATTGACAATGACACGTGTCAACGGAGCAGCACTGACGCAAGGAAAAATTATTGGGAACCTGTTGCAAGTCAGGTATGCATCAGCATTTCACAAAAAAAAATATATCTTTTTGTGTAACTGAAGAAAGAAGGAAAGAATGAATTTGGATTAATTGATTTAATTGTTAATTATATGATTGAAGGTCCAAGACTCGCCAACTTCAAGCCCCAGAAGAGGAAGAAGAAGGTCCCGAAATGTCCCTCCATCGCCCAGTATTGTAAAACGCCGACGATTGGCGGCAAATGCCAGGGAAAGACGTCGTATGAACGGACTTAACGACGCATTTGATAAATTGCGCGAAGTGGTGCCCAGTTTTGGCGCAGACCACAAATTAAGTAAGTACGAAACGCTCCAGATGGCGCAGAGTTACATCGTTGCGCTCTGCGAATTGTTGGAGCAACACGACGGTAAAGTTTGAGGCTTCTAGGAAAATTTATACGTTTATATTTTTATATAAATAGATATATTTAGTTTTGTACTGATAGTAAATAGAATATAATTTTTAAAAATCCGTTGATTTATCGTAATTTAAGTAGCTGATTAAAGTGGCGTTGGCGAAGCGCGAGAGTCTTTAAACTCTCACACGGTAGTTCAGGGTTCGAATCCCGGTGGCGGTCGAATAAAAAAATGTATATTTAGTTAATTATTTGTTAATTTGTATGTGATTGATTTATAAATTTTTAATTATTTATTAATTAATAATTAAAAACAAACGGCTAAAAATCCAAAGAGTGTGAAAATCAAAATACTCGGCGCTTTAAAATTCAAAAGTGCCTTAAGTATATTTTTATTCAATTAGTTAGTTAATTTTATTCCATAATCAATTAGTTTCAATTTTAATTATTTATTTATCATTAATTATAATCAAAATTTCGGATAAAAATACCAATTGATAAATTTATTTTACAAAATTGGTATTTTTTCCTTTAAAAAAAAAATTTTTTGTTTTCAATTTTTTTGCATGTAACCTCAATAGTTTGTTTTTTATTTTCTAGTCAATTGCCATGTTCATTTACTTAATTTTCTTTGTGTTAATTTTTCTTTTAAAATAATAACTGTAATTGTATGTAATAATAATATATTGTAATAAGGTAATAAAGTAATATTGTAATGTAATAATTATTAAAAAATGTTAAATGTACGGCAGAGTTAAAAGCTCTTTGTCCAAAGAAATTGTAAATTTATTATGTATTTTATTAAAGACATTATTGTATATTGTATTATTAATAATAAATAAACTTTTTCATTTTATTAAATAAAGAAATATGTGCGTACTCTTTTGTACTTAAATTAAATACAAGGTAATTACAGTTGTAATAAAAATTTCTTCCCATCCTCATTTTAACCCTTAGTGATATTGTTCTCTACCCTTATTCCCACTGTTAACATAATAAGAATTCTTATTTTTATTTTCATTATTTTGAGGGAAAAAAATAAATAAACGACTTTCGTACTTCCTCCGCAAACCTACTTCCTTCTTTTCCCTTTAAAGAATAAATTCTCTCGGACGACTATCACTGACAATAATATTAATATAAGAATAAAAAATAAAAAACGAAGTGCATTAACCACGAGATCCGGAGTAAGACCACTACTCTGGAACTTCTTTTGATATTTAACCTTAAAATTTACTCGGAGAATCGGAAGTCCGATTTACTCTTGAGACCATTGAAAAGCGAGGTAATAGGAAGTATAGAAAAAGCTAAGCAGTGAATTGAATGGCCAGAGGCATGAGGTATGAGGTAAGGTGGTATACATCAAAAACATAAGAGAAATGAAGACCGGTTGTCGAACAACGTCGACAGTGATCAGACAACATTCCGACCTGCCGGAACGTACAGGACAAAGATGTCGATGAGGTCCATGACACTGACAACGATCATCACAAAACGACAATTTTAAATCATCCTTATTATGATCATACCTATAACATATTTATATGTGGTACATAAATATCAGTCATAAGTTGTTATTATAATCATAATAATAATAATAACTATGATGAAAAGGAATTTGTGTACTTTGACTTTTTGCTAATTCCTTTCATGTAACAAAAGTTACATACGGCAATAAAATTTTTATTTGTGTTGTTTATATTGATTTCGGGATTGAAGATATGTCCGTAAATGGTTTTATAACATACTTTCTTTTTTTAAGAATATGTCTTCTTCTTTAAAAGTTTGGAATATTTTTGTTGATTTTTATATTTATTCTTTTACAAAATAAAAAAAATTCTCTTTGAAAAGTTAATTTTCAGAAGCAAAAAAAAGTTTCTTGAATTTTTTTTGTATAAATAACTTCTGGCACGACTTTTCTATGGTAATGAAAAAAGAAAGTTTGGAAAATCCAAAAGTGCACGCCTCATAATCTCATTTTTCGTAATAAAATTGATTAAAATAAAATAATAAAAAACAGAAAACTCTGCTATGATTTAGTGGCGCCATAATTCTAAGGTAAGGAAAAAAAATACTATAATAAAATTTATATATAGATATACAAATACAGTCGTATCTTAGTTTTTTATAACTCTATATTATTAAGAGAATAAAAAGAATTTTCCAGGATAGTCATATGATAAAATCGGTTTTTTTAGTGAAATTTAGTGTCATTGCAAAAGTTTTGACTTAAATTTGTGCCTTTTCAAAATTTCATATCATTTTCACCGATAGTTAATTTATTATAAGTATTTAGGCTGCATTCGAAAATGCTCTATCTCTAGAAACATAATTAATAAATGATCTTCTATCTTGAGAATTATTGAAATTTTTAAAGATATAAGCTCATCCCGATGTTACACTCATCAAGACCTTTCATTTGAGCACCCACATCAATTTTTCATATATTTTATATATTTATATATATTATATATATGTATATATGAAAAATATATCAAAATGCATGTAGGTACCCAAATGAAAGCTCTTGATGAGTGTAACATCGGAATGAGCTTATATCTTGAAAAATGTCAATAATTAAGAACTGACATCGCTATCTCGTCATCTAATGATATTTTTGAGGATATAAGCTCATCTTGATATTACACTCATCCAGATCTTTCCTTTGAGTACCCACACCAATTTTTCATATATTTTATATATTTATATATATAAATATATGAAAAATATATCAAAATACGTGTGGGTACTCAAATGAAAGCTCTTGATGAGTGTAACATCGGGATGAGCTTATATCTTTAAAAACGTTAATATTTAAGACAGTACAGTGCACAAGTCACGGCAGTCACATAGTTGCTAGTAATAATTAAACGGCAGTGAATTGAACGCTCATATTAATTGAGAAAATCCGCGGTGTGTTACTTATCATTTTAAAAATTTTTCATCCACATTTTTTATAATAGCCCATCTAAAATATTAATGGGTGTAGAAATAATGTTTTTATACGTTGTTATACATGTTAAACAGATAAAGATTTTTCCTGGTATATAAAATTAAACATAATAAATACTAGACTCTAAAGTTGAAGGGCTCACTAAACTACGCGGCGGATTTAATTCGTGTATAAACAAAATAACTAAAAATAAAGAAGATGAATGCATGATATGTTGGTGCGTCAGTATGTGTGACTTGTTAAAAACTGTCAGATGGTGAGTAAATCGGTAACGCTGCCGTGCACGTGTTACAGTACCAAAACACCTTTGACACCATAAGGACAGCGAAGATCGAAACTACTCCTTTTGTCCGTATACCTGCATCACTATATATTATAATATTATAATATTATTTTATAAGCATCATCTGAGGACTGAAGACATGTTAATACTCGAGTCTTGGTTCGCTGCCTAAAAACCGATATAAATATCTTGGTTAAATATTTAATCTGGTCACCTTGGGCCCATACTACTAAGGCCTCTTGATCTTTCTCGAAACCGAAACAATAACGTTTAATAAACGCAGTCAAGCTCCAAAAATAAAAGAGAAGAATCTAACAAACATGACAAAGGACTCGACTGTCTACGGATCTTTTATTTTTTCTACTTTTCTATTTTAGTAAATTTCTGTTTCCTGGCATTGTATCTAATCGGGGGCGGACTTGCTCGTCCTCAATTATCTTTTTACTCAAGACCGATCGCAGGTCAGTGAGGATCCTTTCCCTTTCGCCAGTGTGTTTAAAACTGTCCTACATTTGTACTTTATCCTTTTTTGATCTTTCATCATGTTGGTAAACTCTTGCTTTCTATTTTGTTCAATTCGATTGACCGATCAGTTTATTTTCTGCTTCACAATGGAATTGTTTGCTCCCTAGGGTTGTGTCGCCGTTGGGATTAAAAGTATAGAATGTTTTTAACAAGTCAGAAGTCATTTATATTGTACTAAGGATTATACTAACCGAGTTGGGAATTTTTCGTAGAAAAATTTATATTTATTGAAAAATATCTAGTGTCTAATTTTAAATTAATTTAATCTAAAATCGGAAAATTTTTAGATGTCTTCTGTAATATTTATTTAAAATGAACTTAAATTTTTTTATCATTTTAATAAAAATTATACTAATAAAAAATTAACTTAATTCAAAAAAAATAATTTTAAATAAATCTTTTTTAATAAAGAAGAAAAATTTATAATTCAAATATTTTTCTGCTTAATTTTAAACAGTTAAACTCTTTTATATGCTTAATATTTATTTTTATATTGATAAAAAAATTCTAGTAAAATTAAAAAATAATTAAATGAATTTTTTGATCAATTAAAATTTACTCAAGCTAAAAAAAATTTTTTAAATAATTTTCTTGGTTCAAGAAATTTTCTCTTTAATTTTTTATCTAAATTTTCTGTACATTTTTATCTATATTGAACATATATTTTTTTTTGTAACATAATTTATCTTAAAAAAAAAAAACAACGCATGTTACAAAACCAAACAAAAGGCTCTTTAACATTTATAAAAAGATAAAACCAAAAATTAATAAAATTAATTCGTCTCGATACATCCGGTTGTTAGAAAACAACGACTTAGCTGGTGTGAAAAAAAAAAGTATTAAGAATACTAAAAAGTCATTTTCGATTTACCGGTTTTCATGTTCGGATTATGATTCAGCGCTCGGTTTTGTCTTGAAAACCCGAACAAATTAAGACCAGTCGATATTATACCGAAAAGCGCGTGTATATTTTACCTTTTCGATAAAACAGGATTTATCTCTAATAGCTTGGGATTAGATTTTATTTAACGATTCCAACCTTTTTAATCTCTAGACCTTTTTGGTTTTAGTTTTAGTTCTGGCTCTTGTTCTTCTGCTCCGGAAGCAAAGATCATCATTAGTCGGTATCTGTGTAGCCGAGTAACTTCTCGTCCTACGACAACTTTAAAGCTGCTTTCGTCGGCTTTTGTTTAGACAACACGTCCTAATTATGGTACCTGGACTCATCTCAGTCTGGTACATAAGGAAAATTTACAGAATTCTACGGCGATGACAGGCTAAAAAAAATTGGAATAATCCTCAACTAATTTAAGTAAATAGTTAATTTTGTTTTTGTTTTTCATGTTAATTTTATTAACGAGATAAAGTATCTAGAAATTTTTCAAAAATAAAATATTATTTAATCTATATTATTAAGAGAATAAGAAAAATCTTGTTTCCAGGATAGTCATATGATAAAATGAGTTTTTTTTAGTGAAATTTAGTGTCATTGCAAAGGTCTTGTCTTGAATTTGTGTCTTTTCGAGGTTTCATACAATTCTGACGGATAATTAATTTATTATGACGAGTATTTAGGCTGCATTCGAAAATGCTCTATCTCTAGATATATAGTTAAGAAATGACCCTGTATCTCGTGAACTATTGATATTTTTAAAGAGATAAGCTCATCCTGATGTTACACTCATCAAGACCTTTCATTTGAGTACCCACATCAATTTTTCATATATTTTATATATTTATATATATGTATATATGAAAAATATATCAAAATGCATGTGGGTATTTAAATGAAAGCTCTTGATGAGTATAACATCGGAATAAGCTTATATCTTTAAAAAGGTCAATACTTAAAAAAATACAGTTCAATTTAACTAAAGTCATTATTTAATAAATCAAAATTTCATTTATTTATAATTCACACTTCATGGCAGTCACATAATGACTGCAATAATAATAATTAAATAATAGAAATAAAAATTTTTGGAACACTAAAATTTTATCAACATATTCATCATAATTAAAAAAAAGAATTAAATGTGATTATTAAATTTTTCTCCATATAAAAAAATCAATTTGGTTGAAAAAAAAAAATTCTTGTATAGAATAAAATTTACTACAGAAAAATTTCTTCTTAATCACGTTAATTTTTTTATAAGTGCAGAAAAACAAAAAAAAAAGAATAATTTTTATTTTTAAAATAAAAATCTAAAGTTTTTTAAATTTGGAATAATCAACTTCCCCTCAATGTCTTTATTATGTGATATGTGACTGAATGGCTCGAAAAAATAGAATAAATAAATAAATAAACAAAAATAAAAGTCAATAGACATCACGAGACCGGTTCGATAAATCAAAGTCTGCTTTGACGGCAGACTCGGCCTCCCTTGATGTTATAATTTCCAATCCTTTCTCTCCATATAGATATATTATATATATATGGGGTTTTTCAATCATTTCCGTTGGACCCTGCTCCTAAATTGCCTTAATATTCTTCTAATTATTTTATATATTTTTTTTATGAGAATAGTGCAGATTGCGCAAGCTGAAAAATATGGACGAAGATCGAAATTTCGTAGATGAAGAAGTAGAAATTTGGAAACTAATAAAATATCTTAGACTGCGGTGTGAAGGCGGCACGCGCCTCCGAAATATGGCGAACAGGTGAACGGAATAACCCCCATTGGAGTTTTGCGGTATTTATATAAGATGATGATATATAATATATATCTTACGTACTGTATTACGCCCCAACTCGCAGAAGTTAATGCTTATTGTCTGAGGAAGAATATCATGGAACGCACAGCAGGAAAAAGAAAAATACATGTTTCAGCGCGTGTTTCGTGAATCGCGAAAGATCCAGATGACGGCGAGCATAAGCTACTGCCTCCTTTCAATCCTCCATTTATTTGCTAAAATTTTTTTGATAGTCTAAAATAACAATGAAAACACTATCAGAGTCTGGAAAAAAATGTTGAAATATTTTTTATAAAAGGCCGATATGGCGTCCAAATGGTTTTTACCTTTTTTTTTTTGCAAGTTTAATAAGAATAAAAGGTCTTTTTTGTGTTTTTTGATACTTCAATTTTTAGAAAATATGTATGAATCAAGTTGTACATATGTTATTTGGATGGAACAAGTTATATAGTTTTCTGAAAGTTGTTAACGGGTTGTTTGACATTTTTTATTATTTCAACGGATATTTCAAGCATAAAAATCAAGTATAATTCCGTCATATGAAAGGAATAAATTATATATAAAAAGAAAGATTGAGTAGCTCAATTTCAAAAAGATTTTTTCAACAAATTTATTCTTATTAATCTGGTTGAAAATTTGCGTTTTGTAGAAATTTTATATCAAATTTTGACAGTTTCAATTTTTTGTGGTAAGATTTTAAATAAAAATAAAATTATATTCACGTACAAATAAATTTTTTTTCTAAACTAAATCAAAATTCAAAGATATTATCTTTTGACATTAAGTCTTTATATTTAATTAAATTAATTACACCGATGAAAAAAAAATTCAAACCAAAATCATTATTTCGAAGATTTTCTATGTTTTGAACCACGCAAAAAATTTCTCGACTTAAATTCAATTTTAAAAAACAAACAAATTCTTCAAAATGATTTTTTTGATTCAAAATTTTTTCTTTTAAATCAATCCAAACAATCAAAAAAATTTTCTTTATCAATTTTTTGAACTTATTCGTCATTTTTCATCAAAATCATCTTAAATTATCATTTTTATGTATTTACATAACTGATTTTAATTTTTTAATTCTTACATTCAAATTTATACTCTTTTTGTATTTATGGTAATTACATTCAAAATTTGAGAAAAAAGATTTTTTCTTAATATCTAAAATTTAAAATTTTATTTCTTCATTATTTATACGTGTACTTTATTATGCTATTTTTTTCGTATACTTTGGCCATTTGGCTATACTGCCTTGGCATTGAAATTAAACAATAAATAAATAAATAAATTTTTTTAACAATTTGGATTTGTTAAAACTTTGAAAAAAAAAAAATTTTTTCCAAAAAAAAAAACATAAAATTGAGCAGACCCGTGTAAAAAAAAATCGTCTTAAAATTGTCTTAAAATT
>CAJNRD030001124.1:2187428-2205505 GCA_905319865.3 Cotesia congregata | reverse complement strand
GTCTTAAAATTGTCGTTTGTTTAAGATCTTAAACGTGACACAAATTAAGACTATTTTAAGACTCTTTTAAGACGTCAAAAGAAAAATTCCGAGAGCAGATTTTTTAAAATTTTGTTCTCGAATTTGTTGTGAAAATTAATTTTTAGATGATTTTACGACTTTCTAACCGCAATATTTTTGAGTAAAATGTTTTTAAATTTAATTTAAAATTGTTAAAAAATTATTATCTGACAATTTTAATACTTTTTTAAGACGTTCCGTTTTAATGTTCCGGGGCTCTGTCGCTGTTAACCCATTTTAAAATAGTCTAAATTTTTTGTTAAGATTTTTTTTAAGACTAATTTAAGATAATTTTGAGACAATTTAAGGACGCTCCATAATAATTTTCCGGAGCTGCCACTGTGATGTTATCTGAAAATAGCCTAAAAATTTTTTAATATTTTTTTTTTCAGATTTCTTTAAGACTAATTTAAGATTTTTCAAGACTGTATAAAAATTATTTTAAAGCTTAAATTTTAAAATAGTCTTAGAAAAATCTTAAAATCGTCTTGAAAAAATCTTAAAATAGTCTTAAAAAAAATCAAAATAATTATTAAAAAATCTCGGAATTTTTTTTTTGACATCTTAAAAGAATCTTAAAATAGTCTTAGTTTGTGTCACGTTTAAGATCTTAAACGAACGACAATTTTAAGACAATTTTAAGACGATTTTTTTTTACACGGGGATATTATTTTAAAATTCTAGTAAAAATATACTTATTCATTTTTCTATCAATCCTGTGCAGAAATTCAATCATTAGCTAATTAATACACCAAAAAAAAATTAACTTCAATGAACTGAAAAATTCTTGAACCAAGTAAAATTTACTTAAACTAAGAAAAATTTCTTAGTTTAAAAATTTTTGTACTCAAATCAAGAAAATGAAGTTCTTCAAAATTATTTCCTTTATTCAAATAAATTTTTTTTCTGTCTAGTTTTTCAAAGTCCAATTAATATTTTCCTAAAACAAAAATTATTAAAATGTTTGAAGTTTTTCCGCGAATGATAAGTAATTTTTCCTTCTCCAGTAAATTAAGTGTATCTAGATGAGACTATAGGGGAAAAAACGAGGGTGGACTGATAGGTGGGTTCAGGACTGGATTTCAGGAACAAAATAGATTTAGGTACGTTCACTTATAACAAACATATATGTATGTGGTATACCTTCAATATTTAACGTAGGTTAACTTCTCCCGGGGATCGCGGTGACTTTTTGGATCCTATCATGCCACATGGCACGAGCCGCTACGCCCCTTAATAAGGGATCGGGATGCTCGTTCGTGCCACTGCAGTGTTATAGTTATATGTAGTGTGGGGATCATCAGTACAGACAGAGACAGAGAAAAAATATATTGA
Source organism: Cotesia congregata (assembly GCA_905319865.3). Taxonomy (NCBI): domain Eukaryota; kingdom Metazoa; phylum Arthropoda; class Insecta; order Hymenoptera; family Braconidae; genus Cotesia; species Cotesia congregata. Next base: position 2,204,110 of record CAJNRD030001124.1, on the reverse strand, counting down.
GTCTGGACTGGCGGTGCGGTGTCATCTGTTGCTTCGGTTATACTTATACAGCCCCGTGGAGCGTGGCGAGCTCAATGCCGGTATATAAGATGTTGTAATTTCAAAAACACGAACTGCAATTGTATTTTAATACGCCAAGCACACAAAAGCCGTGTATTTTCATTTTTGCTTTTCAAACTCCTGTTGTAGTTCGCAAGTACTTCAATTACATCACGGATCGTAATAATTACTCTGCTTCGTACATTTCGGTGAATACGCTTCCGTATTTTTTGTAATCATTATCATTTTTTTTTCTTTTTTCTTAATAATATTATACACATGTCGCTTTTTTACTGCGTAGGCCTTCAATTCATTGGCAATTCTTCGGAATCAATGCTCGATAATTATTAAGGAGCTCGTCAATAAAATCTTTGCTCCATTGTACTTCAATCTATTTAACTGAATTTAATCTTAATCATTGGTATTAAAAATTATTTGTAAAAGATAACAAGGTTCATTTTTTTTTGTTAAAAAATTAAAAATAATAAATTTGTCTGTTCGAATTTAAATAAAAGCTGAACAAATGTCTTAAGAGGACAGATAAATTTCTGAGGTGTATAATTAAAGAAAATTAAGAAACTTTTTATTGAAAAAGAATTCTTTTAATAGAGTAATAAATAAAACTGAATAAATAAATCCGATAGATAAGTATTAGGTAGTTTTCCCGGAGATAAATCGGCAGGCGTTGATAATCTCGAATAATAAAACTAGGAGTGTCTCCTTTTTTTTGAATCGTCGAGATCTTTTCAATTGCATTGACAACAAAGATCCATTAGCTACTTTTTTATTTATGGCTAAGACCTACAGCTGAGGTTGTATAGTATTAAATCTATAGTTTTAGGTAATTTTAATACTATAGAGAGTATTGTATTAGACTTTGGTCTGGATTGTTTTTAATTGATGGAAGAATTTTTTGTTTGGTTCGAGGGAAGTTTTATTATTGATAAATGGTGCGTGAAATCTTTATAGTTTTTAAAGTGACCTTTAAGTAAATTTAAGACGGAATTAGAGCAATAGAAGTCATCTTTAAAAATTTAGTTTTTGATAAATTATTAATCTAAAATTTTTTTATTAAAATATACTAAAGTAATGAATTAATTTTTTTGAAAACAATTTTTTCATTTTTTCAGTTAAAGCAATTATTTTTTTATTTTTTGACGATAAAATTTCATTTTTCATTCAATAATAAATATTTATAAAATAATCTGATGTTAAAAAAATTATTAATAGAATAATTTATCAAAAAACTATTTAAAAATAATTTTTTAAAGAATTATAAAAAATAATCTATATTATCAAGAGAATAAGCAGAATTTGGTGGCCAGTGTATTTATATATGATAAAATTATTATGGTTAAATTTGGTTGTTGGAAAAGTCTTGACCTAGAGTTGTGCCTTTTCAAGGTTTCATTTCATTCTGACCAATAGTCAATTTATTATGATAAGTATTTAGGCTGCATTCGAAAATGCTTTAACTCTAGATCCATAATTAAGAAATGACCTTGTATCTTGTGAACTATTGACATTTTTAAAGATATAAGCTCATCCCGATATTACACTCATCAAGACCTTTCATTTGAATACCCACATCAATTTTTCATATATTTATATATATTATATATATATGTATATATGAAAAATATATCAAAATGCATGTGGGTACTCAAATGAAAGCTCTTGATGAGTGTAACATCAAGATGAGCTTATATATTTAAAAACGTCAATAGTTAAGAAAGTAAAGTGCAATTTAACGTTATTAAAAAACTACCTTGTATCTTAACTATTGATATTTTTAAAGATATAAGCTCATCCCAATGTTACACTCATCAAGACCTTTCATTTGAATACCCACATGAATTTTTCATATATTTATATATATTATACATATATATGTATATATGAAAAATATATCAAAATTCATGTGGGTACTCAAATGAAAGCTCTTGATAAGTGTAATATCGGGATGAGCTTATATCTTTAAAAACGTCAATAGTTAAAAAAGTACAGTGCAATTTAACAAAAGTCATTATTCAATAAAGCAAAATTTTATTTATTTATAGATCACAACTCACAGCAGTCACATAGTGACTGCAAGGTTGCTAGTATTTATTAAATAATCTGAAATTAAACAAATTATTAAAAGAATAATTTATCTAAAAACTATTTAAAAATATTTTATTAAATGATTATTTAAAAAATTATTTAATAACAATTAATAAAGGTTATTAAATATTAAAAAATTTCTCTACACACATTATATAAATTCATGATAAAGTAATCATGGGATAAATAATTTAAAACTCGACACGTATTTTGCGGGATCGCGATTTGAGCATCAAAAAACCGCAAGTATAATAACATGTAAATAATCGTGTACGTATAGATAAATATTAAATTGAAATAAATTACTTAGCAAGTAATAAAATGTAATTTCAAGTCATGCAATTGATCGTTACATTAAAAAAAAAAATTGGAGAAAAAAAATAGCTTTGAGTATTGAAAACAAATTAAACTTTCAACATTTATTTTAATATTTATGTCGATAGAAAACAGAATTGACATTTTATTTGTAAAGTTATTTAAAGATGGTCATTGGGTTTAAATTGTTCGCGTGGCGGTCGCGTGGCGGAGATATAATACTACACGGGAAGTGCCTGTACGGTTGGATTCAAGAGAGAGTGAAAAAAGATAGGCAGATATCCTTCGAACCTGGGAAAGACAGAGAGGCCGAGGTTCAAATGAGAGAGAAATACGAAGAACAGAGAGGCGTATTATATTATATGGATGCAATGTATAATGCTGCGTAGTGTGTGTGTATTTATATCGAGTACGCCGTGTCATGTGGAAGACAACGTTGGACCCAAGGGAGCGCAACGGCACGCGACACACAATTACCCTTCTCATCATTCGGTCTATGTACGCTTTCATACACTGGCACCCCTTGTAAATTAAAATGACCCACGTTTTGAGCAATGCCCTTGGCTCGCTGCTTTATTATTGTTATTATTTTTATTACAAATGACGATACAAGATGTAATAATAAAGTTTTAGTCTTTTATTCAGTTTATTGTGTTAAATTCTTTGTGTTGAAGCTTTTGTGCTATTTTATGGAAATGGGATAGTAATTTATGCTGAATAGAGTGTTTAACTCTTCTATTTTGTTTATTGTTGCAAGGAAAATTTTTAACTTGTAGTTTGTAAGTTAATTATGGGTTTTTTTATTAGTTTGGGTTTTGTTTAAATTTTTCTCGAGTTTTTCCCAGGGTTTATAAAAATAGTTCTGTAGTTTTGTTTAAAAATTTATTATTTTATGGAAAAAATTGTTATGAGACTTTTGAGATAATAATTCCGTTAATTTTATTTCTTTATTTAAAAAAATATGAATATAATTAAATTACTGGTAAAAAATTTTTTAGTATGAAGAATTCATTGAAAATTTATTTAAAAATAATTTTAAGAAATTAATCGAGTATTTTTTTAATTATTTGATAAATATAACATTTAAATAATTTATTTTATTAATATTTATAAATTTTTTTGGTAAAATTCAAGATTTTTGAAAAAATAATGGACAGTCCAAGTCAAAATTCGAACACTGGACTTTATAATTACATTCTAAAAATTCTAATCAATTAAATAAGTTATTTAAAATTATAACATTGTAACTTTTAGTATTTTTGTAATAAATCTAAATATTCTACAGAAAGAAAATTTTTTTTTAAAGAACTACATTAAGAAAAAAATTAATTTGATTCTTAATAAAAATTCTTAAACCAAGAAAATCATTTTGATTTGAAAAAATAATTCTTAACCCAAAAAATTTTTCTCCATTAAATTAAATTTTATTTGATTCAATAATTTTTAGTCTTGATACAAATTCACGTTAAATTCAAAATTTCTTATTATTAGTTATTATTTTTTAATAATAAATTTCTTATAGGAAATGTCCTTTTCTAATTTTTTTGTAAGCCCGATAATGTAATTCTATAATTATTTAATTTAATTTACTGATTGCTAAACAATTTGTTATTAATTATTAATAATTGGCCTTTGGCCGCCATCTCCTCAGAAATATTATTCACAAAATATATTTTACTCTAATAAAAAATTATTGTACTTAAGAGCACAATCTATTTTGTAATTAAAAAAGTATTTTTAAAAATGTACAAAATTGTATATAATATATTTAATGTGAAGTTACACAGTAAAAAATTTTGCGTCATTGCGTCAAAAAATAAAAAAAGTGTTAAATATTTAACACAAAAATTTTTAACACAAAATTTTTTGACGCAATGACGTAAAATTTTTTACTGTGTATGTGACTTTATTAATGGCCTTTGGCTGTTGGATCTTTTCCAAATAAATAAATAAATAAATAAATTATTATCTCCTGAAATAATATATAAATTGAATTTATAAGTAGTTATCCTCACGAGTAATTCTCGACAAATAAAATAATAAAATAAATCAGACAAAGAAATGATAAATGAACGGCATACTTTGGCAAGTGCCATTGAAAACTCGAAAGCGTCATTGATCTATACAAGCACTTGATAATAACGGTGAACAAATAGAAAGGTACATCATCTTATACCTTACATATTAGTGTAATATAATAATAACAATAAAACATGACTGGTCTGTTCCGAGACATTATATTTGTGCACTACGCTGTACATACACTACATTAGTATTAAGAATTAAGATTAATAAATAAATCCATTACATCCATAATATCCAAGCACACATTCAACACTCCATACGCCAGCAAAACACGGCGAGTGCTACTTATCCTAATCGATTAACGGACGGTCAATTTACCCGACAATAATTAAAATAAAAATAATTTAAACCGATGTTTCCATTTTTAATTATAATTTCAATTCCAGTTTCTAGTTAATTATTTTATTTGTTTTTCATTCCGTAGAAGAATGCCTCGTTTGCCAGAGAATTTATGGAACTTGGGGGGTCGATGACGGTCTAATAAGTGGGTTCAACAAAAAAAAAAAAAATACATATATCTAGTTGTATTAATATAAGTCCAGCCGGCCTAACAATTTAATTTTTTTTATGCGCGCATTTTTCACGGTCGTAAAGTCGAAAAAATAGTTTAAAAATTAAGAAATACTTTAATTGTAATGAACGTACTGTTTATTTAAATATGTACTCTACTGCGCATCAGTAAAATATGTATAATATATGTATAGGTATTTGTTTTTTTTACCGGTATTTACATTCGGACGTTTACATTTGGCCGTTAAACCCAGCAGCCCTTACATTGTTATTACTATTGTTGTTGTTATTATTATGTATTCCTGTTTAAGTATTGTAGTATCTAGTAAATCTCCCGCCAAATTCACTCCTTGGACGGAACCCCATCTTGATGCCTTCCCCATTCTTGGTACTTTTTACAATACCGGGAGTCCTTCCACGCGGAACGCCACCACCAATCACTTCTTAACGATTTTCAGCTGCGCTTATCCCTTATTCTTTATCCCTTAAATATATTAATAGTAATATAATAATATACACTGAATATATATGCTCCTTTTATTTTATACATTCTTCAAAGTCACAAATCTTCTGAATAATATTTCATTTCTTCCTTCTCGCACGCACTACTATATACGCCCATCGTTTAATCTTATTGTTTGGAAATTAATTTAAGGTACTATACCGAGAAAAACTGTTTCAGGCTTTTTTTTATATTTTTTTTTTATTTGGAGCAATAATTTAAGTTGGGTTAAATAAATTTTCAATTTTTTGGGTGAAAATATGAGGTTTTTAATTTTTTAATTTAATACGGATATCAAATTTTATTTATTAAGAATTTTTTTGTACTTTTGAATTAATAAAATTATAGAAAAAAAAATTTTTTATCTTTGCGGGAAATATGAAAGATCATTTTTTGTAATTTAGCTAATTTAATGCCACTTTAGATAATTTATTTCTTCTTAATTTGAAATGTGGGAGTTAAAATTTAATGTTTTAAATGAATCTTAAACATTTTTTGATTAATTAGCAAAAAAAAAATTTTTATATCCTTTTTTAGTAGAACAAAAATAAATATTACTAGCAACCTTGCAGTCACTTATGTGACTGCTGTGAGTTGTGATCTATGAAAAAATAAAATTTTGCTTTATTAAATAATGACTTTTGTTAAATTGCACTGTACTTTTTTAACTGATGAAATTTTTAAAGATATAAGCTCATCCTGATGTTACACTCATCAAGAGCTTTCATTTGAGTACCCACATGCACTTTGATATATTTTTCATAAATTCATATATATAAATATATAAAATATATGAAAATTTGATGTGGGTACTCAAATGAAAGGTCTTGATGAGTGTAACATCGGGATGAACTTATATCTGTATAAATGTCATTAGTTGACAAGATAGCAAAGTCAGTTCTTAATTATTGACATTTTTTAAGATATAATCTCATCCCGATGTTACACTCATCAAGAGCTTTCATTTGAGTACCTACATGCATTTTGATATATTTTTTATATATACATATATATAATACATATAAATATATGAAAAATTGATGTGGGTACTCAAATGAAAGGTCTTGATGAGTGTAACATCGTGATGAGCTTATATCTTTAAAAATGCCAATAGTTCACGAGATACAAGGTCATTTCTTAATTATGTGTCTAGAGATAGAGCATTTTCGAATGCAGCCTAAGTACTTATCATCATAAATTGACTATTGGTGAGAATAGTATGAAACCATAAAATGGCACATCTCTAGGTCGACTTTTCTAATGATACCGAATTTAACCATTAAAATCCATTTTATCTTATGAATACACTGGTCATAAAATTTTGCTTCTTCTCTTAATAATATAAATTTTACATTCATCTTTTTGACCAATTTTAGGAGTGTAAAATATTAAATAAAAATTTGTTTAGAATAATTTTCAAAGTTCAATAAAATCAAAAAACAAGTCTGAAATTTTTTTTAAATTAAGATGAGACTCATAATTTTTTTTTAAAGTAAAAAAAAAACAATTTTCAAGACAATGATGACATTAATTTACGTCCAGTGAAAGTAAAATAATTTTTACGAGGCTTTTACTCCATTTCTCGCGTCGCGCTAATGATTGATGGTTAGAAATATGCACTAAATAATAAACATATGAAGCGTATAAAATTGAATGTATTGATTCGTATATCGAGTTACCGTAAATTGTATGGCGCCCCCCGTGACTCAATTATTCGCGGCGGAGAAAGGGCAAAGAGCTAAAATCAATTTAGGAGCTATTAGGCATGCTTCGGCAACGGCATCGTTTAACTTTTACATTGAAATAAAACTTTTCACCTACCCTGCACAATGCACAATATTCTACCCGACGGTACTTTAAATAAGTATCTATGGTGTAAAATAAAATAAGTATATAATACCGACAGAGAAAATACTCCCATAAACACCATTAACTCAAACGACTCCACGTTCTCGAAATGCCACTGCGTTCCGAACTTAAACGCACCACAACATATATTGTATATTATATAATTCATCTCACGCAGCTTTTTTTTTCTTAACTTAAACTTTATTTCAGTGTAATGCAGCTAATTTTAACTTTGTAGCTTTGTAACGCGCATTTTATTTTTTTGCTTTTATTTATTCGTAGAAAACATTTTGTTTTATTCGACTATTAAAGAATACTCGAGAATTTCGTTTTTAATTCAATTTATAATTCCTTTTTATTGTAAATTTTTTAAAAATAAAATTTTTATCAAAATTATTTCATTGAAAATTAAAGAAAAAAAAACTAAAAATTTAAATATGTTCAATTTAAATCTCTAATAATTTTTGAAATAATAAATTTATCAAATATTTTTTAGTAGTCAATTTTTAATGTCAAATTTTTGGAGAAATTTTTTGGTTCTATAATTTTTTTTCGGTCATATTTTTCCATTAGATTATTAATAATTGCTCTTGTGACAGCACTATTATTTTTAAATTTATTTAAAAAGTACTCAAGTTGTGTACATCAGAGTGATTATTAATATAAAAAAATCATTAAGCGAAAATTTTCTTGCTAGTATTTATTAATGAGTTAAAAATAATAAAATAAATTTTTTAAAATTAAAAATATTTATTTTAGACTCTAATTTAGATTAATAATCATAAATTTAAACGATAAAAACCGAAATATGTAAAAGTAAAAATTAAAAAATCGTTTGAATGAATTAATAAAATAAGACGCGGTCGTTACGGTCATTAAGTATGTGATATTCCGGTGGTTCACCTCCGATCCGAGATATGAGGGCACGTGGCTATCCCTTTTATCCCCACTTATATTAAGTATTAAAATATATAAATACATAAATAAATTATGCATATGTAACACACGAGAATTGAAAAGATCTATGATGATGAGGAGACACCGGCAAATTATCTTGTGTTAATTAATTCAAAAGGGGAACTCGGACTCTCTATAGAGAGTGTATAAGCTTTTTATCTCGAGTTCTTGGTCTAGTAATAAATAAAAACTAATGTAAGTATGTACAGACACATATATACTTAACATTATAATTATTTATCGCAAGGTGGACCCACCAACGTGTGAAGACAGCCGACGATTAATTGCCCTGATTACACATTAGGGGTTAGGGGAGACGATATAGTATAACGATCGTCGCGCAATGTACGTTGAAAATAATTGTTGGATTGTTATTCAATTAGATGGTTTATTGGTAATGCCAATAATTGATTTATATTGATAATTATGGAAGTTAAATTACTAATTGATATTTTGTGGGACGATATTTATAATTTTTATAGTTTAAATTCTTAATAAAAATTATTAAAATAAATTTATCGACAGACGTGTGTAATTTTTAATGAAAAAATAAAAAATATATAGATTTCATTTGTTTTTTTAATGATATAAAATTAAATGCTTAATGATAATTTTTACTTTTTAAAAATATTAATAAATTATTTTATAAAAAAAAAAAAAAAGAATTAAATGATTCTTTAAAATTTTTTCCGTTAAAAAAAAAAAAATTTTTTTCGAGTAAAAAATTAAAATTATTGTTAAATTTTAGATCCAATTTTTTAAACAATGAAGTAAACTCAGGTTCTATAGATCATCTCATTTTTATGTTGATTTATTATTCATTTAACTCATCTATCGGAACTATCGAACGCATACTTATAAATTAATTAAAAGATGGTCCAAATTACCTACTAAAATTGCTTCAATTAACAACCGAAAGGTTTTTTTTATTACAATGTAAAAGGAACAGAGTTTTTCCAAATCATATTAATGGTAACATGAAATCCATTTACTGAATTAAATTAATAATAAATCAACATAAAAATTAGATGATCTATAGAACCTGAGTTCACTTCATTATTAAAAAATTAAATTTAATAATCAATGCTTTATTTATTTAATAATTAGTACTTTGATAAATTCATAAATAATTCATTAATATTTGATAAATTTTTCAAGTTACTCAGAAGAATTACACTTGCGCAATTTTGATGTTTATAATTAGGCTAAATATTAATTTTTTATAATAAATATTGTGTCTAAAAGATACAAGAAACATAAAAATTTGATAATGACAATTTTTATCAGAAATTAAATTTTCTACAAAAAATATATCTTATGTTTTTTTGATATCTTTAGTATTTAATAACCGACAATTTCAATTTAAAATTATATTTAAGTGGTTGAATGATAAATTAAATCAATTAAATTAAACAATGGACTCGTACATGAAGTGTAAATAATGAAACAGCGTTAATTGAAAGTATGAATAATAAATAGTAACAATTAAGATCAGTGAATAATTAAATGCATTTCTAGTATTTATATTTATATTTATATGCAATAATCAGGTCATGTAATTAAAGCGCACTTTAAATCGTGAATGCCTATTAAAATCAGACATGAAGTATGACTGCTGGAATTATTTAAGGGGATAAGAAGTTGACGTAGATCATGGACCTGAAGCTTAAACGCGGATCCTTGTGATGTAAAGCCGTAAGTTTAGCGCGAGAGAAAGCAGTAATCGCTAAATAATACAACCAACGTTTAAGTTATCTTGGTACTATACATGTTATGTACTATACTAGGATAACGGGCTACCACATGTTCCCGGCACACACTCATCTACATCCACGCTGGCGCTCACACCGACTCATTGACTTCTTCTCCTTGACGTTGTTGTTATTTCTGCTGCCTAGGAAGTGCCGCCGCATTTGTGTGCACCTGCTTCGTCATCCTCCAAGTCGAACGGAAAAGATAAAGAAAAGAGCTCGTGCGGATACTATTATATTGTATTATATATATATATGTATATACACTTTAGCTTATATATTCTTCTATTCTACAAGTTCAAGATATAAAGCGCCCGAGTACGAGGGATGAAATAAGTCCAGAGTCTAACTACCATCAAATTCCTATCCCACTTTTTTTTTTTTTCACTATATCCGTAATTTTTCTTTTCAAATTGTCATTAAAAAATTTTTTTAAATGTATTATTTGAAAAATATTAATTAAAAAAATTCTACTTATTTAAATGAAAATTTATTTAATTAAAAATTCATTTTAATTTTAAGATATGATTTTTTGTTTCATCAAAAATTTTTTTCTCATTAAATAATTTTTTCATTTGACTCAAAACAATACAATTTTTAAAAATTATTCTTTGAAATCAAATTAATTTTTTTTATTAAATTTTTTACACTGATTAAAAAAAATAAACTTGATTTTTTAAAAAATTTTTTAATTAAAAAAATTATTTTGAAGAGTTTAATTATTTTAAATCTAATATAAAAATTTTTAAATTGTTAAATTTATTCAAATCAAGAACAATATTTTAATTGAATATTTTTGTTATTGTAAAAGTTGTCAATATTTAAATTTTATTTTTTTCTTGTATTAAATTCGATTTTTCTTATTGATCAAAATTAAACACACTCTTATTGTTGTTTTATACTCTACAAAAAAATTTGTAATTCAATTATAAACCGCAATACTCCTCAAACTTCAAAGAATTCAAATAAAAATCATTAATTATAATTAGAAACTATCAAACATTTATTACTCTGTTAAAAAAGCCTATAATTACGTGCCAATAAAAAAAGCAACAATAAATAAAATTTGATTAAATCCTCAGATTAATACCGTGGAAAATAAATCATAATCCTGGATAAATACCCTAATAAACCAATTAAACAAACGACCGTCAGGGTAATTCTGGTCGTACCTACCAAACGTATGTACTGAGGTGTAATGAGTTTTCGCGGCTTAGTCATATTATTATATGATGCGGGCATCGAACGCGGAACGACCAGAGTACGGATAAATTTAATACAATAATAAATATAAACCGAGAACGGTAGTTGGATGACGATGTCTGAGTATAATACGAACAAACTTTTAAATTAATCAACACGTTGTAAATTAATTGGCGACGGAGATGCCTCTGCCTATGATTACACATAATTGCAATCGAAAAATGCCTGAAAACCCCTGAGATTTAAAGCCTAAGCTTGGTTAGTAAAAATTGATATTTCACGACTTACACAAATCAGCGTTAACGGTTAGGTTAGTAATTTCCATTTACGCATTGTTATTTATAATTGTAATAAAATACACTGGTAAAAAAATTTAGTTGATGTAAGAAAAAAATTCTCTAGAAAAAAATTAGTCAAATTTTTATTGATTGTAGTGTAAATTTTTAAAGTTAGATATAAAATTAATAGAAAATTTAAATACATACAATTTCTATAAACTCTGTAAGGAATATAGTTTAAAAATATGAAAATTAATTTCAAAAACCATTTTTTGAGTATTAATTTTTAAATTTTCAAAATTTACCTCTTAAAGAGTTTTTAAAAATTCTATTTTTAAACTTTAATTTTTCGATAAATATTTACAAGTGGGGTCAACAATTTTAATTATCATTTTTTTTAACGAAATTTCTATTTGATTTTATTGATATTTTTTTTTTTTTGACAAATACATAAAAAAACTAACAATTTAAAAAATAAAAGTTGATTATCACAATTTTAACAAATTTAAAAAAAAATTTATACATTTTTTAGAAAATTGTGAGATTCAACTTTTTTCTTAAATTGTTCGTTTTTTTATGTACTTTTCAAAAGAAAAATATATCAAAAAGATAAAATAGAAATTTTATCCAAAAACATGAGAGACAAAATTTTTTCCAACTTTTGAAGGCAAAAAAGCTATCGAAATCTTTATTTTTTTTCTCTCACGACATTCTTTATTATAAATGCGTTATAAAAACAAGCAGAATCAAAGAAAAATTTTGAAAATGTTAATTTTTGATCAAGTTATGGCCCAAAATGGGGTTTACCCCTCTTGTAAATAATTATCAATTTTTCTAATTTTTTATGAAAACACTAACGCCTTAAAAAAAATTATCCAACAATTTAAAAGAAAATTTTAAGAACCTAAAAAACTATTTTTCATTGTTTTAAATCAAGTAAAATTTACTCTTGAAGAATTTTTATGCTAAAATAAAAAAAAGGAGGTTCTTCAAAAATAATTTTCTTGGTTCTAGAATTTTTTCTCGAATCAAAAGTTAATTTTTGTATTAAAATTTACTCCATAAATCTTTTGAATTTAATTTAAAGTTAATTTTCTTATTTTCTATTAGTGTATAAAAAAAATATAGTATTAAAGTGAAAGATAGTGATAGAAATGATAATGATGTGCAAACGCGAGGTACCTTGCTAGTAGAGGACGTTTCTCACGTTTATTATTAATCCAGAAGAATAATGACATATAGACTATAAGCATCAAGTGGTGAGTATACATTATACGTATAAATACGAGGATACATAAGATATGAGGTTGAATAAGATCGTTGGCGCGAACCCTGGACCAAGATGTAATTCCTCATAGAGAGGAGCAAGGAGTAAGGCGCAAGGAGTCGAGAATACTCAACTAACGATTTGCTAGGCTCCCGAGCTTCGTCATGCTTGCAAACTATCCTTTCCTCGAGTAGAATATATTTATTATTTTTTATTATTATTTTCATCGGGTCTTTTATTATTTGTGTATAAATATATGCATATAATGTAATATTATTTTCTCGTCTCGTATTATGTATTCCGGACGTTAAAAGTGCATAATAGTCGTAAGTTGTGATGAGTGACTTAAAAATAGCACCTTGAAGCTGATGGAGGGTATAACCAGGCTCCGTTCTATTATATATTGTATACTTATTGTATATTGTATGGTTATGTTATAACTTACAACATAACTAAATAGTCAAGAGAAAAAACACCTCATGACTCTCTACAGTATTGTATATCACTGCTCTTAGAGTTTAATAGCCATCAGTACCGATACGCCGGCTGCTAATGATTATTCTCCGATCTTCTATCGAGATTTGTGGGGTTTTTTGTGGCACACGGTGAATATGGAATACCGGAGAAAGAAGCAGAAAATTAGACGGGTTATATTATAAATAATGGGGATTTTTTTATCGGATAAAAGATTGGCCGTCATGATGGTTAGGTGGAGGATAATAACCCGGGTATCGAGAATAGACGGATGGAAAATGCCGTTCATGTCGAGGAAGCGACATAAATCATCATTGTTCATTATATTAATGAATTTATCATTTTTGTAGCAAAATGAATGGATAATACTTATGCAAAATTTTTTTTTTTACATTTTTTACAAAATGTAATTTGTAAAAATGTTGAAATTTATTCAAAAAAAAATTCAATTGAAATTCTAATATTTTATTCAATTTTTTAATGATTTATTTTTACCTAATTTTATCTTATTTAAGTATAAAATTCTAACTATAACTCTATAAAGTTTAAATTTTAATTTTAATCTAAAATTAAAGCTTTAGAAAATGTCAATAATTAAGAAATGACGTTGTATCTTGTCCACTGATGATATTCTTAACGATATAAGCTCATCCTAATGTTACGCTCATCGAGACCTTTCATTTGAATACCCACATGATTGTTTCTAGAAAATCGAGCACACTTTGGCCAACATATTTATTATCGACAATTTAATTAATTAATATTTTTACAAATTTTATTCATTAATATTAAACCGTTGCCATGGTGGTTACCATAGCAACAAAAAGCGATAACAATAAAAACGTCGCATAAGCTTTTTAATAAAAGATTTTATATATATGATATTTCTGATATTTGTGAAATATATGAAATATATAAAAAATTCGTGTGGGATTACAAATGAAAGGTCTCGATGAGCGTAACATGAGGATGAGCTTATTATATCTTAAAAAATGTCAATATTTAAGAAATGACGTTGTATTTTGCCTACTGGTGATATTTTTAACGATATAAGCTCATCCAGGAGTTACACTTATCGAAACCTTCCATTTGAATACCCACACGAATTTTTTATATATTTCATATATTTCACAAATATCAGAAATATCATATATATAAAATCTTTTATTAAAAAGCTTATGCGACGTTTTTATTGTTATCGCTTTTTGTTGCTATGGTAACCACCATGGCAACGGTTTAATATTAATGAATAAAATTTGTAAAAATATTAATTAATTAAATTGTCGATAATAAATATGTTGGCCAAAGTGTGCTCGATTTTCTAGTGTAATTGTAAAATTTTGAACTTAAACTCTGCAAAGTTCAAAAAATTTTCACTGTAATTAATAATCAAGTCTTTCAACTTCTAAAAAGACCAAAAAAAAACATTTGGTTTGAAAAACCAAAAAAAAATTCTTTATTGTTTTTTAACAAGGTGAAAATCAATGTACCGACCTTGAAACAAAATAAAAACAACCCAAAATTGATAAATAGTAAAAAAAATTAAAAATTTACAAACTTAGTTTTCAATAGATCACTGGGAAATTTTCGGCTTAATTACAAAGCGAGTAAATAAAAGATTCGCAGAATAAGAAAGACAATAAAAAGAATATTTCTTTGAAAAAGTGTATCATCCTTGTGTTCTATATTATATTATTCGTAGCGAGTAATTTATCATTTGAAAAGAGATCAAAATTATAAGAATCCTGAAACGAGCTGGTAAAACCCGCCTCACACCTAACGCCTCTTGCTGGTGTCTGACCGAGGCGAGAAAAGCAGGCTAAGAAAATTAGCAATAACCACCTTTTCCAGTTGTTTTGAATAGCATCTGCGGCAAAACAAGGCCGGCTTAGAAGTGTCTTCACAGGTAGTACCGGCAAACCTGTAATTAGAGCACCTCGGGTGTGATTCTAATGGGCCAGCTCAGAGTAACCTTCATAAATCCTGGAGAATTACCGGAGATTTATATCTGAGCAGGCGCTAAACCCCCTGCAGATTTTAATAAATTTCCTCTATTTTATTCTTATTATCCTCACCAGTAAATAAAAGACGGGTCTATTGTTTCTTTAATCTCCGACTACCTCAAAAAAAAAAAAAAAATTGCGCGGATGCGTACGTAAGGATATTCTAAATAGGGATTAAAATTACCTGATAAATAAAAATATTTATCGATGAGTAATTCAGGTTTTATGGATCGTCAAAGCATCAGTCAAACTCCCGGCTATTATGCTGTAAATCATTAGTGATTGTCCGACGAAGTGTAATACTGTAAGCCGCTAGCGTAGGCAGGTAATAATCAATTTGCGTTCGTAGATAACACGCAATAAATTGATTATCACCTATCATCACATCACGAGGTTCAGCATCATCATGAGTAGAGCATAGCTTCAAGATCTGATCAACCGTAACCTATCGCTCTGTCTTCTGTCTTAGTCTTCTGATTATATTACACTCGTTACCTGTTACATGTTGTGATATACTGTGTGCCTTTATGCTGTGAATTTATAAATAAACTCTCTATTCTGTGATTATTATATTCACGATATAATACTGAGATTAAAGTACAGAGTCATTCTCATGTCGTTGACTCATATCACGGTTTACTACTAACTACTTGCTAACTTGTCATCTAATAGTTTAACTGTAATTTTCATTTATTTTATTTCGAGCCTTAGAGGTATATTATGTTTATTAATAAATTTTTAATTGTATTAGAAATTGAACTGAATTATATAATGATTAGGAGATTATAATTTCTAATTTGAAAGCGGGGTAGAGTAATAGACCCGTGAAATAATTTTTATTTCAAAAAAAATTGTTACGTAGCATATGTATGAGAGTTGAAAAATAATTTATTGTACTTTTGTATTTTTTTTAATTAGAATCTTAATTGATATAAAAAATTAAATAGATAAGCTTTTTAGAAAAGTCAAAAATGTTATTTTTATTTTGTAAGTTTATATTTTGAATTTAAGTCTCTTGTTTGGAGAAGATTTAGCGGTCATGCGCCATCTGTTGGCGTTTTTGATAACTATTTTTGATAAAAAAAATTATGTGACTTATAAGGTCATAAATAGACGCTCCAAATTTTATAAAGTAAATAAAATAATAACTAATAAATATAGTTTAAAAGTCACTATCGTGACTTGTGAACTATAAATAAATAAAATTTTGCTTTATTAAATAATGATTTTTGTTAAATTGCACTGTACTTTCTTAAATATTGACGTTTTTAAAGATATAAACTCATCTCGATGTTACATTCATCGAGACCTTTCATTTGAGTACCCACATGCATTTTTTATATATTT